>JACEFZ010014613.1:0-120273 GCA_014155875.1 Cepaea nemoralis
GTTTGTCGCCTAAAAAAAAACCTCCGGTGAACCCCAGGGAAAGGAAGAAGAAGAAGAAGAATATTTCATAAATTTCTCTCGGTCTGTTTCTTCTACTTCTGCCACTGATCGTTCCAGTCGCCACCATGTTTTGAATGCCTCTCTAGTCTTCTCTCGTTGCGTGGCCAAAGAACATTGGTGTTTTTTTTTCTTATAGTTGTTTATAATGTTCTTCTTATATTGCCTTTATTGGACGCTCGTTATTAGTATTAGTTACTCTGACAGTCTGCAACATTCATCTCAGAAGCCACATCTCCATTGGCATTGCTTCCATCCCATGCTCAATTAATCTCATTGTTCGTCGTGCTTACATTGTATGATGTATCCCTTTTTCTTACATAAACCAGTTCCACTAATTTCCATTCTTATTTTTGTTTCTGATCCTCTCACAACACTGCTTAAATCACTGATGTTTTGTGCATATTTTTTTTTGTAAATACGTATTTAATATAATTTAATCCAATCCAACTTTCTTTGGCCTTTACGCATTTCTTTCTTTATTTTATTGATATATAGCTGACCCGGCCCGGCTTCGCCCAGTTCTTGGTGGGGAGCATCTCATTTAATTCATATAAGTAGTCATATAAGTTCCCGTTCCCGTTACCGACTATCTGTCTGTCTGTCTGTCTGTCTGTCTGTCTGTCTGTCTGTCTGTCTGTCTGTCTGTCTGTCTGTCTGACCCGGCCCGGCATCGCCCAGTCCTTGGTGGGGAGCATCTCATTTAATTCATATAAGTAGTCATATAAGTTCCCGTTCCCGTTACCGACTGTCTGTCTGTCTGTCTGTCTGTCTGTCTGTCTGTCTGTCTGTCTGTCTGTCTGTCTGTCTGACCCGGCCCGGCTTCGCCCAGTCCTTGGTGGGGAGCATCTCATTTAATTCATATAAGTAGTCATATAAGTTCCCGTTCCCGTTACCGACTATCTGTCTGTCTGTCTGTCTGTCTGTCTGTCTGTCTGTCTGACCCGGCCCGGCATCGCCCAGCTCCTGGTGTGGAGCATCTCATTTAATTCATATAAGTAGTCATATAAGTTCCCGTTCCCGACTGTCTGTCTGTCTGTCTGTCTGTCTGTCTGTCTGTCTGTCTGTCTGTCTGTCTGTCTGTCTGTCTGTCTGTCTGTCTGTCTGTCTGTCTGTCTGTCTAATCATTTATTGGTTGCAGTTAGAACAACCTTAGATAAACGAAGACCAACTTACAAAAAGCATTAGAAAGAGCACTTGAAAGATCTTTACATCTTCCCCAACAATTAACTTGGGTAAATGGAGCAGCGGCAGCAGCAGCAGCAGAAGAAGAAGAAAAAGGAGGAGTAGGAGCTGGGAGGAGGAAGAGGGAGGAGGAGGGAGGAGGAGGAGAAAGAGAGAAGAGGAGGATGGAGGAGGGAGAGGGAGGAGGGGGAGGAGAAGAGGAAGAGGGTAGGAGGTGGAGGAGGGGAGAGGAGGAGGAGGAAAATAACGCATATGCCTGTAGATTTAATAATGGCTGAAGTTGTTCCATGTCTTCTTAGAGTTGGCGACAGTGTAAAGAAATATAAAATCTTCAAACTTGATAGAGATAAGGTAACTATTATTTATTCATTCTTTAAGCAAAAAAAGATGAGTTACAATGTTATGCATTATGCATTATTTTTATGAAAACTTTGAAAATGCCTTACAGATTGTATCATTATTTATTATAACTCATATGCCGGTACATAACTATGGACAAAGAGTTTATAAATCTTTGAAAACGATGCCACAATATGACTATAAGTTATACAGAAAAGTTATGCCCCTTGAAATAACTTTTACAGAGTTAAGTCCCCTGAGATATATGAAATTATAATGAAAAATGAAAAATGAAATAATATTGGGTAAGCAGCCGATTTCACACTAAAAAAATATGACAGTGGGCTGCGCTGGAATGAAAGGAAGACGTGTAGAAAATTTCATCTCAATCGGATGGGCCGTTCGCGAGCGCATAAAGGACATAGGGACATACAGACAGACAGACAGACAGACAGATGGAGATCGCTTTTATATTTAAGATTTATCTTCGATAAGTCATTAAGTTAGGTTGAATGTCTTTTATGCCGGTCTCCGTGGCAAAGGTGTTTTGGACGCGGTTCGTAATTCCGCTTGCCTGCGTTCGTAACACAGCTGCGACAGATTTGGCAGCAGACTGTCGCGCTGGGTTTTAATTTGAGGGTATGGAAGCTGGTCGTTCAGAAAGCAATGGCAAACTACCTAACGTAAACTTCCCAAGACATCAACAACAGCAGTGCTGGTGTTGACAACGATGTCCTGTAAATAGGATATGCAAAAAACATGTCTTTTATAAAAGAAAAGGCGATCGTGATCAACGCCAGTATTTATTGGCTGTTTGTGATTTTCTAGGCAATTTCACGTTCACCCAGGTCATGACTTTCAGACGTTTTTCTCCTTTTGTACAACCGGACAGTCAACTTCACGACACACTTAATATATACAGTTGTAATTTCTTGGTTATTTTCAAAGACAATAGCTTGGCTCATACCAAATAAAAAATAAATAAAATAAAAATTACTATGGCAGCGGTGGGATTCGAACCCACGCCTCCGAGAGACTGGTGCCTAAAACCAGCGCCTTAGACCGCTCGGCCACGCTACCACCATATCATGTACTTGCTTTGCAATTTTCAGTTGATTAATTTTATGTTTGAAGGATTGTTAAGTTTTGGACAACTAAAATTTAACAGCCCACCAGCAAATTGTGCAACTTAAAATCGTTATGAAATTTAACAAGTATAGGTGAGATGTTAACGAATCGTGCTCTATGTCATCAACTATATAACCCTTCTCCCCCCCCCCCCCCCCATTATTTATATCCACACGCTAAGGCGGTTAAAGATCATGCACATTCAAATGACCACCAGACCTATGCTGACAGTTGAGTGGCTATTTGTCTCACGTCCCATGTGAGACAGGTGTAGGGACCAATCAAAGAGACACATAAAACAATGTCATCTAGGCCAGCTCCTTCCCAAAGTGGTGGTCCGCGGACTGGTGCCGGGACTCGTGTGTCTAGTTGGTCATGCGTCGAAGTACACTTGTTCCTGCAGCAAGTCGCTGTCGCCATTTGGAGGTGACAGGTTCGAATCCCGGTCGGTAACTGTCTATAGCTTTCAAATTTTATGTTGTCTAGTGCGTCCTCTAGTCTCTACTTTCTTCTTCTCCTTCTGCGAGACCCAAACAATACTATGTGATATGTATACTCCACACAATACTTATACTATGTGATTTAAATCTCAAATCCCGAAACAACCAAATAAATCAATTTGAT
The DNA here is from genome assembly GCA_014155875.1 of Cepaea nemoralis. Classification (NCBI taxonomy): domain Eukaryota; kingdom Metazoa; phylum Mollusca; class Gastropoda; order Stylommatophora; family Helicidae; genus Cepaea; species Cepaea nemoralis. The sequence goes on from JACEFZ010014613.1 coordinate 3,334, forward strand.
TATTGCTCGCTGGACTTTAGGCGGCCTGGTGTGCCTTGCCAATGAGAAGACCTGATCGTTCGGGTCCACATCGATTGACGGCCTTCAGTCGCGGCGATCGGGCAAATCTTGAGCTACGGCCTACGATGGGTGAATGTTGTAATATTCTGTTGTGATAATTTGGCCGTGTCCAGCATGTGCCGCGGGATCTAGTGTTTACACACCCGCTTCACACGCCAGTGATCTGGGGTTTGTTTCCAGGATCCGGTCAAGGATATGCACTACTGACGAGCTCAAACGAGAGCGAAACTCGAGTTTAGTGCTTCCACATTGACGTGGATAGGCCTTAGGTTCATACCAGAATACGATCAGCGTTGCCAGTAGTGGGTTGTGCTTAATATTTAAATCTCAAATCCCGAAACAACCAAATAAATCAATACTATGTGTGTTGATTTATGTAACTGTAATTTAATCAGCTTGTTTAAAATCTCATTTGGTATCGTTTTCCAAGATATATTTTATTTTTATTTTATATTGGTGTTCATTACTGTCAGTGTATACGAGTATATAAACCTTTACAAGAAAACCTAAATGTAGTTTTGACATTTGAAAAAAAATGTTGATTTGTAAATCTCTACAACTCATGAAAATTGGACCACTATTAAATAATCACCATCATCCAATAATAATATTATGGAGCAGTATTTAGCGCACAGGGACAACACACACAACACCCACAACTACGTTAAATCTTATATTTATAAAAATAGTCGCTTAAAAGTCGACAGGGTCGACTTTATCGCACCGGGTGTTTATCCCAGATGGCTCGGTCTCTTTCCGCAGCGCGGAAAGCGTCGCACAAAGCACGAACTCCGTAGCTTTTAGCGACGACCCACAGGAGTCTCCGAAACATTTAACTCGTAAACCGAAGGGTGCGGCCCGGAATCGAACCCACAACCTTCGGAGCACGAGTCAAACGGCTTGACCACTTCGCCACAGAGACTCCCAAATCTTATAAAATATATTTATATTAAAATGTATATTGAGGTCATATAAAATTCCAGATTACAAGGAGAAACATTTCTTTTAACGGCACCGATCCTTGGTGCAAAAGGAAAATTTAATGTCGGTCCGCGAAAGTGAAAAGTTTGGGACGCGCTGATCTAGGTGACTGGGGAAGTCTAGGAAATGAAATGGTGCTAATCCCGAGAAGGCCCACCAGACTGTGGTAATTGATTGGTTCCCTCGCACGCGACTATCAGTGTTGATGCTGCATTTTATTGTTAGAGCTATTGGACTATTTGTGTTGATGCTGTATTGTTAGAAGAACTGTAATTTTAGTGGCGGATTGTATTGTTGTATTGGCATTCTGTCAGTGGCCTTATGCATGTATGCCTATACGCGCTTTTGGTTTGTTGGACTGCTTTCTGGTCCACTTTTCACATGGGACAGTGACGAGCATTATGTGTGATATTCACTAGCACACGAAACGGAGCATTATGGGGGTGACCGTTTACGTGAAGTTGGAACTGCGACTAACAGACTAATTAATGTTAGGAGCAATATTTGACTATTAGGGTTGAAGCTGTATTCAGAAAAGAACAATCCGACTATTAGTGGGGAGCCGAAACAGAGATCAATAGCTCTCATATCGTCTCCTCAGTTCTACTCGCGGTGAACCTCACCCATTATATGGAGTCAAGGCACAGAGGGATAGAATAAGAGCTATTAATCAAACATGGCAACTCAGCATATTGCGGCGAAACGCCGAAATAGCCCTAAACTATTAAAAAAAGGACCCCTACCAAACTTTACGACGACAGAATAGGTGTAACAAGCATCCAAGAGACCATCCGAACAACCGTGCAGATTTGCATTAAGAGGGCCACTCGTTTCAATCCCCAAGGACACATGAGAGATTTTGATACGTGAAACTCAATACCGCGCAGTGAATTAAATATGTATGAATTTAACAGTCAAACAAACATTGTAAGGGTTTATATAATGACAGAATTGACGACTAGAATTTATCATTGATAAAACCTGTCAAAGAATGAGCGGACACTTCCATACATGGAAATAAAAGACACACTGGAAGTCTGCATGACCAAATGGGTAAGCGCGCTCGATCTTAAACTTCTGGTGTGCTGATGCCAAGGTAGCGGGCTCAACCCCTACACAGGTCAGTTGAACCAAAATGTTGACTTCTCGTCCTTGACTTAGGGACGTAAATTACAAGTGAAGTAGGAGTGGGTTCGGCTGATGGCGAGGGACACAGGACATTGGGAAAGATAACCCACACGCAAAAATAATTCATGTGCACTAGACGTAGTAGTATGGATTACGCGTAAGTTCAAAGCGCGCGAACGCAATATATATATATATATATATATATATATATATATATATATATATATATATATATATATATATATATATATATATATATATATAAGTTAGTTAGTCGCAGTTCCAACTTCACAGCAACGGGTCGTCCCCATTATGCTCCGTTCCTGTGCCAGTGAATATCACACAACCGCTCCCCACTGCCCAATGTATGAATATATATATCACGATGAAAGAATTGAATATGAGAATTTATAATTGAGAAAGCCCATAAAAGAATAAGATAACGCTCTCAAACATGGAAATAAAAGACACAAATTGATTCGTGGTAGAAGATTCACTGGCACCTTGCCGTATTGATAGATGATAGAATGCTACATTGTGCTTCTAACAAGGCATTCTGCAATCCAAAGCGGTAGCGAATGTTATACCTCTCCATAGCACAAAGCCTGGGCTGAATTGTAGAGATCAAGTGTTGTCCATGCAACATGATCCCTGCCTCGGCCTGCTTAGTTTACTTCAGAGGAAAGATATCACGAATACATATGGAACAAGGCAAGATGCAAAAGCTTCCAGATCAGCAGAGCAATGCTCTGACTTTCCTCCTGTCGGAGCTTCGATCCTTGACCAGTGGCCGACCAAGACTTAAGGTCAGGGTTGCCCTGCCATGATATTTAGCCTGTAGGTTGCATTTCCTCGCACTAGGTTAAGGCATGTACCCTCCCAATTACTCTCCTCCGTCCGAAGCCGTTGGCATAATGTGGGTTGTCGGGTTTGGTGAGCGCGGCCCAACATTATATTGAAAATTATAGCTTTTCATAAAGATGGGTATACCCAGATACTGACAGCAGACGAGAAGAAGTGGAGGGATATGGAATAAATGTTACCTTCCATCAAATCAATAAACCGGATGATAAAACAGCTTCTACTCTAGAATATGGCGCACCACTTCCTCTCCAAACGTGTATTCTGCACAGAAGACATCTTCCTCACGTTTATCGTCAGGTGCTGGTTTTTTTCTTCTTTGTTCCTCTTTCGAGGGAAGTACGTTACACATTGGTATGCACATCAAAGGATTGTGTGTTCGACTACGACATGCATTTAATAAAGGTTTGCTTCCTCTAAACATATGCTATCCAAAGTTACGGGCTCTGTCAAGCCGAGAGTAGGTTTTCTTTCAAAACAATTTTGCCAATACAGTATCCTGAAGGCCTGCTCTTTGCTATTTCTAACTGTCGCCAGATTTTTAAAGTACAGAACTAGCACATAGTCTCCCGTTGTTAGAAATTAAACAAGAGCGCTTGGTGTGTGATCTCACTACCCAAGAGATCAGGGGAACGTGCATATGATCCTTGGGGAGAGAAAAATGAAAAACTGCAACCCTATTCGGGGACGAGCCTTGTACCCTATGAGCCAGTCATCGCTATCAATGATCACAACTAATATTCTGATTGTTATAATTCTGAATACACCATCAGCCCTAATAGCCCTAAAAGTTCTCAATAGTTCCTCCCCATCCCCAAATTACCATCGACCCAGTTCACCATCATCATCATGTGCCATGCCGATAAGCGTAGGCCGTCATGTTTAGCCATATCAGCTCAGTATTCTTGTCTCCACCATACCACGTGGCCAAGCCATCCACGTATTTAGTTCTCTGCCTTCCCCTTGTTCTCTTCCCCTCAATCTTGCCAGTTGTCACCAAGTTCTCTAATTTACTTCTTCCCATAATGTGTCAAAAAACTGTGACTGTCTACGTCTAAATTCTCTAATCAGCTTATACTTATGGTTTTAATTTGTTTCTTGTAGGACTTGTTCATTGCTTTTCTGTCTATCAATGGTATGCTTTGCAGTTTCCTCAGAAACCTCATTTCCACAGCCATCATATGTTTTTTTTTCCAGCTTGTCTGCTCAATGTCCACGTTTCACATCCATACAAAAGTGTAGGTTCTATGCAGCACCACAACACTCTTTTTCTCTTTGCAAATGACATCTTTTTATTGGCCAGTCTTCAATCAATCAATCAGGAAACAAACACAATCAAATACAGAAGTTCTAGAAAAACTGGGAATGAAAAGAGAGTTGATGAAAGAAATAAAAAAGAGGGAAGTGAATTATTTCGGCCGCGTTAAAAGACATAATACTCTTATAAGTTAGTCAATTAGTTAGTCGTGGCTCCAACTTCATGGCAATGGGTTGTCCCCATTATGCTCCGTTCCTGTGCCAGTGAATATCACACAAAATGCTCCTCACTGCCCAGTTGGATAAGATAGGACAACAGCGCGCACAGTTACACTGTGCATAATGCCGCCGCCAGAATGCCAACACAACACATTCACTTCGTCATCAATTGTGGCAGCTTGTGACACAGTGCTGCAAAGATATGTGAATTTGTCCACAACACTTAGTCTATGACCATTCACCTTGATATTCGGTACTGTGTGATTTTTCCCTGGAGCTGGCTGATACATAACTACAGTCTTCTCCAAGGTGATATTGTGATATTGACCCCAAAGTTGGCACAGGCATATGAGAAAGCTGAAACGCTTGTGTTGCATGTGTGCCTCTGAGTTGGCGTATAGAGCGCAATCATCAGCAAACAGCAGCTCTCTGACGGTGTCGCTGTTAGTTTTGGTTTTAGCTTTCAGCCTTCTGAGATTGAAGAACCTTCCATCCATGCGGTAGTTGATGTCTATTCCAATGTCGTTGTTCTCGAAGGCATTCGTCAGCATAGCTGAAAACATAAGGCTGAACAGTGTTGGTGGCAGGACACATCCTTGCTTCACTCCATTGGTGACAGGAAAGGGCTCAGACAGTTCACCATTTTCCTGTACCTGTACTCTTGCCTGCATACCAATAATACTACTAATAGCACTCAGTAGCAGGGCGACGGGGCGATTTTTTTAAATTTTTTTATTATACTTAATTTAATACCATTAATACTCTTATAAGAACCATACTGGAGGACAAGAAAGCGAGCAAGAGGTAGACAACGATACAAGTGGAAAGATAACACCAAGAGACGGACGACATCATGCCTGACAGAATGTACAGTCAGGGCGTGAGACAGACATGCAGACAATGATTGACAGATGTATCTCGCAATGGTGATTCCTTTCATTTCATATCGTCTTCTACGTTTCTGAAAAGTATTTTCACTGTACACGGTAAAACGATCTACACATCCCTGTCACACACCTCTCAGCTGTTATTGATCTATGTCATAATTAATCTTTATGGCAGCTTGTTGTTTCAGTTCGCCAGATGTGAAAGCCTAAAACAAACTTTACTTCAATGTTTATTATTACCGCAGCCTTCTCCCATTAGTCATGAACTGCTGTTGAAAACTTTACCCCAGATTGTTGTGGGTAACTTGATTTATATGGATTAGTAAACAAATCGTTTTCCTGGTTCAGTCTAATACACGAACTCACCGTTTATCTCACACTCACGTTTTGTCAACATTGTGCCCCATATGTGATATAGTTATACTGATAAGCATCTAGGCCTATGACATTATAATATATTATAACCTGAGTCGATTAAAAGATGCTTATTATGTCTAGTAATTGTAACCAAACTTAACTGCATATATATTATATAATAATTAATAATAAGGAGGAATTCAATTGACATATTGAATATTGAAACTGAATATGTGGACATTAATCATTATAGTATTAGACTTAGAAGTGAATCCACTTTCTTTCAGTCAGTTGTGAACTGTGTTTTAATTGTGAACGTTCACTATCCATCCGTCGTCGCGAGTGTTGTAATTGTAATAAACCACAGAGACTTGACAGACATAATTATTGCTTCTTAATTGTGTATGATTAAAGTGAATTAATACCAGAAGGGACAATAATGAATTGCAACACAATATGTCTGAGATCACCACTAATTCAAATTGTTATAATCCTGAACATTGCTATATTTGCAGGATGTCAAAATCAAACAGCTAGCAGGGGTAAGACAAATACAATAAAAAGCGTTGTAGTATATTTTAAATGTATGACTGGAAGTGCACAGGTTATAATACTTTATACGATAATCAGTAGAAGGTGAAGTAAGGACGAAGCCATGGTAGACACTACTGTAGAGGGACGCAGAGGTGTTTCCAAGGCACCAGGGCTGGGATTTATACTGGCCAAGACCTATTGACGCATCCTCGCCGAGCGTCCTGGGCAACAGGTCCCTTTGGGTTCTGGCTAAAGTCAGTAGGATCGTTGATTCCTCCGAAGGCGGAGAGTGTCTGCTTGCATGGCGAGGAACCACCAGTCCACACACCAATAAGCCAGACATGGGACAACGGATACTCACGCAAACCTCAGGTCCTGTATGACATCACACTAATGTTGGACAACAGGATGTCTCCATCCGACATACAGGACTTCGCGCTGGAGTTCATAGCCAGCGAACACAAGGCAAGCAAGCAAACTACTGTAGAGATATTCATTACTTCCTGGCACCTTGCCATCTTGACAGACAAAGTTTGTTACATTAGGCTGCAAAAAAGGTATAATAACTACAACCCATGTCGGGGACCAGGAAAAGTTATCCTTACCTCTCCATAGCACAAAGCCTGGGGTGAATTGTAGAGACCATTTGTTGCCCACATAACATCCCTATCTCTGCCTGTCTAGTTTACTCCAAAGGAAAGGTAACACCAATACATCTGGAATAAGACAAGCTGCAGAATCATTAAAGCAATGCTGTCTCTGTTTGGCTGTCGGAGCTTCAATCCTAGACCAGTTGCTGACCAAGGCTTAGGGCTTGGTCTACCTTGCCATGACATTTAATGTTTAGGTTGCATTTCCTTGCACTAGGGTAGGGCTTGTACCCTAACAATTGCGCTCCTCTGCCCATAAACGTTGGCACAATGTTGGATGTCGGGTTTGGTGAGCACTGGCCAACATTTGGTGCTAACAGAAAGCAGATAGTACCATCTACTGTTATACAGTAGATCAGTGAATGAATTTCTTGTACTTCATTTATTGTAGGCCTAGAGTAAACATCTTATTTTAAGTCAGCACCTCTGTGACGAAGGGGTTACGAATGCAATTCGTAATCTTGCATACTCGTTCAAAACACAGCTGCGGGCGATTTGGAAGCAGACTGCCTTGCGTTGGTTTCCATACATTGGTATGAGTGTCGGCTGTTCTGAAAGCAGTGGTAAACTACTGAATGTAACAACATGCCCAGGAATCACAAACAGCCAAAAAATGCTGGAGTTGGCTGCTACGTCCTGTAAAGGTTATGCAACTAATTTTTAACTATTTAGAGACTATGTTTTGATTATTAAGAGCCAGCACAGCTACAAGAAGAACTGTTTCCTATGCTCTGACGTTGGTGCTAATTGCCCTGCCACAGAAGAGTGTGCCCTGCCACAGAAGAGTGTGCCCTTGTGTTACTATTTGGATGAGTAATGTTGATACCACTGCCTCCCTGTTGTCTAGCTTCGGTAGTGGAAGCATCTTTAAACATGTGTCCAGGGCTTAGGATACCTGAATGCCAGCGCATCAAAGTCAAAACTTAGAACATTGTTTTCCAGAGTATTCCAACCATCCATCTAACCAACCAGTCTACCAACCAACCAACCAAAAATCAATCCATCCATCCTTCCACCCAACCAACCAAACAAACTGCTTGCATGTCAACCAACCAGTCAATCAACCATCCATCCATCTAACCAACCATCCATCTAACCAACCATCCATCTAACCAACCATCCATCTAACCAACCATTCTACCAACCAACAATCCATCCATCCATCCATCCATCCATCCATCCATCCATCCATCCATCCATCCATCCATCCATCCAATCCAACCAAGCAATCAACCAACCAGATGAACTGCTTGTATGTGAACCAACCAGTATATCAACCATCCATCCATCACCCACCCAACCAACCAGCCATCCAACCAACCAACCAACCACCTTTCTTGTATGCCGTTCAATAGTTAAACATGTGTAACTATCATCATACATGTTATGGTTTTCTTGAACAAGTTGGTAGGTGTCGTTTTTTAAAATCATATTAATAACAACAATATGAAACAAACAAGCTGATATTTGCCTATGCTTTTGTTTTGCAGAGTTAGTTGATTATTGTGTAGACTTGTTCGATTTTGTCCAAGTGTTTTGCGGAGATCGAAATAATCCTGCAAGCTGTATCCCATCGTCATGGTTATGTGATGGTTATGCTGACTGTAGCACAGGGTTTGATGAAACACCAGCCACATGTGGAAACAGTACGTATGCTCTTAGATTTCTTGAAAACATTGACCTGTTGAAGTCTGCATGTCTAAATGGATAAGAGCGCTCGTTATGAAACATCTGGTTTGCTGATGCCAAGGTAGCGATTTCAGCCTCTATACCGGTCAGTTGAACTGACATGTTTACTTCTTGTCCTCGACTTGAGGATGCAAATTACAAGTACCTTTGAAGATTGAGTGGGTTATAGCCGGATGGCACGGGACATTGGTAGTCGAGTCCACTTAAGTCGAATTTGGATAAGTAGAATTTTGCTTAAGTCGACGTTACTGGCTTAGTCCCGGCCATTATCCTTCTTTATCATTGTATAAAAAGTCCTGATAAGTCGAATTCGGTTAACTCGAATTTTCAGATTAGTCGAACATAAAAATTAATACCAACTATATAAGTGTTCATGTTTAAGTCGAACTGTTCATGTCACACCCAAAAATAAATACATTGTTTCGCGAAAGAATTATTTTAGGCCGCCCGGAGAACAACAATCTCGCACATACGATATCTCTCTACATGTCAACAATGGCGGCTAGTGGATGAAATCGACAGTGATAGACAGCAAGCTAGAGCTGCCGCGTGTGATTTTGTTGATGCTGCCCTTTTAAAATGGTTCACTGTGATTAGCAATGAACATCACAGTAAACGGGCAGATACTAGAACAAGTAACGAGTTTCTCCTATCTTGGACATATAATAACAGATGATGGCAAAAGTGAAATAGAAATAAAAAAGAGAATAGGAATGGCCAAAAATGCTTTCAATGGCATGGAATCAGTATTAACATCTTGAGAGATTAACAATGCATTAAAAATGAGAATTGTCAAATGCTATGTATATTCAACGCCACTGTATGGCACGGAAGCCTGGACATTGAACAAGCAGCTAGAAAGTCGCATAGAAGCCCCTGAGATGGGGTATACATATGAATATGTCATGTTCCATGGAAACAAAGACAATCAAATGCAGAAGTTCTAGAAAACCTGGGAATGAAGAGAGAGTTGATGAAAAAAATAGAGAGAAGGCAAGTGAAATGTTTTGGCCATGTTAAAAGACATGATACTCTTATAAAAACCATATTGGAAGGCAAGGGTGAGGGAAAGTGAGCAAGAGGTAGACAAATATACAAGTGGAAAGATGACATCAAGAGATGGACGAACATCAGCCTGGCAGAATGTACAGTCAAGACGAGAGATAGACAGTGTTGGAGATCCATTGCAGCCAACCTTCATTGTGGAGATGGCACCTGATTGATTGATTGATTGACTGTGATTAGATCAGCAAATGTACCAGTAAATGGGCCTTTACTTACAGAGGTACAAACATTTTACTCAATGCTACCATGGTATTAGTGTAAATTGGTGTAAATGTGGGCAGTCTGGATAAGTAGAATTTCTGATAAGTAGAACAAATTCCTTTGGCCCCTGTGACTTCTACTTATCCAGGCTCCACTGTAATAGGGAAAGCTAATCCACATGTAAAAATCAGTCCAGTGCACTAGAAGTGGTAGCACGTGAATGGACTGTGCTTAAGTTCACAGCGATTGAATGCCCACACATACACATATTAATCTATTATATTGTCATTACTTTGTTTGTGAAACATGAATTTTGGGTAGATTTCCAGCTGATCAGGTTACAAACCAGTTTTAACCAATGAAATTAATCTCTGTAATCAATACACATGATCACCGGTCTTGGATGAGGTCTGTGATCTTGTCACAATAATGCCATGTGGCCAAACCACCCAGATTTTATAATATATATATCAAGTATCAGGTGTGGTGATTGCTGATCATGTCTCTACAATCTTCTATGTCATTTGTTGTTTTGATGATGTTGGTGTAGATAATATTATTATTTGTTGCCAAGCCGTTTCAGCTTTCCACATTAATCTTTCTCTGTCCTTTTCTGCGTCTTCTGCCTACTGGTTTCCTACATAAGATTAATTTCTCTATTCCACCTTTACTACTGACATGCCCCATATATTTCATTTGTCCTTTCCTTATGGTTTTGATGTGTGATCTTGTAACATCTGCAGCTATCAGTGCGTCTGTTTTGTTTTCAATTCTACCCACATTATTTCCAACATTCTTCTCAGAAACCATATTTCCACTGCTTCCAGTTGTTTCACAGTTTCATTACTCATTGTCCAACATTTGCATCCATACAGAAGAACAGGCCACACACAACCCTTTCAGTGAGCAGATTTGTGTACTGGTCTTGATATTTTTGTTTTTCATTTTATTTTCCACTTGTTTTGAACTAAGCATAGTCCACACTGGACAGATTTTTGCATGTGGGCTAGCTTTCCCTAATACCAGTGTCCCTCGCCATCAGCCAAACCCACTCTAACTTTAGAGATACTTGTAATTTATGTCCCCCAAGTCAAGGACGAGAAGTCAATATTTTAGTCCAACAGACCGCTGTAGTGGTTTAACCCACTACCTCGCCATCATTTCACCGAAAGTTTAAGAGCCACCACTCTAATCCATGACATTGCTCATTTTTGTAAAAAGAATCTTTATCTCTGTTTCACAATATTCCATCAGATATCGACAGCAATTGATCTGTTTTATTTTTATGCTTTTACTCTATATAAAGCAAATTTGAATTAAGAATTTCTTGAATTCACTGTTGCTAACATTTTATCATCATTCCTTCTTCTTGCTCTTCTCTGGCTCCCTGTTTAGAATAGTTTGCAGACTACTTTCAGAGTCTGCAATTAAAACTGTGCTATTGGCATATCTCAGAATATTTATATTCAACACCAATAAGCTAATTGGAAAAGATCACAGGACAGAAGGCATAGCATAGCCCAGCAACAAGCAAATAAATTTTAAATATTTACACAACAGACTATACATCAGAGTTTTAATGATCTTAGAAAGGTGAAGACTAAAGTGAAACTTTGTAGAATCTCCATACTTAAAGATTTTGACAAACTCAATACTTAACATATCAGCAGTCAAACCCATCTAGAGTGTACACAGATTCCCAACTTGGAACAACAGCGCCTGTCTGAAATTATATAAAACATTCCTGGTATTGAGAGAGGGGGAAAAAAAGCTATCAGAATGAAGCAGAAAGAAAAAGAAATAACCATAAATTACATAGAAGAATTTTACCCAAATATCACCTGGGCTCATGCAAATGCAGATAAATCAGAAAAAAAAACTCAGTTGAAAATGGAGGTGGAGGGATTCTCCTGAACTTAAAAAAATGGAGCAAAGAAAACAGTCAGTTGCAAATCGAAAATTCTTCAGTAATTTCAGAACAGAGATTGAGGCCTTAAAAACTGCAGCAGAAATGCCACTGACAAAGAAATATAAAGAGACACAATCAGCATTATTTCCATATTGAAGAGAAACAGACACCCCCCCCCCCCCCCCCCCCCCACCCCCACCCCTCAAAACAAAAACAGTGCACAACTTACAGACATAAGAGCAGCACTCCACGGACACTGTTGAAAATTCAAAAGGGTTGTAATATAGCTCATATTGCAACATACCTGGAAATGAAGATTGGCAAAGAAAGGTAGAAGGCTACCTTGGCCTGAAAATAGACATAATCTATGATGAGGCCAGGAGGTTCATAATAAACACTTATAGAACCAAGCGGGAATCAGTGCATCCAGGCTACCAGAAAGAGGATGCATTTGACCAGCTCCACCAAAGTGAACAAGTAAGAATCTTCAGATCTCGCACAGGATTGAAACACCACTTGTTTGATAAACTAAAGATAGGGGATACTGATTAACATACCTGTGCAGCTAAACATTTGCTGCAAGAGCATTCAATACATGCGGAACTGAGAAAATCATTTTGACCTACACTTGTTCCATTTGAGGACAAACTATATGGAAATACCAACAACACTGCTTTCTTTAAATATATTCAGGTTGATGTGTGAAGATGTATGAAGAAGAAGAAGATTTCTCTCATCAGTTTAGTTTTTATTTGTTTCTTGAAAGATTACCATATACGTTTTTTTGTTTTGGCCTGTCCACGGTATTCTTTTGTATTTTACTCAGAAACCACATTTCTGCTGGCATTAGATGTTTCTTGACTTGTCTGCTTATTGTGTGTGTGCGTGCATAGACAAAATATAATACATTCTTTTATTGAAAGCTAGAGCAAGACATTGAGGGCAGAGATCAGTTGAAATAACCATACCCAATACATAGTGTCTAACCAGCTTGGAAGATTATGATCATCTTTGGATGTTTAAAGCTTTTTTAGTCTTTTTTAACTTGTATTCTCTATTTTAGTGAATCCATGCCAACCAAATCCTTGCTTGAATGGAGGTGTATGTCAAGGCTTCTCTGCTCAAACTAATGTGTCAGTAGCATATCCAGTTTGTGAATGTGCAACATCCTTTACTGGTCAGTGGTGTGAGACAAACTTGACCACTATACAGCTTCCGCCAGGTAGAACTCATGTTGTTACTCATAGTTAGATTAACCTTTTCCGGGAAGGTTAACCCGGACAACAAATGCCCGCAGAAGTCAGATGTGTCTGCCTAACAGAGCAAGAACGCAGCTCTGTTGTAAACAGGCACAACACAATCACGTCCGGAAAAAAAACTCTGGATGAACGCAGAAGAAGAAGAAGAAGATTAACCTTTTACTCATAAATTATAGGAGGTGACTAAGGATGGCTGACATGTAACAGCTACTTCATCCTGCAGAAAATTTTAACTGCAGAAGTCAACTAATCAAAAACAAGTCTACAAATGGCTTGATGTGGATTGGTTGAGGGGCTATGTTCCGTTGGGAGATGAAAAGTAGAAGAAGACGATACCATGGTTGGCTTTTGCACTAACACAGCTGGACAATTGCCTGATCAATAATTATTCCAGAATACTGCAAAGTAGCAAGTACAGATGACTGTGAAATAATCTTGTTTATAAAGGAGCAAATACCGATGTCTATGAAATAATCTTGTTTACAAAGTAGCAAGTACAGATAACTATGAAATAATCTTGTTTTCAAAGTAGCAAGTACAAATAACTATAAAATAATCCTGTTTACAAAATCTCTGTGATGGTTCCATTACATATGTAAAAGTTAGTTGTATATCCTTTACAGGACGTCACATTCAACCCCAGCATATTTTGGCTGTTTGTTATTTCTTGGCAAGTTTATGTTAAGTAGTTTGCCATTGTTTTATGAACGACCGGCACTCATACCATTGCATTAAAAACAACGCAGAGCGGTCTGCTTCCAAATCACCCGCAGCTGTGTTTTGAACGCTATATGCAGGATTGCAAATTGCATTCATAACCCCTTTGCCACAGCACCGGCTGGACACAAAGATTGCATGTAATAATAAAACACATTGCTATATTACTGTTTTCATACGTCACCATCATCTGTAAAAGTAAAGGACCCTTTTTACACACCTTTAGGCATATCAGGCATATTGTGCTAGCCCTATATTTTTATAGACCAGTCAGCAACCAAGGAGTAATGTGATCAAGACATTTCCCGGAACCCATTTTAGACTTGGAAGCCTGGGTCTATTTTTAAAATCCACCTCGATGTGAATTTGAATCCATGACTACTGGGCCAGCAGGCAAGAGCATCATTTGTACATATCCAAAATACATGCCCTCATCAATAGTCACAGAGTTAATTTGTTAATGAATGTAATAAAATTACCATGAATCACTGGCATACATAAACAGCATTGACATTCAGATGCAGCAGAAATAGGACATGTAGCAAGCCCACAAGCAATGGATTGATGAAATAGCAGAAGCAATGAATACTTTCTTGTACACAATGCATACAAAGGCACAGTTCGTAAGCTTTTCCTAATCCTAACGCTGAAAGATCTCAGTAAAAAGGTAGGATATACAAAATAGTTGATTTCATTGGTCCTGAAGTGTTCAATCAGTTGGGCAAGTAAGCTGAAATTAATTCAGGAATCTGGGATTGAAAGTACTCAGCTGACAACCTAGTACAGTCACTTGCACCAAATACCAGCTGCCTCCATGGTTTCCTGGACGAGCCACAGAGAATAATGCCTTTGTGAGAATGACATAGGCCTCTTAAATACAGATAACTCAATATAGGATTGCAAAACCAATAATAAATCAATCAGCGAGGTCAGCATGGCCGAATGGATAAGAACACGTGTTCTTAAACATCCAGTATGCTGATGCCAAGATGAGGGGTTCAGCCCCTACACCAGACAGTTGGACTAAAATGTTGACCTCTTGTCCTTGACTAGGGGGCGTAAATTACAAGTACCTCTGAAGGAGTGGGTTCACTTTATGGCGAGGGACACTGTTATTAGGGAAAGCTAATCCACACGCAAAATTCAGTCCAGTACTACAAGAAGTAGTGTGTATGGACTACTCTTGAGTTCAAAGCAAGCTAGTGCAAAAAAAATTTTTTTTTAAATCACTCAGCCATCCAGTAAACATTTCAGTGTAAGCTTATTTATTCTGTTTTTATCTTAATTTAAACAATTTTATTGTCTATGGAATTAATTACGAAAACTCTTAACTGTTCCATTTCATATGTAAAGACTATATTGGCCTAGGAAGCCACGAGCAACAATTCAGCTGCAGCAATGTTTCAAAAGCTTTCCTGCTCTCACCATCAATCTCTAAGAATCCTACTTGAAAATAAAATATTTTTTTTTAATGTTGCATACGACTTGCAGGACGTTGCAGTTAACACCAGCATGTTTCAGCTGCTGTTGATGTACTAGGCAAATGTTACATTCAGTAGTTTGCCATTGCATTCTGAACGACCGGCTCCCATACCAATACATTGTAACACGACACGGTCTGCTGCACAAATCGGTCGTGGCTGCGTTTCAAACGCCTGGTAAGCGGCTCACGAACCGCGTTCGCAAGCCTTTGGCCATGGAGACGATCAGACAAAATAAGGAAACCACCACTCCCTTCATCCCTATGTAGAAGCCTCCATTGCTTTTTTTAAACTTGAGTGTTTCCACTGATGTCATGCCTCACTATTATCATCATGTCCTGTCGTCATTGATAGTGTTTCTCCAAGAGTGCGTATTCTCTGTGTTCTTGACATGTCGTACCTCTTGATTCCACCCCACACTGTTAAGAAATGTTTTTAAAAATCCAAGTAGTGCCTAGTTTGACACTTTTTTAACCCACATTAAGCGGGCCTAGCCTCTCTATTTCTAATGATTCTCTGATTTTTCTTTTATAGATATCTGTCTCTTTGCCCATTATCTGTGTGTTCTCAAAGTACATTTGGCATGAATTTGGGCATGAGAGGCAATTATCGACTACACCACTCCTACTTATTCTCTGGTTTCTAATGGCAGCCATCATTTCATATAATCTTATTCCTAATGTGCAGACAGTTGTTCCAATGTATAATTGTTTAGTTTGACAATAGTTTGAGGTAGGCAATGTCTTGCCACATTTTTCTAAGTCTTCTACCTATTACTGAATTGAATCAATTTTGATTGTGTCATTGCTACTTGCTACAAGTCTGATCTTGTATTTGTAACATCTTTGTCTTAGTTTTGTTGTCAAATCCCACTGTAAGGTATTATGATTGTGTTTGTAATCTACCGTTGGTCTCCTGCAATCATATTGTCTTCCATAGCTTTCATGACCACTTCTTTTATGCTGATGCATATGTTGGTGGAAGAATCCAAGGTCCTATGGACACATCCAGAGTGCAAGGTTGATACCCCAACAAATAACTAACTAACACATACATGCACACACTTCAAAGTGCTGTTATGTCAACCCAGCCTAAAATAGGTACTGGGAAGTAATGGCAGTCAGTACAATATTGACCACATGAGCCATTGAGTGTCGTTTGGTTTATACAAATATATGGCCAGCACCAGAAACCCAATATGTCTCAAAGCATGTACAAGGGTACTTTACTTGTATTTAACATGTCTCTTACACCTGTTAAGATTTTGTTTATCTGTTATTTAGCATATCATATTTGGGTATTTGCATGCTGTCTTTGGTCATACCTTATTGCTTTAATCATCTGTGGTGAAGTCGTCAAGCCAGCTGCCTTGCACTTCAAAGATTGAGGGTTCCATTCCGAACTCCACCATTTGGTTCATAGGTAGTTTTCTTCCAGAGATTCCTGGGGGTTGCCGCTGGAGCTACAGAGTTTGTACTTGGTGCCGTGCTTTCGGCAGGCCACCCTGTAGAATGAGACAGAGCCATATGGGTTAAAACCGAGTTTGGTGGAGTCAATCTTATGTCTTACACCCTTAACTTGACCTTTTTTCATTGAAATCTGAAGATCACTGATTTTACAACTTTTGGTTTAATACAGTGGATGCTGCTGTGTGTACACCTAACCCTTGTGTGTCAGGAACTTGCACCCCAGTTCGTGGACCCAGCTACATTTGCAAATGCCTACCAGGTAACAAGTAGTGATACATTCTTCTTCTCCTAATTAGGCTCTCAGCCAACTCACACCAAACCCTTTGTAGACTAGTTCATGATTTGGTTGGGTTTGGCAACTAAAATGTTGTACAGGATGAGGTAACCAGTCTCATGCCAACCCTCCTTAGTCATCTCTTATGACATGCTTGGTGGGTTACAGTGTTGCTGTTCTTTGCTTCCCTTATGGGCCCTGGTAACACACAGACAGGGATACATTGGTAAAGTAAACAAAGGGTGACTGCAGTTGACCTGGAAATCAACAAATAAATTAAGCATGAAACATCAGTGGTGGTTATCTCTACAGGAATATTTAAAAAAATTGACTGCTAAGAACAGTATTTATCAGTGGGATATTTTATGTTTTTATTAGTATGTGAAGAATGTTTTAATTGATAAAGTCTGGATCAAAATATTAATTATTTGCTTAGTGATGTGATTTTAATCATGGGGAAAAGTTAAGGCTGTTGTGTTAAGGATGCCCTATATCTCACTGGCCGGTCTCCCTGACGAAGGGGTTAACGACTTTCTCTGTAATCCGTATATCCAAGTGAGGAATGCAGTTGCGCAAGATTCGGCAGCGGATAGCGTTGCGTTGGTTACTTGTGAGCCGGTCGCCCAGAAAGCAATGGCAAACTACTGAGCGTAATCTTGTAAAAGAACATCAACAGCAACTGAAAAATGCTGGTGTTGACTGCAATGTCCTGTAAGGGATATGCAACTTTAAAACAACAAAAAATACCTCACTGTGGATGCCAGCTGTTTGTTTTACTGTACTCCATGTAAGACAGGTAGCCGGCATGATATTGACCATATCATTTCTGAAGTGCTGAATGGTATATTAAATAGCACCATATGTGCAATATAAGGCCTGTGAAAGAATCCTTTGTTTACTTATTTATGCAAGACTTCTACCATACATCCATGTTATACACTAGAATATATGGCCATCATAGGCCTGAACCAAACTGGCAGAAGATCTCATAGTTAGTTTTCACCGAAGATTCAGTAACCAGAAACCATGAAGTGGCAGAGGCTTTGGAACTATCAGCTTGTTCCCAAATCATGGGTGAATGATGTTCCTTGAATGTGTGTCCTCCCCTCTGCTGTGTGTCCACCGTGACGAGGTAGAGGGGCTTGTGCGTCCCAATGACCCCAAGAGCTATGCCGACGGTAGCACAGCTACTGGTAGGGCCACCCATGTCGGACAGGTCAAGGGAGAGGGACCAGACAAAGAGACACACAAACCTGCTGCCTTGTAGGTAGACTGGGGACAGTCAAAGGCTAGGGAAAGCATCCCGAATAAATGCTTGTCGAAATCGGATGTACTGAGCCACAGGCTTGACAAAGCAGTGCAACGTAAAACCTGCTGCCTTGTAGGTAGACTGGGGACAGTCAAAGGCTAGGGAAAGCATCCCGAATAAATGCTTGTCGAAATCGGATGTACTGAGCCACAGGCTTGACAAAGCAGTGCAACGTAGAACCTGCTGCCTTGTAGGTAGACTGGGGACAGTCAAAGGCTAGGGAAAGCATCCCGAATAAATGCTTGTCGAAATCGGATGTACTGAGCCACAGGCTTGACAAAGCAGTGCAACGTAACTTAATTCATGATGTCACAAATCAATATTAATCATTATGGTGCTAATCCCGTGAAGTCCCATCAGGCGGCGATAGTGCCGGGCCCCCTGCCTCGAGGGGGTCCACCCATGACTACTGGTGGTCACCTTCCCCTGTGCTGTGGAGTCAAGGCACAGAGGAGTAGGTTAAGAGCTATTGACCAAATACCCCGGACACTCAACATACTACAGTGGAATGCCGAAGGAGTTTACAAGAAGAAAGACTCCCTAACACAGCGTCTTCATAAAGATAGAATAGATGTGGCATGCATTCAAGAGACACACCTCAACGCCAATCACAAATTCTCAGTCAGAGGATATCAGGCCACACGTTTCGACCGCGAAGGACACAAAGGAGGAGTTCTAATACTTACACGAAATACAATACCTTGCAGCGAAGTATCTGTGATCTCTGACAACCAAACGGAAATTATAGGTGTTGATATAATGATAAAGGACGTGAAAATAAGAATCTACAATCTTTATAGCCCAGCAGATAAGGACCTTACACTCTCAAACATGAAAATAACTGACACAAACTGCATTATTGTCGGAGACTTTAATAGCCGTTCAGAAAGTTGGGGATACCCAGATACTGACAAAAGGGGAGATGAATTGGAGGACTGGGAAATAGACTCAAATATCCATCTACTCAACACAACGGATGACACACCGAGCTTCTACTCCAGAAGATGGCTTACCACTTCTACTCCAGACTTAGCTTTCTGCACAGGAGACATCCTCCACAAAATCGATCGCCATGTGCTGAACCAATTAGCAGGTAGTGACCACAGACCAATCAAGCTTGTAATGAATATGGAGTATGTTCCACAGGAGCAAAAGCCCTTGCCCCGCTGGAATTACAAACGAGCAGATTGGGACAGATTTGCCATACTAACAGACAAATATTGTGAAAACATAAATACACGATATGGCAACATAAAGCAAATGGTGGAAAGTCTAAACAGAGCGATAATACAGGCAGCCACTGAGTCCATTCCAAGAGGAGCGAGGAAAAATTACAAACCATACTGGACTGAAGAACTACAAAGTTTGGAGGACAAAGTTGAAGATGCCAGGAAGACAGCAGAGAGAGAACAAACAATTGAAGCGAATATCTCTCTCAAAGCCATCTCAGCAAAATATAAAAGAACAGTAAATCAAACAACAAGAGATTGTTGGAGGGAAAAAACAGAAAACCTGAATTTTGACAGGGATGGAAACAAACTATGGAAACTAGTGAAAGCCATGAACAATGAAGGACCTAGCAACAAAAAAATAACAATTAAACAAGGAAATGCCTTGCTTACAGGCAAAAAGGCTGCAAATGCACTAATGGAACACTATGCAAATGCAAACCACATTGATATTACAACCGAACAGAAGAAAGCAATCAAAGACAAACAGATACATCATACAAATACAGAGACAGCAGCAGAATATATGATGGCAAATCTAACAATGGAAGAAATGGAACAGGCAATGAATACCCTAAAAAAGAAGAAATCACCAGGAAAGGATGGAATCACAAATGAAATGCTAATAGGACTAGGCACTAAGGCAAAAAAGAAACTACTAGCAGTCCTAAATTACAGCTGGAAGAGGGGAATAGTCCCACAGGCATGGAAGGAAGCTATACTAATACCAATCCCAAAGAAAGGAAAAGACCTGGAAGAACCAAATGGCTATCGACCTATCAGTCTACTTAGCTGTGTATGAAAATTAATGGAACGCATTATCAATGGCAGGCTAACATGGCATCTGGAAGAAAACAAACTCTTAACACCACACCAAGCAGGATTCAGAAAGTACAGATCCACTGAAGATCAAATAACCTATATAGCTCAGGAAATAGAGGATGCCTTCCAAGAGAAAAAGCACACACTAGCAGTCTGGATAGATTTAGAAAAAGCATTTGATAAAGTATGGAAGGAAGGACTGAAAGTAAAACTGCAAAAGATGCATGTTTGTGGGAAAATGTACAAATGGATCAGCCACTACCTTGAGAACAGAACTGCCAGGACAAAAGTACAAGGACAAACCAGCAAAATGATGCTGTTGGAGCAAGGTGTCCCCCAAGGAGGAGTTCTTTCACCAACATTATTCCTAGCATATATAAACGACATCACAGAAAATTTTCCAGCCAGAGTACACACATCATCCTTTGCAGATGACCTAGCCATATGGACATCTGAAGAATATATTAGTACAGCTAACAGCAGAATACAGCAAGCCTTATTAGCACTAGAGGACTGGTCAAAATCATGGCTAGTGAAGATAAGTGAGGAGAAAACAACATGCACAGTGTTCTCCCTCTCAAATAAAACTCAACAACCTAAGCTGGTATTGAATGGAAAAATATTGCGCCATGAAGAAAATCCAAACTATCTCGGAGTCACCTTTGATCGTCGCCTGACATGGAAAACACAGGTTGAGAAAAATCGAACAAGAGCAAGGCAAAGAATGGCAATCATGAAAAAGCTTGCTGGTACAACGTGGGGAGCAGATGAGAAAGTTCTCAAGAAGTTATATACTGGACGGGTGAATCCAGTACTGGAATATGGCATTGCAGCTTGGGCAACAGCAGCTAAGTCAAACTTTAACAAAATAAGTAGAGTCCAAAATCAAGGAATGCGAATCATAACTGGAAGCCTGAAGACAACGCCTATTAATGAACTTGAAAAGATCACTTGTTTACAACCAATGCAGGATAGAAGAGATAGCAGAGCCCAGCAACAAGCAGAAAAATTTAGAAGATTGACAGACCACCCTATGTATAAAAGGTTTAGTGGTTTTGGAAAGGGACGACTGAAGCGTAGCAACTTTGTAGAAACTGCAAAACGAAAGATTAGGGCAGATCCCATACTTAACATATCAACAGTCAAACCTATTTACAATGCAGACAAGTTCCCAGCCTGGAGACAGCAGCAACTGCCTGAGATGATAGAAAACATTCCTGGTATTGAGAAAAAGAACACTCAGCATGAAACCGAAAGAAGAGATATAACCCTAAACTACATAAAAGAACAATACCCAAGCAGCAATTGGACCCATGCATATACAGATGGATCAGCCAAAAATTCAATAGAGAATGGAGGAGGAGGAATTCTCCTAAATTTAAAAAATGGAGTGAAAAAAACACATTCAGTGGCAACTGGAAAGTTTTCAAGTAACTTCAAAGCGGAGGTAGAGGCTCTGAAAACTGCAGCAGAAATGCTCTTGATGGAGGAAAATAAAGAGAAGCAAATAGCTATCTTCACAGATGCAAAGTCAGCTGTCTCAATACTGAAGAGCAATAACAGCACAGAAATAGCTGACCTAAGAGCAGCACTCCATGGTCTATGCCAGAAATCCAAAAAAGTTGTAATACAGTGGATCCCATCACATTGCAGTATACCTGGAAATGAAGAGGCTGACAGACTGGCAAAAGAGGGCGGACGACTACCACAGCCTGACATAGACATAACCTATAATGAGGCAAAGAGGTTGATAAAAAGCACCTATAGAACCAAATGGGAATCAGAGCATCCAGGCCACCAGAAGGATGATGCATATTACAAACTCAACAGAAGAGAACAAGTAGCAATCTTCAGACTCCGCACAGGACATAACAGGCTGAAATACCACTTGTTCAATAAACTAAAGATAGGAGATACCGATGAATGTAATTGTCGAACTGGAAAAATGACAGCAAAACATTTGCTTCAGGATTGCCCAATATATGCAGAACAGAGAAAAATATTTTGGCCCACACCTGCTTCATTAGAGGACAAGCTCTATGGAGATATCAACAAGCTCAAGTTGACCGTAGCTTACTTTAACTACATACAGGTTGACATTTAAAGGTGTATGAAGAAGTATTCAGACTGCCACACTTCATACCACAGGTATGTCGGTTACAAAAGCCTCCCAGAGGCATGAAATGGAATATTGCTGGATAGGAGATCCATTACGTGGAAAGTCCGAATCAAAAGCTCACTGTGTGGGCTTTCAAAAAGGTGGAAAAAGTGTCCTAGTGGCACGAAATGGAATATTGCTCGGATAGCAAATCCATTGTGCGGAAAGTCCGAATCGAAAGCTCACTGTGTGGATGTCATCTGCACACTGCATTCTTCTGGTTTCCGGAAGAACAGCCTATGGTGAATGGAAGGCCCAATATACGGAAGTGAGGCTAAGCAGCCATGTGCAGGACGTGACGATTCCTTGGGTGAGCCCAGTACCAGAGCGCTGTGTGTTGGCTCTGCAAGTATGGAAGCCTCCTTGGATGGCGGGGAATGCCCATGGTCTGCCCCTGCCTTCCCTTGAGGGCTGACCAGGATGTCTTTGGCTGTTCTATATGGGCCAGCTAGGATGGGAGATAACACCACAACAGTGAGAGTCAAACGTCCTAAGAAACCCCCGGGAAGGTTAACCCGGTCAACAAATGCCCGCAGAAGTCGGATGTGTCGGCCTAACGGCGCAAGAACGCAGCTCTGCTGTAAACAGGCACAACGCAGTCACATCCGGAAAAAAAACTCCGGATGAACGAAGAAGAAGAAGAAGAAGAATGTGTGTCCTTATAAATAACAAATTGGTTTAAATGTCTATAGATAGTACATCCTGCTAAATAATAAATTGTTGCTATGAGAAAATGTCTTCTGGCACATATTCATTTCTCACAATGTTAGGAAAGACCCTGTTTGCCTCAAATGTAATGTATGGAATGCTCGAAGAAATCTATGTGACAAACTTGGTCACTCAACGGAAAGTTGCTGATCTAGAAAATTTGAGATGAAAACTCTACCCCAACATCATTTCTTTGCAGTACAATACAAATGTCATCCAGTAATAAATGAAATACTGGATGAACTTAGAGGATGAAGAAGAATGAGAGTAAGAAGGAGAAAGATCAAAGAAGGAAGAAAAAGAGGAATGAGTAGCAGAAGATGAAGCTACAGGTTAAAAAAACAAAACTAATAGAAGAAGAAGATGAAGAAAAAAGAATAAATTGGAGGAGGAGAAAGATGAAGGATAAAGATGGAAGATAGAGGTATAAAAAAAAAGGAAAATGAAGAAGAAGAAGTAGAATTTTTCTACAAAACTAGTTCTCTGCAATCTGCAGGTAGTTTCTCATTACTGACTGTCCATGACTGACTTCTGTATGTCAGGATTAGCTTTATATAAGTGTTGAGAACAGTTTTGTTCACCTTCATTGAGAATGTGGTTTCTTGTGATGCAGTTAACTTTTTTCTGTTAATTTAAATATAGAATTCACGGGGGAAACAAGTTGTAAAAAGTTTATGAATTCTTGCTCTAAATGTTGTATGTGAACTGGGAAAGCATCAGTAGCAGAGTATGCGTGTAGTTCTTTATATGAATCAGGAAATAAGTGTTATTGTCAGGTTATCTTGATCATTCACTTGAAACATTCACAGGATATACAGGGAACAACTGTGATGCTCTTGAGTCAGCATGTGTCAGCCAGCCTTGTTTAAATGGTGGAACTTGCACGGTAATGAAGTTTTCTTCTTTCTTTTCATATTAAAAAAGTCGCTTAAAAGTCGACAGGGTCGACTTCATTGCACCGGGTTTTATCCCATATGGCTCGGTCTCTTTCCGCAGTGCGGAAAGCATTGCACAAAGCACGAACTCCGTAGCTTTTAGCGACGACCCACAGGAGTCTCCGAAACATTTAACTCATAAACCGAAGGACGCAGCCCGGAATCGAACCCACAACCTTCGGAGCACGAGTCAAACGGCTTGACCACTTCGCCACAGAAACTCCCTTTCATATTTCTTTTCATATTGCTTTACTTCAACATCCAACAGTTTCTATTATACCCATGTGAATTAAGTTTGCTTTATGATATAATGAAAGATGTTGATGCTGGATAGAGCATATGTCGGGGAAATCAACTAATTGTTTCATATATCAGTCTTTGTTTTGTCGGCACTGTGGCATAGGGGATAGTGAAATGAAGTTTCACAATTCCTTGGCATACCGAGTCAAGGGTTTGAAATCAGCCATGGGCTTTACAATGGTTCCCATGGTTTGCAACGTCAGCCATTCAGAAAGAAATGGCAAACCATTGAACATAAAATTGCCTACTAAATCACAAGCAGCCAATAAATGCTGGGGTTGAATGCAGCGTCCTGGAAAAGACATGCAGCTAACTTTTTTATTTTGGATTATAAAAGTGGAAAGGAATACTGGGAGACAAGCATAGAAAATATAATTGAAACAAATGTACAAAAACAATAAGCATGGAAAAAATGTGAAAAACAAATGGTACAGGATAGGTGAACTTGTATTCATCAGCTAACTACCTATGCTTCTTGGGAGTTCTAAAAGACAGAAGAAGAAATATTAAGTGATTACATATCTTTCAGTTATGAAATTTGTGTACAATGGTGTAAAGGAAGGGGGGAATTAGGGACAGGATAGTGTTAATGATAGTCCCTCATGGAGCAACATTCTTTTTTGGATGGCCTTCAGCATACTTGGGTCCCCTAGTCAGGTCTAGCTCATGTGCAGCTTCCAAAGTCAAGGAGGCAGTACTTATCCTGAGCAACAGCTTAGGCTTGACAAAATAATTTGAGGGAGGTTCACTGTCAACACTGCTCACAGCTGTTGATGAGGGTCTATCTATTCAACGATTTTGCAGCCAAGCTGGTCCAGCTTGGTTATCAGGCCCCAGAGTGCACCAGGGATCAAAGGTGGTAAGTGGCCAGAACTGGTCAAAAAACAATGGCAAACAACTAAATTTACACTTGCCAAGAAACAATTCATGACATCCAATAAAGACAAAATACAAAGATCTGGTTGTGAGACCCCCAAGCCAATTAGCTCATCATTGCAAATTGGGGAAGAGAATGTTGTCAGAGCAAATATAAGTAGTAGTCTTCTGCTGCCTTCCATTGCCCAATGAAGTGTAGGTGCTCAACCAGCTCACATCAAGCCCTATACTGACTTGTTCATGATTGGTTGGATTTTTCAGTTACTTTTTCTACAGAACAAAGTAGTCAGTTTCACATCAACCCTCCTTGGTCGTCTCTTACACAACATGCATGATAGGTTGCAGTGGTACTATTCCTTGCTTCCAACATGGGCCCTGTTAAGACCAGTTTGCCAGTTGTCACTAAGCTTTCAAGTTTATTTCGCCTGAAAATATGCCCAAAATATCCGGACTGTCTCCGTCTAATTTCTTATATCAATTTGCAGTTTTCATCTGCTTCTTGATCTGCCTCATTTGTTTTTTCTGTCCATCCATGGTATTCTTTGCATTTGCCTCATAAACCACATTTCTGCTTTTATCAGATGGTTCTTGTCATGTTTGCTTATTGTCCTGGCCTCACATTCATACAACAATATTGGATCTTTTCACTGCTTTAACACTCTTTTTCTCACTGCTTTTGTCAGCTTTTTATTGATGAGTAAGTTTCTTGTTCCAATCTCTATAAGGCATCTTTCATTTATTACTTTCTCAAGGTAGTTGAAATAATTCACCTTTTTATGATGATTTTTTCCATTAACTTGGACACTGTATCTTGTTAGTCTTTCTTCTTGGTGATAACCATAAATTTCTGTTTTCTTACAATTTAATTCTAAACCTTCATGCAGACTTTATAGAATACCTGTATGCACACAATAAGGGTCTCTATCGAGGCCTCATAAGGGTTAAGTAGGTAAGGAACCCACGACTGGTCTAGCAAACCGGTAGAGAATTTACTTGATCCTAAAAATTCTGCTGAAGATCCATGGAGGAAATTGAAGGAAAGGTGCTAGCCACAAGCGCTGGAACTTCACTTACCCCTCCCCATGATGCCTAATGGCATAAGTGGAAGATAAACAAACAAACAAAAAAACTAAATGTTGAAACTCTTGCCCCAAAAAGTAAATAAAGGACCTCTTTTCATGCCATGGAGAATTTGGATATATGGTGCTGGTCCCATACTTTTAGATGAATTGACACTTCATTGATGATGTGGTCAATAACGTGCCAACTGCCTTTACTTCCCAGAAAATGTCATGGTACTCATTAACTCATTACAGACCACCATGTCCAAGACAAACATGCTGGCCACTGTGGCTCACCCTTCCTATAAATATTTCATTTTCTTATCCACAGATTACCAATAGTGGTTACATATGCTCCTGTGCTCCAGGGTGGGCTGGTGCTGTGTGTAATGTAATCTTTGATGCTTGTAATGGCATAGTATGTAACAATGGAGGCACGTGTGTTAAGAGAGAGAATACTGCAGTCTGCATTTGCTCTCTGGGGTTTTCAGGTACCAAATTATTATTATTTGCAGTTTTAAATATACTTTAAGTACGCGTAGGTAAGATCATGCTTGTGTGTTACTGAGACCAATCAAGGAAATCAAGGATGGTAGCCACACTGTCACCTCCTATGCATGTCACAAGAGCTGATTGAAGTGAGGTGGCATGAGACTGGCTACCTCATCCGGTAGACAACTTCAACTGCAAAATCCAACAGATAGGAGGGTGTGATGTGAGTTTGTTCAGACCTTGTGCTCTATTGCGAGATAAAAGGCAGAATAAGAAGAAGATAAGGTTAAAGTATAAGAAACCTTTACCTGAGAAGGTTAACCCGGTCAATGAATGCCTGAAGAAGTCAGATGTGTCAGCCGAAAGGTGCAATTATTGCAGTTGTGCTGTAAACATGCACAATGCAGTTAAGTCCAAAACATTATTCCAGATGAACGCAGAAGAAGAAGACCCATATTTTCTGGTCCAATTATAACTCTGTGGGTGATATGCTCAGTGTCATGCCAGCTACTCTAGCTTCTTAGAAAATGTGCTAGTACCCAATTTATGATACCAGGTCAAATCTACAGCCATATGATCATGAATAAATCTGCCTCATGGGGGATTTGAACACAGAACCACGGGGCAGGTTTTAAAATAGAACTAAAGGTGAAATGGTTAATTTCAAGTGGGTGATCAAGTACATGCCACAACAAGTCATTTCCCATAACTGTATTCCTGGCAGAATGGAAGAACAGTGATTCAAGGCATGATTCCTGGAAGAAGGGCCGGGAGTCATTCAGCACGAAGATAGGCTCAGGACATGAGTGTGATTGAGGCAGGAGACTGGCAAGGGACTGAGAAACTATTTGATGAGCTGTGATGGGATTTTGATGAGCTATGATGGGAGTTTGATAAGCTGTGATGGGAGTTTGATAAGCTGTGATGAGAGTTTGATGAGCTGTGATGAGAGTTTGATGAGCTGTGATGAGAGTTTGACGAGCTGTGATGAGAGTTTGATGAGCTGTGATGAGAGTTTGACGAGCTGTGATGAGAGTTTGATGAGCTGTGATGAGAGTTTGATGAGCTGTGATGAGAGTTTGATGAGCTGTGATGAGAGTTTGATGAGAGTTTGATGAGCTGTGATGAGAGTGATGAGCTGTGATGAGAGTTTGATGAGCTGTGATGAGAGTTTGATGAGCTGTGATGAGAGTTTGATGAGCTGTGATGAGAGTTTGATGAGTTGTGATGAGAGTTTGATGAGCTGTGATGGGAGTTTGATGAGCTGTGATGAGAGTTTGATGAGTTGTGATGAGAGTTTGATGAGCTGTGATGAAAGTGACATTTAGAAAGGACCTACTGCATGATGATGATAATAGTTTATTTACAGCAGGCCTCTGTGATCCTACTTTAATTTCCAACAGTACAGTTGCCTTGCCAGCAGAAATCTGTCTTCTACAAGTAGGGTGATTAGAAGTAGTGTTCTCCCCAATTTTCAAAGTTACTACTGCCCCTTTTAGGCTGCACTATTTGCCATGAAATTACCTGTTATGGCTTATACTTTTTAAACAGAAAGCTGTCTTTGCAGGTTCAAGATGTGAAGTGAACATCGATGACTGCACTTCACAACCATGTCTGTATGGTGGCACCTGTGTGGATGGAATTGGCAACTTCACTTGCATATGTGTGGCAAATAGAGTAGGACAATTCTGTGAACGCCAAGAAATGTGTACAGGTAGTTTCTTGAAGTTTTTACAGAGGGACAAATGTTATGTATACAGATATTGTATCTTCTTCCTCTGCTGTCTTTTGTCTCCCAATGAAACATACACCTTCAACCAGCTCAGCCTAAGTCCTTCTATCTTGTACCATCTTCTGCAGCTCTCTCAATGTCCTCCATATATTGCTCATCTCTGTCTCTAATTCTCTTCTCCATTGTCTGTGTGTAGTCTCCCTCTGTTTGTTTGGTCTGTGGGTTCTAGAAAAAGGGCTTTCTAGTTTTACTATTAACCTGGAGTTCAGCGTGGTTGATTGGATAAGAGAGCTTGTTCTTATACATCCGGTGTGCTGATGCCGAGGTAGCAGGTTCAACCTCTACACAGGTCATTTGGACTCAAATGTTGACTTCTTGTCCTTGACTTGGGGATGTAAATTACAAGTATCTCTGAAGTTGGAGTGGGTTTGCCTGATGACATGGGGTACAGGTAATAGGGAAAGCCAGCCCACACACAAAAAACAGTTCAGCATGGACTATGCATGAGTTCAACACAAGCGTGGCACACACAACAAATCTTTCCAGCATGTTGTGATGAGAGCGATGTTGTGATGAGAGCGGTGTTGTTATGAGAGTGATGTTCTGCAAAAGATTGGCTACATAATGATGATTTTCCAAAGTTCAGATTAGACAAAAATAACGCATTAGTGAGACATATCAGCAAGTAAAATAGAAAGAGATAGGAGAGTGGGAGGAGAGAATAAAGAATACCCAAATTTGACCCGTGGTTCATAGAAATTTCTGAAACCTATGAAGTTATAAAATTATTGAATACAAATTCTGTCTATATTCCATTATTGTGAGTTTACGTGGCTAGTGATATTTTTTATGGGTATATAGCTGGTCCACTGAAATAACAATTTTTTCCTTAGGTGAGGAGTTATGGTCATTTAGCGAGAATTTAAATTCCAGTAGGTCAGCATGGCAGAGTGGATAAGAATGTGTGTTCTTTAACATCTGATGTGCTGATGCTGAGGTGAGGGGTTGAGCCCCTACACCGGACAGTTGGACTGCAATGTTGACCTATCATCCTTGACTTGGGGACGTAAATTACAAGTACCTCTGAATTTGGAGTGGGTTCGCCTGACAGCAAGGGATACTGATAATAGGGAAAGCTAATCCACATGTAAAACTCAGTCCAGCACTACTAGAAGTTGTGTGTATGGACTATGCTTGAGTTCATAGTGAGCACAAAAACAATTTAAATTCCAGTGTGTGCATAACTTTATTGTTTCTGTTATCTTGTATCTTCTCTAATTGCTACTTCTTTCATCTATCTTCTATCAGTGCTAATCATTATTTATGAATTTATTATTGATGTTACACTATTAACTAATAAAATGATGAGGTAATGCATTTATGTGACCTTATGCCTCCTGCTTAATCACACCACTACATACCACTTTTGTTTAGATAATCCCTGTAAAAACGATGCAGTCTGCGTTACCGCAACCACCAGTGGTGCTCCTCCATCGTGTGTCTGCCAAGAAGGTTACACAGGCCTGCTGTGCGAAACAAACATAGATGACTGCAGTGGGAATCCTTGTGGAATTAACGGTAAGTGCGGTTGTACAGATGAATCAGAGTTTTGAATAGTCTTCTTCTTTCGTTCGCCTGAAATATGTCTATAACTGCAATGTTGTCTCTTGTATGAATCTAACAGTCTTTTTTAGTTCACTCAGCGATCCATAGAGTTTATCTTCCACTGTTGTCTCTCTAGGCCAGAAGGTTCGCCTGGATATTTTGTAGTTTGGGCAGTCCTGGAGTATGTGCTCTGCTGTCTGCGACGCCAAACCACATGTGCACATGGCTGATTCACCAATCTTGAATTTTGTATACATGTGGTTGCGTAATCTATTGTGTCCTGTTCTGAGGCGCAGAATAATGACCTGTTCTGGCCTGTCCATAACATGGTAGTCGTCTTGAGTAGGGTTTGGTGGCCTTCTGACTGATTTGATTATTCTTTTGGTGGTATTTAATGGACACATCAGGTTGTCTTTTATCTCCCAATGAAACACACACCTTCAACCAGCTCAGCCTAAGTCCTTAAATCTTCTACCAACATCTGCAGCTCCCTCAATGTCCTCCAGATATTATTCATCTCTGTCTCTAATTCTCTTCCCCATTTTCTGTGAGTAGTCTCCCTTTACACACATACAACTACTTCTAGTGCACTGGACTGATTTTTGGGCTTGGATTAGATTTTCCTATTACCTATTTCTTATTTGCCATCAGGCAACCCCACTTTGACTTCTGAGGTACTTGTAATTTATGTCCCATGTCAAGGACGATAAGTCAACATTTTAGTCCAACTGACTGGTTAAACCCATTACATTGGCATCAGCACATCAGAAGTTTAAAAGCGTGTGCTCTTACCCATTCGGCCATGCTGACCTCCACTGAGAGAGTATACTTCTTCAGCTTTGGCCTATAACTGCAGACCTTCATGCCAGAATGGCCTCCATTGTCTTCTGCAGTGAAGTGTGGAGTCCCATTGTTGTAACCTCCCATCAAGTGTGTGCAGTTTATCTTGCATCTGATTTTGTGTAGGGGACAGGACGGCAAAGTTTCCAGCGAAGTACAGATCCTCCAGCTTTTGTGTCAGAGTCCATTTCTGATGGTGGTACTTTTTGTTGTCTTCATAATTCAGCCTAAAGTCCACTCTGCACCCTCTGGGCACATCTGGCAGCATAAGTCTCGGTAAGTTGGGCAGTACTGAAGAATTGTGCAAGGCTTCAAATTCTAAGTCCATAATGACATTCGTCTGTATGGGCAACTATGAGACACTATAGATGGACAAGTGTGTTTGTATGGGAGATTTAGAGACAGTGTAGATGTTCAAATGTGTTTGTTTGGGAGAGTTTGAGACAGTATAGATGGTCAAGTGTGTTTGTATGGGAGATTTTGAGACAGTATAGATGGCCAAGTGTGTTTGTATGGGAGATTTTGAGACAGTATAGATGGCCACGTGTGTTTGTATGGTAGAGTTTGAGACAGTATAGATGGCCAAATGTGTTTGTATGGGAGAGTTTGAGACACTATAGATGGCCAAGTGTGTTTGTATGGGAGATTTTGAGGCAGTATAGATGGCCAAATGTGTTTGTATGGGAGAGTTTGAGACAGTATATATGGCCAAGTGTGTTTGTATGGGAGATTTTGAGACATACAGATGGCCAAGTGTGTTTGGATAGGAGAGTTTGAGACAGTATAGATAGACAAGTGTGTGTATGGGAGATTTTGAGACAGGATGATGTCCAGGTGTGTTTGTAAGGGAGATTTTGAGACAGTGTAGATGTCTAAGTATGTTTGTATGGGAGATTTTGAGATAGTGTAGATGTCCAAGTGTGTTTGTATGGGAGATTTTGAGACAGTATAGATGACCAAGTGTGTTTGTATGGGAGTTTTGAGACAGTATTGATGACCACATGACCAGTATATGTTCATTGCATAAGGAAAACTAATCAGGGGATATTACACATCCTTGTCTTACACCTTTCTGTATGCATTGAAATGTTACTAAGTGGTTGTTGATTCTTATAGCTGTATTTACTACCAGTATATGTTAACAATTGTTAACAAAGAAAGGACTCTCCATGAATATCAAGAAAACAGTAACAATGGTGATATTAAAGAAAAAGGTGACACCAAAATGTGTAATGGAAATAGAAGGGAAAATTCTTAACCAAGAGGATAATTTTAAATACCTAGGGGCAGTTATAACATCAGATGGAA
This sequence comes from Cepaea nemoralis, assembly GCA_014155875.1. Taxonomy (NCBI): domain Eukaryota; kingdom Metazoa; phylum Mollusca; class Gastropoda; order Stylommatophora; family Helicidae; genus Cepaea; species Cepaea nemoralis. Next base: position 35,707 of record JACEFZ010014613.1, read on the forward strand.
GATGTACAACATAGACTAAGACTAGGGCAAGCAAAAGCTGCATTTCAGAAAATGACAAATATTGTTTGCAGTAATTCACTATCGTTGAATGTAAGAAAGTGTTGCTGTATAGAACATGGTTTGCTGTATGGCTGTGAATCCTGGAATGTAAATGAACAAATTAGGAAGAACTTAGAAGCAACAGAAATGTGGTTCTTGAGACTAATGTTGCAAATTCCTTGGACTGCCAGAGTAACTAACAACGATTGCCTGAAAGAGACTAATGAAACTAGAACATTATATACAACAATAAGAAAGAGACAAACATCTTTCTTTGGTCATGTGATGAGAAGAGAGGCATTAGAGAATATCATGACAACTGCAAAGATTGAGGGGAATAGAGGCAAACCAAGAGAAATGATGCTGGATGGAATGAGACAGTGGCATGGAGGAATATTAGCTGTAGTTGATCCAGAAAACCATATATGTATATATATATATATTATATATATAATATATATATATATATAATATATATATATATATATATATATATATATATATGGTTTTCTGGATCAACTTATCAAAACCATATATATATATATATATATATATATATATATATATATTATATATATATATATATATATATATATATATCAGCTACCGCCCCGCCTCAAGCTGGGCAGCCTCCAGCCAATTGGGTGCTGATCCGCCACAGCCTGCCTGCTTCAATGGGTGCTTGGGGCTAGGACAAAATCTGAATCGCAGGCTGTAAAACCAATGCACACAGGTACTAATAAAAGGAATAGAAACCTCAAGCTACGGCTTGCAACCTGGAACGTGAGAACCATGTGTCCAGGATTTTCCACTGACTTGACAAATATTGACGATGTGAGAAAACGGCTGTGATTGATGCTGAACTCGATCGTCTTAACATTGACATTGCTGGCCTGCAGGAGACTCGCCTCGCTGAGGAAGGGTCACTCAGGGAAAACAATTACACCTTTTTTTGGAAGGGAAGAGGGCAGGCAGAAAAAAGGCAACATGGTGTGGGCTTTGCAGTGAAGAACTCGCTACTGGGAATGATTGATATCTCAGCTGGAGGTAATGAAAGATTATTATCACTGCGCTTGGCAACCTCCTGTGGATTTGCCACCATTCTCACTGCATATGCACCGACACTCGCTTCCTCTGATGATGTGAAGGATATGTTCTATGAGCAGCTAGACTCTGCGATCAAGGCAGTTCCAAAATCCGACTACATTTATATGCTCGGTGATTTCAATGCTCGTGTGGGCAAGGACTCGAGTTCATGGCCAGTGTGCCTTGGAAAATACAACATCGGTCAGCATGAATGATAATGGGCAAAGGCTGCTGGACATTGCACTAGAAATGACCTATGTATTACAAACTCCTTTTTTAAAACAAAAGAGATGCATAAGGTCACATGGAAACATCCAAGATCCGGCCATTGGCATCAGCTGGACTTCATTATCACACGGAGACAACATCTGAACCATACATCATTAACTCGAAGTTACCACAGTGCTGACTGTGATACAGATCATTCTTTGGTTGTTGCAAGGGTTAGACTGAGACCAAAGAGAATCTACACAGCTAAACACAAGTCTAGCCCCAGGATTAATATTACTAACACTCACGATCCTGGAAAGTGCTTTGAATTTCAACAGCAACTTGAAGACGCTTTCAATGATACATCAGAAAATTGTATAGTAAATGATAAATGGAGTAAACTTAAGGAAACTATTTATAAAACAGCGGTAGGGGTTTACGGCACTGTGGATCATAAGAGGCAGGACTGGTTTGCGGCAAACAGCCAGATACTGCAGCCCTTGATTGATAAAAAGAAGATAGCTCTCTTAAGAAACAAGGAAAGACCAACGCGTAACACTCTGAGTGAGCTGAAGCAAGCAGGAAGGATGTACAAAAGGCTGCCAGGCAGTGTGCGAATGACTATTGGATCAAGTTATGTGAGTCCATTCAAATCGCAAGTGATAAGGGAAACATCAGAAGCATGTATGAAGGGATAAAGAAAGCCTGTGGTCCAATGATCAAAAGAAGTGCACCGCTGAAAACCTTGACTGGAGAAATCATCACTGATAAGAAACAGCAGATGGATAGATGGGTCGAAGCACTATTTAGAGCTTTACTCAAGTGAGACCAAGCTAGCGGATGATGCCCTCAACGCCATAGAGGCCCTGCCAACTCTTGACCACCTGGACACACTTCCCACTATAACAGAAGTTAAGTGTGCTATAAATGAGCTTGCATCTGGCAAGGCTCCAGGTAAGGATGGGATTCCAATAGAGGTGATCAGGAAGTGGGCAAGACACACTCGCTCTACAGATCCACCAGCTAATAGAGCTATGCTGGCGAGAAGGACAAGTCCCACAGGATTTCAAAGATTCAAACATCATAACGCTGTACAAGAACAAGGGAGATCGGAGCGACTGTAACAACTATAGGGGTATCTCACTTCTGTGTATTGTTGGGAAAGTATTTGCTAGAATTGTCCTGCACAGACTTCAAGTCCTGGGAGATCAAGTCTACCCCGAATCACAGTGTGGCTTCCGTCAGAACCGGTCTACCATTGATATGATATTCTCATTGCGACAGATGCAAGAAAAATGCCGGGAACAAAATCAGCCACTGTTTATTGCCTTCATCGACCTCACAAAGGCATTCGATTTGGTCAGTCGTGAGGGTCTGTTCAAAGCACTAAAGAAGATTGGCTGCCCACCAACTCTCCTGTCCATTGTGGAATCGTTCCACACAGGCATGAAGGGTATAATCAAGTTTGATGGCTCAACTTCAGAAGAGTTTGAAATCAAGAGTGGAGTTAAGCAAGGCTGTGTGCTAGCCCCACCCTCTTTGGGATATACTTTTCACTTCTACTGAAATATGCCTTTCGTGATCAGGATGATGGTATATACATTCACTCACGCTCAGATGGTGGCCTCTATAATGCTCAGAGATTGAAGGCCAAGACCAAAATTAGCAGGGTACTAATCAGAGAGTTGCTTTTTGCGGATGATGTTGCGATTACGACCCACTCTGAGGAAGAATTACAACATTGTCAGAGTCCTAATTGTGTGGCTCCATCTAGCTCACTGGACTTGGACAGGCAATTTACAACATCTACAACACATCTACCAATAACACATAAATGCAATCGGAAACTGGCATTTATTACACTATATTACAAGTTGACAATATGGTCGCACTTTACGCTCAAACACTCGTTCAACACCAACAGCCCCCGCTAGCTCACAATGGCGATCTTTACACTGTCGCCCGTATGATCATTCACAATCACAACTTCACATCATCGCGCACATATCACAGTTAGTACATTCCTCGAATATCAATGCACAACATTCATCTGCATCTGTCCATCACAACCACTATCGTTCTCTCGTTCTATCGCTCTCTAGATCTCCACACGTCCGTCCCTGTTCGCTGCCTCACACACTCTGCCTCTCTCCTGGTTGACCTTCCCACATCACGTGGCTCTGTTCACGGGATTCTTGCCTGACCGTCCGCTAGCCAAGCCGTGGCGTCTCTTACTGCCCTTTACCTCAGTCATGCTTACACTGACTCTCGCTTACATACCGGCACTTACATTCTTCCTTACACATATCATATAAGACCATGACATTCTCCCCCCGCACAACCAATGTGGCACTTACTCTTAGAAATGTGACACATTCTGTGTGTTACTCTCAGTACATCTTTCTAACCTTGTCAGGGGATTATATGATCATAAGCATGAGCTGGCGTTCCTTTTTGCTCTGATCTTTTTCGAGATTAACTTCAAACATTGTTCTCTCTTTTTCAGTATTGAGGTTTCTCTCAAGGTTTTGTCGTGGTCTGACAAATGTTCTGGTTGGGTCTACTTGTCATACCTCGTTATATTATTCAACCACCACTCCGTGACATTACATTCCGTTCATATTTCTCAATCGATTGTCTGTGCATTCTCATCTCATAGTCATTGTGTCTATGCTGGTTTAAGGATTCTCCATTGGTTTACGTCTCAAAATAAGGCTACAACTTCCTCTTACAGCATTCTTAAATTTTCTCTCTATTCAGACGTGGTTCCCCTCGTCTCTATTTAATGCACTCTACTCGATTCTTTATGAGCACGCTATGTCAATGTTGTGGTCATGGTTCGAATATAATTCATGTATGTCATAGTCTCCCTTACCTCATATTATGTCGGACCGTGAGTTGTTTCCCTTTGTGAGCACACCTCGTTTACTGTTATGGAGAGTTGTTATTAATCTCTTTAGTTAGCATCACCCTGTTGGCATGTTCTTTCTGGTCACCATCTTATGATGTTAATTCTATACCGCTATTGCTAAGCGTCATTCGTCGGGCTATCCAGCATACGCGAAGGCAAGTTTGGTAACAATCGCGCATTGGGATTGCCAGGCGTTGATTCTCAGCATTACAACTTATTCTATTCGCCACTATACTTACGCTTATATGTACATATCACATTATAACAATATAAAGTATTATAATAATAAAATTAGACACTGGATGTCATACAGTTAATACATATACAATAAAATATACATCATCGATGCCTTTATGCACACATAGGATACCGTTCTTGTCCTGTGGAAGTTATGCACACGTAATTAAATCACCTGTGTTCAATGTTCGTTTCCGTGCTGAAATGTTTGGCATGTCTTCTCTCGCATACGATTATTGACGTCTTCTGTATACCATGATATTGTCTTTCCTTCTGTATAGTGCTTAAGACTGTTCACCAAGCTTGGTCAATTTGTAAGTCTGATCTTTAAAACTGCTGGAATTCACACGTATACTGTAAAATTGCTGGAATTCCCACGTATAAAATAAGAATTAAGTTCAGTGGCCTTAATTTTGAATGTGGCCATAGTGCGTCTGTCTGTCACTGTCTGTGCCATAGTTTGTAGGTTGGCCTCTGGTTCTTTCAACTGATCACCAGAAATGAGTGTCTGTACTGGTAAAGCTGTCGTCGTTGTTCGTCGATTTCCAAAAGGTAGATTCTGTAGATACTCGTTTGAAACAAAGTCAATCTGGGTATATCTTACTATTTGATACCTGAAATCACATGTTGAGTCTTACTGTTTTGCTGGTGACACTTTCACGTTGAAGGACCTTTCATGCTGGTCTTTACAATGAAGTGTGCTAGTATCATAGCGCTGGAGTCGTACAGCAGACAGGGCAACTCTGGAGTTACTCGATCTAAGGATATCAAGTGGGTTACGGTTAAAATTTTCCGAAAGGTGGGGATTTTCAAATTTTATGTTGAGATCATTTTGAGTGCTATCTCCAAACCTGCACTCGTACATGTGTGTATACATTCAATAGTTCAAATAATAATAATACACCATGTATAGTTTTGAAATGTAATCGTGCATGTTGGTATGCGTTTCTGCAATTTGTGTGTATTTTCCAAAATATGTAGGGTAATTTGTTGCTGATTTTTGTCAGTAATTCCACCGACTGATGATTTACATTGTTCAGAATAAATATGTGTCTGAGTTGATTTGACATAAAGTTTATCAGTAGTAAAAAGAAACCTTGGTTCAATAGTAATGATATCAGTAACAAAGTTTGCTGGTTTGTCATGAGTAATATCATCTGTGTTGCGTCATGATGATGTGTGAATAAAACTGTCTGTGAAGACTGTTTTGTATTTACAATGAGTAGTGCGAGTATAACCATGCACTGTGTACACTTGGTCATGTGTGCAGTTAGCAGGGCGTACAGGAGGTATAGTATGTACCATGGTGGTTTGTGATCTTTCTTCGCTCTTGTGAAATGTTTGTTTTCTGCATCTTTTTCCTTGTGATGATACACCCCAGTTTCTGTTTCTTGTTGTGAGATGGTACTCAAGTTGGTATGGTGTGGTACTTTGGTCTGTTCATCATGTTGTTGTATGATGAGTGGTGTAGTTAAAGCAGTGCTTGTTGTGGTGTTACCTTTCTGCCATGTGTGTGTTTTGGACTCTGTGTAGTCTGTCACATTCCATACATTTCCAATTAATAAATCACAGCATGGATTGTCTAATAAAGCACAAGTTACTCTGCCTGATAGGAAAGGTGATTTTATATTGGCCCATGCCATAGGATATTTCTCTAATGTCCCTGAAACAGTTCTGCAATAGATGTACTCATCTAGATAGTCTTTAGGATCAGCTAGGGTCTTTCGAAGACCGATAAGACAGGACCCTGTGTCGCGTACACATGTGCATACTGTGTCATTGATGTAACCTTCATGGAATGTTAGTTTTCCTAACGACAGTCTTGAGGTTTTGTTCATTTCCTCACTTTCTTGTTGAGTATTGACCTCTTTACATAAGGAATGAGGTTGAGTGATGTTTACAACATTATTAAAATATGGTACAAAGTCTGATGGATGAAACTCAGTTTGTTCTGCCTTTGCAGTGTTTGGTCTTATTTTCGTATCTGTGATGTTCACTCTTTCTACGTTCTTTGCTGAAATGTCTGTTGTAATGTTTATTGCTGCATTTGCTCTTGCTTTCTGTAGTCTTCTTACTCCGTCACATTCAAATCGTCTATGCCCATACGCAAGGCAAAAATGACATTTTGTTCTATATTTCCTTTGGTTTACCTTCCCCAGTTTTTGTGCTATGATAGTATTTAAGTATTCTTGATAAGTGGGGTTTTTATCGCATATTCCATTTTCTGTATGTGGAGTGTTACAATGTTTACACAGTATTGGTTTTGTTTTCTGTGGTTTGTTTTGACAATCTGTGGCTGCAGATGTTGTTGCTTGCACAGTATTTTTCTGTTGAGTGTTTTTAACCGGGTTTACACTTTGGTTGTAATACTTCGCGGCATTTTTCTAGTAAGTTTTTGATAGGTTCTTTGCTATGTTGTTCTAAATATTTTCCGCATTCAGCTGGTAGTGTTGCTTTTAGCTTTTCTATTAGCAAGAAATTTATGACTCCTTGATTGTTGTCTGAATGTTTAATTAACATTATTAGTTTTCTGAAAGATTCTTCTAATTCACTTATATACTGGGTGAATGCCTTGTCTGTAGTTGGTTTCAACTTTTGTATTTCTACTTTTAGAGTCTCGGATGAAGTTTGATAGTGTGTCAATATCCTTGTTTTATAATATTCATAGTCTTCGCTTGACATATCTGGTATGATCTCTTCAAGTTTTTTGTATTTTATTGGTACGAATGCTCTGTACCATTTACCCCAATGTACTCCTGAGATGTTGTATTCTTGCATTTTCTTTTCAAAATTCTCTGTCCACTCATGCAATGAGTTATGGTTTATATTACACTTTACTTTATCATGTGCCCGTGTCCTTTCGAACCATTTTTGCAACTTTCTGTAATGAGTTATGCCCCAAAAGTATGATAGCTCTGGGCTGTGTTCATCATCTGAACTCATTTTCTGTTTCTTAATATTTAAATGTACAAATGATGATATCTATTCAAGCAAATCAAAGAATGCAGATTTGGGTGGTTAGCAATCAAAATTCAATCAACTTATCTTTATCTGCTGACTACTCGAACGCTTGATGTACAGGAACGTGATTCTCGTGTTGTTTACCGCTGACCTGGTCTGGTTATGTCGGTCGCTTTGTAGGATTGAAACCTGCTGTGGAAAGAAATGATGTTATTTTCGTTCTGACTTTATTAACACATGTTTACTTTACAATTTCTAATATATTCTGGAATAGGTCTTCTTCTTCTTTACAAAAGTGGCTTCCTTTTGTGCGTTCTACATGAGCGTGTAGTTCATGTGTACTTCTGACACCATTATACCTGTCAGAGTCCTAATTGTGTGGCTCCATCTAGCTCACTGGACTTGGACAGGCAATTTACAACATCTACAACACATCTACCAATAACACATAAATGCAATCGGAAACTGGCATTTATTACACTATATTACAAGTTGACAATATGGTCGCACTTTACGCTCAAACACTCGTTCAACACCAACAGCCCCCGCTAGCTCACAATGGCGATCTTTACACTGTCGCCCGTATGATCATTCACAATCACAACTTCACATCATCGCGCACATATCACAGTTAGTACATTCCTCGAATATCAATGCACAACATTCATCTGCATCTGTCCATCACAACCACTATCGTTCTCTCGTTCTATCGCTCTCTAGATCTCCACACGTCCGTCCCTGTTCGCTGCCTCACACACTCTGCCTCTCTCCTGGTTGACCTTCCCACATCACGTGGCTCTGTTCACGGGATTCTTGCCTGACCGTCCGCTAGCCAAGCCGTGGCGTCTCTTACTGCCCTTTACCTCAGTCATGCTTACACTGACTCTCGCTTACATACCGGCACTTACATTCTTCCTTACACATGTCATATAAGACCATGACAAACATCTACTATCTGCATTCTCCAATGCTTGTTCTGAATTCGGTTTAACAATTAACAAAAAGAAGACACAGATTATGTCACAAGGTGCACATGGTGTACCATCAATCTTTATTGACGACGCCGAACTGGAGATAGTAGACCATTTTACATATCTAGGATCAGAGGTAAATAGCAAATTATCCCTCGATCAGGAAATCAACATCAGGATTGGCAAGGCAGCAACAACAATGAACATGTTAGCAAAAAGAGTCTGGGAGAACAGGAAGCTTACTGCCAAAACAAAAGTCCTCGTCTACCAAGCCTTGTTCCTTAGTACTCTTCTTTATGGCAGTGAAACCTGGACAACTTACTCACGCCAAGAGAAACGTTTAAACAGCTTTCATATGCGGTGTCTGCGAAGAATACTTGGTATTAAGTGGCAAGACAAAATCACAAATACTGAAGTATTGGAAAGATCAGGTTGTGTGACGGTGTATTCCATGCTCAGTCTTCGTAGACTTAGATGGATAGGACACGTTAGGATGATGGATGATGGTAGAATACCAAAGGACATCTTTTTTGGTGATTTACAGACGGGTAGGAGATCTCAGGGTCGGCCTCTACTACGATACAAAGATGTGTGTAAGCGGGACATGATTGATACAGGCATTGATAATGCACATTGGGAGCACGTCGCCGCCTGAACGTGTTGCATGGAGGGCAACTATCAGAAACTGGAATAAAGACAAAGGAGAAAATGATTGCAGATAAAGCACACACAGGGCGTGAGAGACGTAAGATGGTGCAAAATGGTGGAAATGACCATGTTTTCACATGCACCTACTGTGGGCAAACATTTGCAGCAAGAATTGGCCTTACCAGCCACACTCACCACCGCCATGGATCGTAGTTATTAAGCCTTTTTAAAGCACAATGTACCAAACTATCGTCTGTCAAGACGGAAAGGTGCCAATGAATGAATATATATATATATATATATATATATATATATATATATATATATATATATATATATATATATATATATATATATATATATATAATTGTGTTGTGTGAGAGAGAGAGAGAGAGAGAGAGAGAGAGAGAGAGAGAGAGAGAGAGAGAGAGAGAGAGAGAGAGAGAGAGAGAGAGAGAGAGAGAACACTATATGGAACATATCAGACAATACATTGTGTAATCTGTAGTTTGTATCTTCTTTTGAAGTTCACAAAAGGAAACACTGTTTTCATGTTGATGCTTGGTTAAAATGATAACTGATGAAAGTAACAAACATCATCTTGATTCTGGTTTCAGGAAAATGCATAGACGGCATCAGCTCTCATACGTGTGAATGCAACCCTAACTATGCAGGCAGCAGCTGTGAGCTGTTGCTGGATCCATGCACTCCAAATCCTTGCTTCAATGGTGCTTATTGCTGCAGGAAAGGGAAGAACTCTTGCTCTTCTGATTTGCCAACTGGATATTATGAATGCTATTGCATTAATGGTTTTACAGGTGAGACTAGTTGCTTCTTCTTTTTCATCCCTCTTTCGAAGGGAGTGCATCACACTTATACTCACACATGCGGTATCATTTGATACCAGTGGTTCTTGGAAACATCTGCAGCCCTATGCTGAGATCAGGTGTACATGAAATGTCATTGGTTACCAGTGGTTCTTGGAAACATTTGCAGCCTATGCTGAGATCAGGTGTACATGAAATGTCATTGGTTACCAGTGGTTGTTGGAAACATATGCAGCCCTATGCTGAGATCAGGTGTACATGAAATGTCATTGGTTACTAGTGGTTGTTGGAAACATTTGCAGCCGTATGCTGAGATCAGGTGTACATGAAATGTCATTGGTTACCAGTGGTTGTTGGAAACATTTGCAGCCGTATGCTGAGATCAGGTGTAAAGGAAATGAAATTGGTTACCAGTGGTTCTTGGAAACACCTGCAGCCGTATGCTGAGATCAGGTGTACATGAAATGTCATTGGTTACCAGTGGTTGTTGGAAACATTTGCAGCCGTATGCTGAGATCAGGTGTAAAGGAAATGAAATTGGTTACCAGTGGTTCTTGGAAACACCTGCAGCCGCATGCTGAGATCAGGTGTACATGAAATGTCATTGGTTACCAGTGGTTCTTGGAAACATCTGCAGCCGTATGCTGAGATCAGGTGTACATGAAATGTCATTGGTTACCAGTGGTTGTTGGAAACATTTGCAGCCGTATGCTGAGATCAGGTGTACATGAAATGTCATTGGTTACCAGTGGTTCTTAGAAACATTCACAACCCTATGATGAGATCAGGTGTACATGAAATGTCATTGGTTACCAGTGGTTGTTGGAAACATTTGCAGCCTATGCTGAGATCAGGTGTACATGAAATGTCATTGGTTACCAGTGGTTGTTGGAAACATATGCAGCCCTATGCTGAGATCAGGTGTACATGAAATGTCATTGGTTACCAGTGGTTGTTGGAAACATTTGCAGCCGTATGCTGAGATCAGGTGTACATGAAATGTCATTGGTTACCAGTGGTTGTTGGAAACATTTGCAGCCGTATGCTGAGATCAGGTGTAAAGGAAATGAAATTGGTTACCAGTGGTTCTTGGAAACACCTGCAGCCGCATGCTGAGATCAGGTGTACATGAAATGTCATTGGTTACCAGTGGTTCTTGGAAACATCTGCAGCCGTATGCTGAGATCAGGTGTACATGAAATGTCATTGGTTACCAGTGGTTGTTGGAAACATTTGCAGCCGTATGCTGAGATCAGGTGTACATGAAATGTCATTGGTTACCAGTGGTTCTTAGAAACATTCACAACCCTATGATGAGATCAGGTGTACATGAAATGTCATTGGTTACCAGTGGTTCTTGGAAACATTCACAACCCTATGATGAGATCAGGTGTACATGAAATGTCATTGGTTACCAGTGGTTCTTGGAAACATCTGCAGCCGTATGCTGAGATCAGGTGTACATGAAATGTCATTGGTTACCAGTGGTTCTTGGAAACATCTGCAGCCGTATGCTGAGATCAGGTGTACATGAAATGTCATTGGTTACCAGTGGTTGTTGGAAACATTTGCAGCCATATGCTGAGATCAGGTGTACATGAAATGTCATTGGTTACCAGTGGTTCTTAGAAACATTCACAACCCTATGATGAGATCAGGTGTACATGAAATGTCATTGGTTACCAGTGGTTCTTGGAAACATTCACAACCCTATGATGAGATCAGGTGTACATGAAATGTCATTGGTTACCAGTGGTTCTTGGAAACATTCACAACCCTAGGCTGAGATAAAACCCGGCACCTTCTAACAGAAGCTGATGCTAACCTCTCAGCCAAGGCGCCCCCAGACTAGTTTCAGTTTCAGGGATTCACCGGGACTTTGGAAATAATCCTCAGAAATTTAGCACTTCTCTGTGGTGGAGGGGTTATGGATGCAATTTGTAATACCGCATACCGGGTTCGGCAACACAGCTGTGGGTGATTTGGCAGCATACCACCTTGCATTGGTTTTCAGGCATGGTATGAGTGTCAGTCGTTCAGAAAGCGATGACAAACTTGCCAAGAAACCACAACCTGCCAAAAAATGCAGGTGTTGACTGCGACTTCCTATAAAGGATATGCAAATAACTTTTATTTAGTTGCTTCTCTACTGGTGTGGGAAGTATCATTATGTCCTCTGCAAATATCATTTGACATTAACGGTTGTATTGGTTCAGAAAGATTTATTTATGTAACCCTGACATGCAGGTTCAAAGTAACCGAGAAGGAGTTAAAGTATTAGCAGTGACTCAGTTGAATCAAGTAACAATTTGGAGATCAGCATGGCTGAATGGATCAGGGCGCTCATTCTTAAACTTCCGGTGTGCTGATGCTGAGGTAGTGGGTTCAACCCTTACACCAGTCAGCTGGACTAAAATGTTGACTTCTCATCCTTGACTTGGAGATGCAAATTGCATGTACCTTTAAAGTAGAAGTGGGTTCACCTGATGGACACTGGTATAGGGAAAGCTAATCCATATGCAAAAATCAGTCCATTGTACCAGAAGTAGTAGCACATGGACTACGCTTGAGTTGAAAGTGAGGATACATGAAAGGAAGAAAATGTAACAGTTTGATTGGGGAAGTTAATAAATAAATACACATGTAATGTTTGGCACTGATAGAAGTAGGGGTGAGAATTAGAGACTAGAGGATGCACTAGGACAACATAACAACTGAAAGCTATAGTTAACTACCTGGATTCGAACCTGTCACCTCCAAATGACGACAGCGCCTCGCTGCAGGAACAAGTGTACTTCGACATATAACCAACTAGACACCCCTATAAAATGTGCCTTCATTAGCCAGGTCTATGAACCCACAACTTGTGAATATGGATAGAATTCTTTTCCAACCATTGAAACAGCACCATAGGTCTCAGAAATTTGTATTAAACCGACAGAGGTCAAATAACAAACACACAATTACATCAGACCGTAATGCTGTGTTCAGTATAGTAACAAACATTTAAAGAAGGGAACTTATTGGTCGGTTCCAATGTTGTACATAAAAATATCAATTGGGGAACTCTTTGAGGCCACAAGACAGATAATAAATCAATCACGTGTTGTCTGGCGCTCATAGAAGGAGGGGGTAAGATTTAGAGACTAGAGGACACACTAGACAACATAAACATTAAAAGCTCTAGTTACTGACCGGGATTCAAATCTGTCATCTTCAAATGATGACAGCGCCTCGCTGCAGGAACAAGTGTACTTCAACGCATGACCAATATATGTTTCTGAAATATTTTATATGAGTTTGTATAAAGCTTAGGAATAATTGACCACATACTTGTTTAGTTATCTTTAAAATATGTTTTATAATGTGTTTATAAGCTTTGTTTTGAGTCATTGGAAACATGTAGTACAGTTTTTTCTAATGAAACATCTGTTAAGTTGATCTTGTTCTCTTCGTAACCATCAATTTATAGTAACAGGTTTACAATTTAGTTTTCTTCTAGTGTTAGAAATATACATTTGATAAAGATTTTGTGTGCAGTGTAATATCTGTATTTTAGCTGTTGTAGCCAATGTAGTCAGTTTGTAAAAAAGAGTATTAATGTGTATCATTGATTTCTTTACAGGAAACAACTGTGAACAACGTGTACCAGCTTGTTCATCATCTCCTTGCCAGAATGGAGGACTTTGTTACACTTACAACTTAAGTTACAACTGCACATGCCCCGTGAACTTTCATGGTCACAACTGTGAAATCTCTGACCCTTGTGGCAGTAGCCCTTGCTTGAACGGTGGCGTCTGCACCAACTCGGCAAATGGAGGGTTTTCATGTCAATGTCCTCTGGGCTATTTAGGAACTGCAGTGTGAACTTTCCAACTGCATTGTCAATGGTTGTCTAAATGGTGGATCCTGCAAGTCTTTGAGCAACGGTACTAACAACTGTGAATGCTTGAAAGGTTATAGAGGATCTCGGTGTGAATTGATCTTCCCTTGTGCCTCACAGATCTGCCTCAATGGTGGAACATGTTTAGATGTGACCCCATACATCTTTCATTGCAACTGTATTAATGACTTTGGTGGAACTTACTGTGAAAGTGAAGAGCCGTGTAAACCCAAGCCATGTTTGAATGGAGGTAGATGTATCAACAATGGAACTAGCTATTCATGCAGATGTCCCTCAGGCTATGGCGGTGTCCACTGTGAAGCACTCTTGGCATGTCCCACAGATGCATGCCTCAATGGTGGAACCTGCACAGAGAATACCCCATCTTTTCAATGCACTTGTCCAGTGGGTTTTACGGGCTCCAGATGTGAAACATACCTGGCCTGTACCAGCAATCCATGTCAGCTGAACTCTGCTTGTGTAGACAAAAGTAACAGCACTTTTGAATGCCTTTGTGGACCAGGGACAACTGGCACTAACTGTGAAACTATTCTCTCCTGTGTTTCAGCTCCTTGCCAAAATGGTGCTTTGTGTAATGATGTGAATAATACATACGTCTGCCAATGTCCCGGACAGTATACTGGAGTCAACTGTGAAGTCTTTCTTCCCTGTGCTAGCTTGCCATGTTTAAATGGAGGAAACTGTACCAACCATGCAGCAACTTATGAATGCCATTGCCCTGGCCAGTTTTCAGGAAGTAGATGTGAAACTTCCCTGCCTTGTCTCAGCCTGCCATGTTTAAATGGAGCAACTTGTGTCAACACTGCAGGTTCATTCTCTTGTATCTGCCCAGAAAACTACACTGGAAACCTCTGTGAGTATTCAGCTCATCCTTGTCAGAATCTGCCTTGTCAAAACAGCGGCAGCTGTGTGGAGTCTGGGCAAGGGTTTTCATGCATCTGTCCTGCTATTTACGTTGGTTCAAGGTGTGAGATCTCTGTTCCTTGTAGCAGCTCACCTTGTCACAACAATGGCATTTGTTTCAACAAGCAGAATGACTTTATATGCATCTGCCCGACAAACTGTCACTGGCCCCTCCTGTGATACAAAGTTGCCCTGTATGAATACACCATGTTTCAACGGAACATGCATCAACGTTAATGAAAGCTTCTTTGTCTGTGAATGCTATACTGGCTATCAGGGGCAACTGTGTGATGAGAAAATTCCAGACTCCACATGCAGTCCACAGACATGTGTCAATGGACAGTGTGATGTCACAGGAGAGGGCATACACTACTGCAGGTGTAATGATGGTTTCTCAGGTATGATGTCACTTGTAAACATTCACAACATTTGTTCATTGTCTTTTATAAGCTGCCATGACACAGTATAGAAACTACATTTCATATTTGTTATACCAACGAACAGTTATAACATTAATATAATTACTCTGATATTATTCATTGTTTCCTTGAATATTATTATGAGTTTAATAAATTATCCAGAGCATGCATACTTTTAAAATAACTTTTTATTTACTTTAAATTAATTTTCTGAGAATTATTATGTGTACTTGAGGAAAAATGTTTTCTTTTTGAAAATTTTTACCATGTGTCTTCTAAAACACATGCTGGCTAGCATATATTATTATTATTATTATTATTATTATTATTTGTTATTATACTTTAATTTTCTATTCATTTGTTTCTGTTTTACTTATTAACTATCAAGTCACAAGAACTTAAGATAGATAATTAAGATTCACTCGAAGTTATGAGAACAGAATCATTAGCTCTAGTTGACGAGCAGTAAAATCATCATTATTTTAACATGTTACCACATGATTGTGTATGTCTCTGATTGTGTGTATCTCTGATTGTATGTATCTCTGATTGTGTGTATCTCTGATTGTATGTGTTTGTATAGTTGCCACGTCTGAGTCAGATATGACTGAGCTACCATATGACAGTAGACGGTATTACCTGTTTTCTGTTAGCGCCGAATGTTGGGTGGCGCCCACCAAACCTGACACCCTACGTTATGCCCACACCTTTGAGTGGAGGAATGCAATTGGGAGGGTACAAGCCTAACTCTAGTGTGAGGAAATACACCCTACGTTATGCCCACACCTTTGAGTGGAGGAATGCAATTGGGAGGGTACAAGCCTAACTCTAGTGTGAGGAAATATACCCTACGTTATGCCCACACCTTTGAGTGGAGGAGTGCAATTGGTAGGGTACAAGCCTAACTCTAGTGTGAGGAAATATACCCTAAGTTATGCCCACACCTTTGAGTGGAGGAGTGCAATTGGGAGGGTACAAACCTAACTCTAGTGCGAGGAAATACAACCTAAAGACTAAATGTCATGTCATTTTCTTTTCAATGGGGTTTTGAACACATGACTATGGGCCTCTAGGCAGGTATGCTTGCCTATTACCATGGCTCCCCCATATATGTGCGTGCTAGTGAGCTAGCTAGCTAGTTAGCTTCATGTCCTTTACATGACATCACAATCAACCCCAGCATGTTTTGGCTGTTTGTGATGTACCAGGCAGTTTTTATGTTCAGTAGTTTGCCGATGCTTTCTGAACAATAGATGCCCATACCATAGAAACCAGTGTTAGGGCGGTCTGCTCCCAAATAATCTGTGGCCTAATTGAAACCCTGACTCATTATGTCGAGTTGTAAAACAGTTCACTATCCCCAAGTTTGTCTGTCTGTGTGTGGGTTGAGTATTAAGTTTTGGTTGTGTGCGCGCATGCACCAAACAGTGCAATATAGAAAGAGAGATTGTGTGTGTGTGCGATTGTGTGCACCCATGTGTGTGCATGTGTGTGAGCGCACATGTGTGTGTATGCGTGTGTGTGTCCATTTGTCCATCTAAGGGTTGGTGATGAAGCTTCCTGATCATTCCATTCCATAGTCTGTGTCTAGTGCCACTTTCTGTAATACCATGCATGTCTGTATTGACAAATCTTAATATATTTGTTTCATAAATGTTGCCCCTGGCCTACCACTTTCTCTGTTCCCCAGTATTGTGCCTTTGAGTAATCTCTTTGGTGTTTCTTTTTTGTCTTCTGGTGTGACCAACTCATTAAAATCTGTGCTTTTGATTACTTGAAAAACTCTTCTTGGTTCTGTTATATTTTCCAGAACCTGTCACTTGTCAGTTTTAAATCCATCATGAGGTCAGCATGGCCAAATGGATAATAGCCCTCGTTCTTAAACATCCTGTGTGCTGATGCTGAGTTAGTGGGTTCTGCCCTACACCGGTCAGTTGGACTAAAATGTTGACTTCTCTTCCTTGACTTGGGGACATAAATTACAAGTACCTGTGAAGTTGGAGTGGGTTTGCCTGCTGGCGAGGGACACTGGTAAAAGGGAAAGCTAATCCGCATGCAAACATCCATCCAGTGAACTAGAAGTAGTAGCACAACTATGGACTATGTTTGAGTTCAAAGCAAGCGAAGGTAACCAAAAAAAAAAAAAAAAAAAAAATCCATCTGATTATTGTCACTTTTCAATATAACTATATATCGAATGCCTCTACATACATTTATTCATTGTCTGTATTTTTTTCTTCCTCATCTTATTGTCCATGCCTTGTGACATTTGTCATCAGGCTTTCTGACTTGTGTACTGTCAATCATTGTTTATATCGATGTCCACACACACATACACATAGATAATCATAATCACAGTTACTGTTATAATAAAATGAGTGTTCTCAAAGTTAAATATTCAGTTTATGTAGCTGTTGTTTTTTTCTTTTTTCTTTACAGGTCCTACATGTGAAGTAGTTGCAGATTCCTGTAGTTCAGATCCATGTGGAAATGGAGGCAACTGCACCAATATCGGTTTCTCTTTTGTGTGTTCCTGTACTGAAGAGTACACAGGATCACTTTGTGAGGTCAAGTTGCCTCCCTGCTACTTCCAGCCTTGCTTCAATAATGCCACATGCTTGAATGATGACAGTAATTTCACATGTATATGCCAGAATGGGTTCACAGGTACATAGTAGTAATATAGTAATGACTTTTTACTTCCAAGAACACATTTCTCACATCCTGGGAGTTTGATTTTATATGATGGCTAAAATAAGAAAGAAATTCCCAGGAATGCAACCTGGTCAAAAATGCACGCTAAAGTCGGACGTGTTGGCCTACGGGTTTCGGCCCAAGGGCGCATAACTTAGACACACTGCAGTCACATCTGAAAAAACACTCCGGATGAACGCAAAGAAGAAGAAGAAAGAAAGAAATTAACAAGAGAAAGGGAATGGCCAAAGAATGTATTGTACATCATGTAAATGTTAACCAAAGAGGTTAACTGGAATATTCTCATGTGGTATACCTACTCAACTTCACTCAGGTCATTGTGTTGGAGTCAGTTGACAATGAAATGCCTAATACTGTGTAGGAAACATGACCGACCTAGGCCTAATCATAGACAGTCTGTAATTACAGTGCTAAATCATGATCTGGTAAGCCTGTCCATAAATGTGAAATTCCAGTGCCGGTCTTGCACACCCTGTGGGTTTCTAAGCTTGGAGAGGGGAAAGAGAGCTCTTCAACACTCATCATATAGATGTTGCTTTAGTATCAAGGAGGGATGAGAGACTCAACGCCAACATCACTCCAATAGATGCAAGACCCTTTCAGGCCTCAAATAACCTGCACACCATGGCATCGAACTAAAGAATTAAAATTAAGCCTTTTAGAAAATTCACCAACCAACCAGCCATTAAATATTCAAGACTACTGCGTAGTTAACGAGAACTGGCAAGGAGCAAGCAATTAAAAACAAAATGAACAGAGGCTCTAGAAATGTGGATTTGCTAAGGAATAAGTTCCATTTCAAGGAAACATCATCCAAGAAACCTAGAAGTTCTAGAGAAGCTGAGAATGATTACGGAACTAATGGAAGAAACGTTGGTCACATTAAAAGACATGGCACTCTTACAAAATGATACTAGAGGAAAAAGTTGAAGGTAATTTTTGTTTTTGGCACTTGCTCAATTTGAACGGACATAAGAACACATAATCTTAAACATCCTGTGTGCTGATGCCGAGGTAAGGGGTTCAACCTCTACACCAAACAGTTGGACTAAAATGTTGACCTTGGGTTGTGGACGTTAATTATAAGTACCTCTGAAGTCAGAGTGGGTTTGCCTGATGGCGAGAGACACTGTTAATTTTGTTTTAGTTGCATGTCCTTCACAGGATGTAGCAGTCAACCCCAGCATTTTGACTGTTCATGATTCCTGGGCAAGTTTTACATTCAGTAGTTTGCCATTGCTTTCTGAACAACCGGCTCCTATACCTTTTTGGAAAAAAACCAGCACTGCTGTGTTTCAAACCCAGGTATACGGGATTTCGAATCATGTCCGTAATCCCTTCGCCACGGAGACCAGCACACTGGTAATAGGTAAAGCTAATCCACACGCAAAATTCAGTCCAGTGCTACTAGAAGTAGTGTGTATGGACTACGCTTGAGTTCAAAGTGAGTGAGCGCAAAAAAGAAAAATAATAATAATTGACATCAATTTACTATGAAATATCATATGTTAAAATATAGTATTCATTATAACTGTCCTTTGTGTCACATGTCCTTTACTAGATGTCGCAACTGTATACTCTGCAGGGAGCCGATGTGAGTCAGTTATACTGCCAGTGTGACAGTTCACCTTGTCTGAACTCTGGAAATTGCAGCAATGAGAATGAACAGAACTTCTTATGCACATGCCCACCAATCTTCACTGGTCAGATTTGTGAAACACCTGTCAATGTGTGCGCCATCAATCCTTGCAAGAATTATGGAGTTTGTCAGCTGTCGGCAGATCTCAGTGATGCTTATGGCTACAGCTGTAGATGCATTCCTCCATTTGCAGGACGGACATGTGAGTCTTTAGTCTTGACGTGTGACCCATCTCCTTGCCAAGGGAGAGGAGATTGTGCTATTGATGAACTCGGTGCCTTTTGCCACTGTCAGGAAATGTATGAAGGATTGTTTTGTCAATATGACAAAGGTCGCACTTGTGAGCAGACAGGAACTGTGTGTCAAAATGGAGGCACCTGTGTTGTTTCAGAGCGTGGTAATATTACTTGTGTCTGTGCTGAAGGCTTCTCTGGTAACTTGTGTGAGGTAACTGTCAGTACAGGTTGTTCTTCTAATCCTTGTCATGGGGGTGCTTGTATTTTAGATGTTTCTGGAAATATCCACTGTGTTTGTCCACCTGGTTCAGCTGGGACATATTGTTCCATATAGCCATTGACTTCTCATTCTTATATTGAATCATCTTAATTATCAGCATCACAGCTACACATTTCATGAACAACATTTAACTGCAACAGTGACTTTTCATTGATTTAATATTTAACTATCATCATTATCGTTATTAAAGCTACGTTCCTGAGAAACATAACTGCAGCAGTCAATATTATATTCTGGGCTATGCACTTTTCTTTATAATGTTAATGTTTCATCATCAACACAACTGCACATAGTCTGAAGAACATAGAACCATAACAGTCTGAGGAATATAGAACTGTAACAGTCTGAGGAACATTGACCTGTAACAGTCTGAGGAAAGGAACATAGAACTGTAACAGTCTGAGGAACATAGAACTGTAACAGTCTGAGGAACATAGAACTGTATCAGCCACTCTTCATAGACTCCTGTCGTGGGCTGTTTCTTTCAGTTGTGCCCATGGTATTACGCTTCTTCTATTCTTCTCAAAATTATTTTTAGTATTTCCATCCTTCTCTTTCTCTTTAGTTTCTAGTCGAGAGTAATATCTACCCTTTTTCCTAGTTGCTTTCCTGCGTGTACATCATATCCCCCACCACATTTTCATCTTTGGTTCCATATGTAGTTGTGTTATTACATGATTAACCTAACTTTCCCATCTAATCTGACTTATCCTACAGAAGTACCTTCTTCTTACAATCACTGTAATTGATGATTATCTATCAGATGATTTGTCATGATGAACACAACCGTTAATTGGAGTTCCTTTAAGTTCCATACAGCTTTACATTTAAAATGCAGAAGAGGCAGACTGAGAGAAATGATGCTTGATGGTTTAAGGTGATGACATGGAGAAATATCACCAGTGGAATTGATCCAGAACACCAAGGATTGAGGAGAGTTGCGAACGCCTCAGCCATTTTGGAGGCCACATAATGGTGATAAATATTGCCAAGGCAACAGCCTTATAACCTACTCCAGGCAATTTGCAACAACAGTGGGATTTTGACATGCACAGCTTGCATGTGGGATTTCTGTTTTACTCAGAGAAGACTTGGTGTCCAATCTCTCTCCCAAGAGACTAATGAACAAACGAACGAACGATCAAACTTTGTAGAGGCCATCCAGCATAATTTCATGCTGTCTGCCTTTACCTCTTATACCACTGATCTTTTCAGTTGACAAGATGTTCTTCAATGCCTCTCTTCTTACTATAAATGATCAACGGACATTGTTTTGTCACCTTCTTTTATTTTGTGTGTTATGTTCTGCTTTCATTAACCTGTTCCAGACAATCATGGTTAGTTACCCTGACCAATCAGGGTAGTAGACATCAATGGCTTTATGTCAAGATCGAACCAGGTGACTTTGGAGTCTAAGGCAGGTGCCAAAACTTCTCAGCCATGTCTCTTGTTTCAGTTTTTTTAAAGGTTCGCTCGCTTTGAACTCAAATGTAGTCCATATGTCTGCTTCTACTTCTAGTAATTGCCACTATTGGGAAGTGCATTGGAGTGATTTTTGTGTGTGGATTACCTTTCTCTATTACCAGTGTCCCTCTCCATTAGGCAAACCCACTCAGACTTCTGAGGTACTTGTAATTTTACATCCCCTAGTCAACTATGAAAATTCAACATTTTAGTCCAACTGACTGGTGTAGGGGTTGAACCCGCTACCTCAGTATCAACAGACTGGAAGTTCAGAGCAAGAGTTCTTATCTCTTCAGCCATGCTGACCTGTCAACAGCTTTCGTCAGTTTCAGTAATAATGTTCTATACTTGGTTTGATTACCTCTGGAGATACATGCATGCTGTGAAGTTTTGTACTGGTGGAGGATTACCTCTGGAGATAATGCATGCTGTGAAGTTTTGTACTGATAGAGGGTGAGTGGTTATTCCAAATAAATCTGGTCTTGTGTTTTTTTTTCTGCTTGAGCATCCCCATTTCTGTTAAGTTTTGTGTTATGTGAAAGCTAAAGTTTCTTTTGCATCAAGTGCATTTTTAAAAAATAATAGTGGCAATTATTCCATTGAAGTTTCCCGCTCTACCTCCCCACCTCCCAATAGAGCATTCTTGTCATAGCATTTCATTTTCACCACCTGTGCTGTCTTACCTGATTTATAAATAGTTCTAACATTCCAGGTACCGGTTTTGGAGATTTCCCTAGGTGAAAGGAAGGCAACCTGTGATCCAGACTCCTTATGGCTTTCTCTGCAGCACACCGTGCATCTTCTAGAATCTAGAACAGTGGTTCTCAACCGGTAGGGAATTCCCCCCCAGGGGGGAATTTTAGGGTTTCCAGGGGGGGAATTAAGATTATTTCTAGATTGCGTTAATACAAGAACCAAATACTTGTAATTGTTTTTCCCTTCATACTTTACGGTTCTGTGCTCATCACCCTTCTGAAATTCATTTTATAACGTAGATCCGCAAATCACGTTTTATGTAGATGCCTAGACTTGTTTTAGTATGTGCTATTAAATTTAGCTTCAATTATTACGTATACTGTGTAGGGGGCAGGGGGGAATTTTTAGGGAGGAAATACAAAAAGGGGGGGGGGGGGGGGGGGGGGGGGAGAATGATGTTCAAAAAATATGGTGAGGGGGGGGGGGGGATGACGTCCTAAAATATGGTGAAAGGGGGCAAGGGCCAAAAAAGGTTGAGAACCACATCTAGAAGATCTCCTTTCCACTTGGTTGGCGTGGTTATTCTGTTTTCGTTATCTTTGAACTTGTTCATGATTGGTTGGGTTTTGTGGTTAATGTTTTTCCATGGGATGAGGAAGTCCAAGCCTAACCCTCCTCAAGATCTGTATGGTAGGCTACATTGTGATACTATTCTTTGCTTCCCTTAAAGGTCCCAGTAACACACAGGCGGTATCCTTCATAGTCATTTCTTATGACATGCGTAGTATCCATAAGTAAAATAACATATTATTCTCTCTTGCAAATGTTGTGATAAATAAATAAGCATGTAAAAAAATATGTCACATTATTTTACACAGTATAGGCATTTGGTATATCCTAAAATGCCTGGCCTTTGTTTTCAAAATAAAAATATATATGATTGTCAACCTATTTACGAATAATTTTTAACATATTTAAAATCAGAAGACTGTAAAAACACATTTCCATTTATTTGTGTGATCTAGATATCTCTTTTTTTTTCTTCTGCTTCTCATGATTGCTGTCTTTATTTATAACACTGCCAGGTGAGTTTTCAAGATGAATGTGACAATTTCTTGGACTTTTTCTTTAGTTCTATACATTTTGGAGTGCTTATTAACGGCATGTGAATTTGACAGCTTAGGGACTACTTGTTTGACCTAAATTTATGATCTCATCTTTGTAATGCTAGTTGGTTGCAAATGTTATTTCATCATGTCACATAATTCTTGACCTGTAAAGTCAGCAGAGATTTTTGTGTATGTTTAGGAAGACAAAATAAAACCTGTTCGAGGTTGCAGGATGTGGAGAAGCATTATATGATCACCCATGCCAGTAGAAAAGGCCCTTGTTGTTGATGATGCTAGCTTGCTTGCGTTCGTTGGCTTGAGCTCCAACGCGAAGTCCTGTATGTCGGATGAAGGCATCCTGTTGTCCAACATCAGTGTGATGTCATACAGGACCTGAGGTTTGCGTGAGTATCCGTTGTCCCATGTCTGGCTTATTGGTGTGCAGACTGGTGGTTCCTCGCCGTACAGGCAGACACTCTCCGACTTCAGAGGAATCGGCGATCCTACTGACTTAAGCCAGGACCCCGAAGGGACCTGTTGCCCAGGACGCTCGACGAGGACGCGTCACTAGGTCTTGGCCAGTATGTAACCCGGCCCTGGTGCTTTGGAAACACCTCTGCGTCCTGTTGTTGATGATGATAGAAAGACTTGAAAAGTGACTTCCTTGTGTGTTGTATGAAAGCACTTACGTTGAAGTTGGGTCAGGCTGGCTACACCCTTGACACAAGGCAAGTTACCATAGAAGCTGTCAGTGAAGACATGCTTGACAAGACGCGAAATACAGGTGAAAAATCCGAAATCAGAAGCACTCAATAAATATAATAAAAATGAATAATAAAATAAGATAAAATAAAATACACACGAACGCTCTATTGTGTGCGTTCGTGTGTATTTTATTTTATCTTATTTTATTATTCATTTTTATTATATTTATTGAGTGCTTCTGATTTCGGATTTTTCACCTGTATTTCGCGACACGTGGATCTCCTTGTAAGGTATGTGCAACGTTTGTTAATGTTTAGTTCGTTTTTTTCTCGCAGGAATTTAAAATACCTATTTGTTTCCATTTCATATTGTTATATCCTGCTGCAGCCGCTGCTTTTTCTCTCTATTCCATTGACAAGACGCCAATTGCATGAATGAATATTTCCCCAGGCTTCACAAGAGGTCTAGAAAGATACTGATAACATTTGCCAAAACCATGTTTTGGGTTCTCTTCCTTTTAGTTCAAGCGTAATCCATACACTTGCTGCTGCTAGTGAGTGCACTCAATTGATTTTTGCGTGTGGATTAGCTTTCCCTATTACCAGTGTCCCTCACCATCAGGAAAACCACCCCGACTTCTGAGTTACTTGTAATTTATGTCCCCAAGTCAAAAACAAGAAGTCAACATTTTAGTGCAATTGACCGGTATAGGGGTTGAACCCACTGCCTCGACATAAGCACACCGGTACTTTAAGAGCAAGTGATCGCTTTTATCCATTCAGCCATGCTGACCTCATTTTTACAGATGATTTAAACGAATAATGAGTCTGTCATATGACACTTGAGAGTAATCAGGTGCTTTGTACATCCTCATCATCATTAAGTGACTTGCCAAAATGGCATGGGTGATCATGCTTCTCTTCATGTTGCTGTCTCCAGCAGCATGGATCAGTTCATGCATGCCCTGAACCCTCCATGCCATGACACAAAACTGTCAAGAATCTTTTCTCGCTGTCTTCATCTGTCTATTTCCACAAATCATTCCAGTTCTCACAACATATTCAAGATTTTTCAGTTCATAATGTTGCTAAACATTACGACTGCCTCTTTCTGATATTTTTGAAAAGTTGTCTGTGATCTTAACCTCGCTCAAAGCATTTACATTGCTCATTTTTTGTAGTCCAAGTAATTTTCAGTATTCTTCTGTAAAATCACATCTCTGAGGCCTTGGGGGATATTTTTGCTTATTTACTAATTTTCCAGGATTTATTGCCATATATTAAAACAGGTTTTGTGTAGCATGCCAAACTCTTTCTAACTTCCAATGACAAGTATGTAATGCATAAGATGTTCTTACATGGGAAGGCTAACATGTTCAACAAATGCCGGGAAGAAGACGGATGTGTTGGCCGAATAGCGCGACATCACAGCTCTGCTGTAAACAGGCACAACACAATTATGCCCAAAACACACAAAACAATATATATCAGTCGAAAAAAGAAGAAGAAGATGTTCTTAATTTTGTAAAATGTAGATTTTGCTTGTGCTATTGTCTTCTTTATCTCCGTAATGCATATCCATCAGATGTTATCCATGTGCCTAGATACTTGAATTTCTGTACTTGCTACAAATTAATACCATTGACTTTAACTTTACATTTAGGTATGGTCTGTTGTTTTTAATATTGCCATTACTTCAGTCTTCCTGTTATTCAAGCTGAATGTAGAGTCATGAACTATGAACAAGCAGCTGAAAGAAAGAATTCATGTTGTCACAATGTCAATGTATGAAAATATCTACAAGTACAAAAGTAAAGGACCTTTTTACACACCTTAAGATGCATTGGGCATGTGGTGCTAAACCCATATTTGTATAGACGAATCTCGTGATATGCTGAAATTGGTATTTAAAATTTTTAAAGCTGCCTTGATGCAAATTTTAACCAGTGAGCACCTGGCCGGCAGGCAAAGGCCTATTCACCATGGCTCCCCAATTAAAGATTTAGGGAAATAAATTAAACTATTTTGGGCACATAAAGATCTGCTAAAAACCATGCTTGAGGGATGCACGTCAAGTGGGGTAGGAGACGACTGTTTCAATGAAATGCTTGCTTGTGTTCGTTGGCTTGAGCTCCAACACGAAGTCCTGTATGTCGGATGAAGGCATCCTGTTGTCCAACATCAGTGTGATGTCATACAGGACTTGAGATTTGCGTGAGTATACGTTGTCCCATGTCTGGCTTATTGGTGTGCAGACTGGTGGTTCCTCGCCGTACAGGCAGACACTCTCCGACTTCGGAGGAATCGTTTTCAATGAAATGATAATGTAAAGCAGTGGTCTTAAAGAGAAATTTACACCATTATCATGAAAGACAGGAAATGGTGAAGATCTATTATTGCCAGTCTTCACTGCAAAGATGGCAACTGATTAGATGTGATCCATGTGACCCTGTTATTTATTATCACCATAATTTTTTGATCTGGGTAGTGTAATTGTTGGTACACTGGCTGACAAGTAGAACTGTCTCACATTTAATCCCTGGTTGAGGTGGGATTTTGTTGCTTACTGACCAGCACAGCTGTGAGGTCAACCCATTCTCATGACATTGTCACCAGAGATTTCTCTGTGAAAGTAGTAGGTAGCCAGCATGGGAATGAGCCGGCATGGCACTGACAATAGAATCCTGCATGTAGTGTTTGATTATAGAATGTATTGAACCAGATGCTCGATGTGCCTTAATAAAATGCAAATGGAGTAATTTTTATTTTATATTTCTAGAATGTTCATCATAATTTGTAGGTTCTTCAGCCTCATTTGTAATAAGTTCAGCCTTATTTACATTTAATCCCATTTCCTGCCCATGTGTTACCAATGCCCCAAAGGGGAAATAACAAATACGAACGCATAGACCTCATTTTCACATTTCATCAAAGGGGACTAAATAGGGTTGGTCTCAGACTGGCTGCCTCACACCGTAAACGAAATATCAGCCAACATCTAGCCAGCCATGAACTGGTCTACACAGAACTTGCTATGCATGGTTATACTCCACTAGGTGTCTCACGAGCAAAAGAAGTTGGGGAGGAGGAATTTCTTTCCAAGAAAATAATTACTAAAGAAATGATACAGGTGCACCTTCCTGATTTCTGGAGATGTTCTTTTCATATTATTGTATGGGAAGCATTGTATTCATCTTTCTTAACCTCAGTACACAGTTTTGGCTTTTATATACTACATATCCTGCTTAATGTGTTACAATACACAGTGTGTATATATAAGTATATGTGTTCATCTTGAAATCTGAAGTGCATCTTTATTATATTTATGCTTTAACATTGTATTTTATTTAATAATCGCCAGTATTGTGGCAAAGGGACTATGGACAAAATTCGTAATCCCCTATTAACCATGTTCAAAACACAGCTGCAGGCGATTTGGAAGCATATCACCTTGTGCTGGTTTTCATATAACTGTATGAGTCCCAGTCATTTAGAAAGCAATGGCAAACTACTGAACATAAACTTGTCAAGAAATCACAAACAGCTGAAAAATGCTGGGCTTGAATGCAGTGTCCTGTAAAGGATATGGAACTAAATTTTAAATAATGGATAACTGTCAAAGTCCCCCGACCTTGAAATGCAGAATCTCATTTTGTCTGCCTGCCTGTTTGTTTATCTGTCAACCTACCAACCTTCCTGCATGTCTGTCTGTATATCTGTCTGCATGTCTGTCTATCAGTATGACCAGTGTCATACTGGTCAGAACAAGGTCCAGCCACTGCCAGGGATTAAACCCCAACTACTGTCTTGGCAGGCGAGTGCACTAACTACTATAGTTCTGATGTTTGCGGCAGTACAGGAAAAACAGAGGGAGAGGGGTGGAGTACAGTACTGGTTTCTTCTGCGACCATGGCGCCTTATTTATATATTTGAGATTATTGATTAATCTCCAGATGTGTGCATATATTTAACAGTAGAATCTCACACGAATCATAAATCTGCTGTTTATTTTTTTAAAATAATTTACTGTTTTCAGATTGTTGATTATTATCATTTGTATTGATTTGGTTATTATAGTAATGAGGGACAGGTGGTCAAATAGTTATCTGTTGATTTCTGAAATCCTCAAGACATGTTCAGATTCCCATAAGGCAAGGGCTTTTATGTCTGTCAAACTGTCATCAACTGCCTATAGTACCGCCTGGCCAGTGCAGTCACCGTGAACTGTGCAGGCTAGGGTATTCTTTTTGCCCCTGACAGAAAACTCCACACCTTGCCAAGGATTCGAAGGAGATCCTCCTGGCATTCTAGTTGCTTGGCCAGCCGCTCCTGGCATTTATGTAACAGGGGTAAAACATAGCCTACAGACTGTGAGGCACCAGTCAGGGCAATCAGCAGCACTGATGTTCCTGTGGTGGACATCAGCAGTGGCTCATGCACACTAATCTGACAAACCATAAAGGCCTCCACATATTCTAGGTCATGGCATAATGGGATGGCTTGACTATTTCCCTTTCATGCCACTTTTCCTATGCAAGAAATTTCCAGAAAATTATTAATTATTAATTATTATCAGTACACATTTGAAGAGGCTGGGTTGATCCCAAAGCTATACTCATTTCAAATCAATCCAGCCACTTCTAAAAATTCATTCTTCATGTATACAGATATATATATATATACATTGGGGCTTTGAATGAAAACCTCAAGAGTGTGATAGAAATGACAATAACCATGCCATTGTCTTGTAACCGGTCAATGTTGTTGTTAAAGATGTCAAGAGTCTTAAGCACATGACATCACTGTGCAGACGAACATGGTGACGTCATAAAGACAGTTTAAAGATGGCCACCCCACTTTTGACATGCACAAAAAGGAGCAGTGTTCTGTTATCCGTTTTTTTATCAGTGAAGGGGTGAAACCTAGAGAAATTCATTGGCGAATGAAGGTCCAGTGTGATGTTGCATGCCTGTCAGTCCAGCAAGCATATGAGTGGAGTGGGAAGTTTCAAAACGGCATGACTTCTGTGACAGACTGTTCCGGGTCAAGCACACCGCATAGTGACCCCCAGAAAGTTACTTTCTACAGGAATTCAAGCACTTTATCAGCAAAGGAGAAATTGCATTGAACCACATTGAAAAATGATACATTTGTTCTTTACCTTTTTCTTCAAAATATATTCACACACTCAAAACAAACATTTAAGGTTTTAATTTGAAGCCCCCTTGTATATTGCACAAAATAATATATAGCTGTTAACTTTAATATAGCATGCAGATATAGGTATATATTAGGCAAAAAAATATAAAACTACTGTACTAAGTTAAATATGGCATGCAGACTGAGAAAATATGATACAAAATAACATGAAATGCTTAGACCGAATATGTCTTTCAGGCAGAAAGGTAGATATACATTAGCATAATGTCCTTTCCTTATATATGAATAGAGACCGATTCATTAGCAAATTAATGTAAAGTTTGTAACTGAAATATGGCTTTCAGACAGGAAGTTTCATTACAAACAGTAACGTGAAGACAAATTATTATTGTATTTAATATTTGCCAATATGTTGTGATATTTTAGTGTTTACTTTTGTCCTTTTCTGGATCAAACTTTTCAAGTGTTAAATTGTCCAGCCATTTTGGAAACAAATATTTACATACACAGTGCCTTATTTTCCAGTGATTTACATAGTATATTTATGTTATTGATGTATGATTAAAACGTGAATATAAAGATGTCATTTTTCTATTGAATATTTCTGAATGTATTCCATTTTACAAGGAATCTCTTCCTCCTTTTGCAGCATTTATTTTTCTTGAAAATGTTGTGAACAGTATTTGAGAGTATTTTACTGTTTTTTGTGTGCAATGTGCTTCTCTGCGTAAAGTTAGTTTATGTGATAGCTCAAGCTGCATAATTAATTGATACCCAACATTCCATATACTTTATGAATGATTTCACACGTGTATTTATTTATATTACATTCCGTGGGTAGATTTTGTAACTTAAATAAACATTTTACGTTGTAAGGTGTTCTCTCGGGTTAGTGGTTTGTCTTTGTGTGCTTTTTAAAAATGTTTCTTTTTCTAAGTGTTTTTTTTGTTGTTGTAGAAGGTCAAGGACTCTTTTTTCATGCCATGAGGTGTATTGGGTGCTAGAGCCGTATTTGTAGACTGATTGGTTCTTAACAGGTGAAGTGGTAAATGTCACATCAGCTGCCTTTATTTCCCAGGCAGTTTCCCCATACATATACAGGCTGTGTCAACCAGGAAGCCCAGATAACTGGAAAAGGTGTATATGTGTGTGTGTGTGTGTGTGGGTGGGGGGGGGGAAGGTGGAAATCCCCATCTTGAATAGGATTCAAACTTATGATCTTGAGACGGCAGGTAAGTGTACTAGCCAATGAGCTACCAGGACTACTTATTTCTCATTGTACTAGACCAATGGTTCTCAACCTTTTTTGGCCCCATGCACATCTTCACCATATGTTTAGAATGTCATTTCCCCCCCCCCTTTTTTTTTTGTATTTCCTCCCAGTAAATCCAGATACACTGTATACGTAAAAGTGGAAGCTAAGTTTAATAACACATACTAGAACAAGTCTAGACGTCTACATAAAATGTGATTTGCTTACCTATTAAAACAAATTTGAGAAGAGCGGGAAGTACAGAACTGTAAAGTATGGAGGGAAAAACTATATCAAGTAATCAATTCTTCTATTAATGCGATCTTGCTTAAAATAATCTTAATTGCCCCTTCGCGCGCGTGCGTGTGTGGGTGGGTGGGGGGGGGGGAATTCCCCACCAGTTGAGAACCATTGTACTAGACTTATGCTTGCTTGCTTGCTTGTGTTCGTTGGCTTGAGCTCCAACGCGAAATCCTGTATGTCGGATGAAGACATCCTGTTGTCCAACATCAGTGTGATGTCATACAGGACCTGAGTTTTGCGTGAGTATCCGTTGTCCCATGTCTGGCTTATTGGTGTGCAGACTGGTGGTTCCTCGCCGTACAGGCAGACACTCTCCGACTTCGGAGGAATCGGCGATCCTACTGACTTTAGCCAGGACCCCGAAGGGACCTGTTGCCCAGGACGCTCGACGAGGACGCGTCAATAGGTCTTGGCAAGTATATAACCCGGCCCTGGTGCCTTGGAAACACCTCTGCGTCCCACTAGACTTATACCATCTGAGCAGTTGACCTGGGGAGTAGTGGCAATGAACATAGATTATATATATATCAACATCAGGATTGGTAAGGCAGCAACAGCAAAAAGAGTCTGGGAGAACAGGAAGCTTACTGCCAAAACAAAAGTCCTGGTCTATCAAGCCTGTGTCCTTAGTACTTATTCACACCAAGAGAAACGCTTAAACAGCTTTCATATGTGGTGCCTGCGAAGAATACTTGGTATTAAGTGGCAAGACAAAATCACAAATACTGAAGTATTGGAAAGATCAGGTTGTGTGACAGTTTATTCCATGCTCAGTTTTCGTAGACTTAGATGGATAGGCCATCTTATGAGGATGGATGATGGTAGAATACCAAAGGACATATTTTTTGGTGAATTACAGATGGGTAAGAGATCTCAGGGTCGGCCTCTACTACGATACAAAGATGTGTGTAAGCGGGACATGATTGAAACAGGCATTGATAATGCACATTGGGAGCACGTCGCCACTGAACGTGTTGTATGGAGGGCAAATATAAGAAATGGAATAAAGACAAAGGAGAAAATTATTGCAGATAAGTCACACACCGAGCGTGTAAGACATAAGATGGTGCATGATGGTGGAAATGACCATGTGTTCACATGCATCCACTGTGGACGGACATTTACAGTGCGAATTGGCCTTATCAGTCACATTCGCTACCGCCATGAGTTGTAGTTATGTCTTTTTGAAGCACAACCTATCGTCTGTCAAGACGGCATGGTGCCAATGATGATGATGATATATATACATATATATAAGTACCCTTTCCGAATGGCATGGTCGAGCATGCTTCTCTACATCTTGCGATCTCCAACAGCATGTATCAATTAATGTTTTGACTCCCTTCTGTGCTATGACACAAGATTATTAAGAATTTTCTCTCACTGACATCTTTTATCTCACTGATATTCATTTATCTCTCTTTCCACATTTCTTTCCAGTTATCACATGATCCAGTTTTTGTTTTCTCATAGCTTTGAGTAATGAAGACACAAACAATAGATTGCACAATTTGTTGCCTGGCATATTTAGCTGCATCTCGTCAGGTTCTCATAACTTGAGCAAAAAATGAAGACTGCCTCTTACTGATGTTTGTAATAAGTTGTTTTTGCGACTTAGCCTCCATCAAAATGTCCGGAGTACTCATTTTGGCTGTCTGAGGAATTTTCAGCATTCTTCTATAACAGCACATCCCGGAAAGCTTCCAGCCATATGTTAGAACTAGTTCTATGTAACATCCAAGAATTCTTGTTCTAACTTCCAATGGCGAGGACTTATTGCATCAAATGTTCTTCATTTGATAGAATGCAGTTGTTGCTTGTCCTATTTTAAGTCTTTATCTCTGTCATGCACCCTCCATCTGATGTTATCAATGTGCCTAGATATTTGAATGTCTGCACTTGTCCCAAAAGGACATCCTTTACTTTAATTGTGCATTTAGGAAAGATCTGTTTCTTTGATATCATCATGATTTTATTCGTATTATTCTAGCTAAAGCCCATGTTTTTGGGTTGTTGTTTTTTTTTTTTTACTTTCTACAAACACTATCTATCATTTCCTGTAGTTTCTTTTGAATTGTTGCTATCAAGATGGTGTCATCAGCTTAACTAAGTTTTTATATTATGTCCACCAACCAGGATCCCTGACATATTTTCTGTAGATCTCATTATATATTCACTGTACAATGGAAACAAATCAGGAGACATTACAGATCCTTGTCTGTTGCCCTTCATTATACACCAACAATCCAACATGTTCATTAAAAATTTACTTGATTCTAAACAACTGCTGTTTGCTGCTAAAATATGTTCTTTAATATTCACAGATTATATATATAATCTCGAGATTTCCAATAGACTGTATTAATTCATGATCTGTCACATTTGTGTGTCATTACGGAGGGTGTGTCAAGAATCCTCTCTCATTGTCATTTTCTATCTCTTTTTTTCACAAATCTTTCCAGTTGTCACAGTGTTACAGATTTTCTCATCTCGTAATGTGGCCAAACATTATACCAGAATAAAAAGAGGAATTGAACACCCATAAACAGACATTAATCTACTAATGATTAATGGATATCCAGCCACTTCATCAAGTATCACTGCCAGCCACCCAAACCTACCCCCTGCAGAGTTATCGGTTCCCAAACATCAAATGTTTCTTCAGCTAACCTTCCGAGGGGACGACGTAATGAAACCAAAATAAGCGATCGACTTAAAACGTCAGTAAACCAAAGATTCTTTTCTGATGAACCAATGATAAGATATGAAACCTTCCCGATACCTACTCATCTACTCCATCTGTAAAAGAACCATTTTCTCTCGAATGCTCCACATTAAAAAAAAAAAAACCTGTGACTATTTGTTTTAAGTGTTTCAGTCGAAGTAGAAGCACATTTTTTCACTTCATTATTTCATATGATATATAATTTTGTAGCTTGCAACTGACGAATGCGGCGAAATATGCCAGGCAATAAATGGTGCCACATATTGTTTGTGACTTCTGTGTTTACATTCACTAAGGAAATACATTGTTTTGAATATATCAGAGCATAAGAGTTCATAACGTATTTTTAAATAATGTAATTATTACCTTCCCTGGGGGGTTTTTCCCCGGGGGTTAATCCGTTGTTTTTTTCTTCACGTGGACTTCTAGTAACAAAATTTCCCTTGGTCTCTGGGTAGTGAGATCGGATGCCCGTGTGTATTGTTGCGCACGTAAAATATCCCTTGGCAGTTGGAAATCGAAAAATAATAGCATAACGGCGCTGCCCGGGCAAAATTTCGAGTTAAAATTCTACCCAAAATATTTCAGGATCCTCGCTGGTGCTACGGAGTTCGGGCACTGAGCTGAGATTCTCTGGACTCAGGCTTGAGTTAGGAGTAGAACGGAACACTTATGGGTTACACCTGTGTGCCGTTATGTTGATCCGTCGACTAAACTAAACTAAACTTTTAAATGTAATGTTTATCGTCTTTACATGATCATCCCCTAAGACACGAAAAGTGGAAACGAAATCATTACGGCAAAAACCTGAAGAAAGAAGAAAGTG
Source organism: Cepaea nemoralis (assembly GCA_014155875.1). NCBI lineage: Eukaryota > Metazoa > Mollusca > Gastropoda > Stylommatophora > Helicidae > Cepaea > Cepaea nemoralis. Next base: position 69,932 of record JACEFZ010014613.1, read on the forward strand.
TAGACCAAGCAACATCTGTATAAAACAGACAAACACAGATCTATAAATACAGACATGCAGGGCAGAGCGGTACTACACAGACAATTAAGGGCTAGGGTGCATAGAAAGCTTCACAGTCATTCCAGATACTCAAGTATTTGATAATGATGTTTTAAAATTTATTTTGCGTTCGCTGGTTTTTAACTCAAGAGTAGTATATACACGTGCTACTACTTTTAGTTCACAATTAAAGAAACATAGTATTGTTTGGCACTCATAGAAGTGAGAAGAAGGAAGTAGAGGGTAGGGATGTCCTGATTTCTCACTACTTCTAGCGCACCGTACTTTTTGCATGTGTATTAGCTTTCCCTGTTACCAATGTCTCTCGTCACCAGGAGAACCCAATCCGACTTCTGAGGTACTTGTAATTTACGTCTCCAAGTCAAGGATGAGAAGTCAACATTTTAGTCCAGCAGACCGCTGTAAGGGTCTACTTCAGCAGCAGCACACCGAAAGTTTAAGAGCGAGCGTTCTTATCTATTTGACCATGCTAACCTCGATGATGATGGTGATGATTAACCTCGCGTTTCCAAAATGACTAACCCCCCCCCCCCCACCCCCCTCTATGATTCAGTTATCAGTTATCAGTTATCAGTTGGGGTATCTTAACTGCACTCAGGACATGTCCATAGGTGCTCAGATCCTCCCCCCAGCATATGCATCAGCGTCCGGTGGCTAATAGTGCCAGTTCTGTGTTGGTTGACGAGGCGCCTTGTTTTCCCAATGTACCTCTCGCGTCTGGCCGTGCCGATTCTTACTCCCAAGTCTTTCATCCTGGACAGCGATGTGGATTCACTGACGTCAAAGTCCTCTGTTCTCGCCATATCTTTGAGGACGTTAATAACATCGGCACGATCCATGGGCTGGCCATCTACAGGGGTGCAGAGCCAGCCAGTTTGTCAGCTCGTTCATTTCCCTCGACTCCCGCATGTCCCGGGACGAAGATGAAGGTGACTTTACGGACAACAGACTTCCGCAGCGACTCAGTCCACTGTCTACGTACAGATCCAGCTTCGACCTTCTGAATCATGCTCATTGAATCACTTAGTACACACACGTTAGTATAATGCTGTGATTCCAGCCATATGAAAGCCTGTGTAACTGCCATCACCTCCATCGTCATGCTGCTCCTCTATGATTATCTTTCAGTAGCCAACAGAGCAGACATTTCACTATAACTAACACTTATCAGCAGTCCAGTCGCACGCAGACAGTAAATATAGCCGCATCACGTGTCGTACGACACAAAAAGGGATATATGGTCTGTTATCTATGTTTATAGCCCAACTGTGTGGTTGTATTCAGTGGAAGACTGGCTGCGGGTACGATTCACTAGGTAATTATTCCCTTGGTGATTATAATTTGATAAAGCGTTATTAATATTTAAGCTGTGTTAATATATAAGTAATTTCTTATCCATTTACAGATGTAATTACACTGGGCAAAGTGTATTGTTATTTCAACGGGTCTTTGATATTTAAATAAGATATTCACTCTTTTAATTAAATATGTTTTTCTCAAATTGAAATTAACACTTTTCTTATCTTTCACGGTTTAAAGTCTGTCTCACTTGCATTTTAAATATGTAATTTCCTCCGAAGTCGGAGAGTGTCTGCCTGCATGGTGAGGAACCACCAGTCTGCACACCAATAAGCCAGACATGGGATAACGGATACTCACGCAAACCTCAGGTCCTGTATGACATCACAATGATGTTGGACAACAGGACTTCGCGCTGGAGTTAACAGCCAGTGAACGACAAGCAAGCACAAGCAAGCAATATGTAATCTTTCCATTTAAACCTGTATTATTTTTTTTCGTATTTACATCTCTCACGTCCCTAAATTGCTCTTTTTCGTGTTTTACGCATGTAAACTAGTCTTCCACGCATGCAAATTGGACCTTTGGACTCTTACTAAAGGTAATGAAAAAAATTACATTTAAAGCCATAGTTGCGAAAGTAAAAATTAACAAATGCTCTGAAATTGATTCATAAATATGAATCTAACAGCTGCAAACCTCGTTCATCGCGTTTTATTACTGCATCATCTACCTGGTGACGTTTGATCTATAAAAATAATGGTTTAGCACCATTTGCCAATATACCTCAAAACATATCAAAGGGACCTATACATAACAATTGTCATCGCGGTTCATACTACTGAAAACGTTATTGCTTTTTGCATTTCTTTCTTTCTTTCTTTCTTTCTTTCTTTCTTTCTTAAAATGTTTCTTAATTCATGAAACATAATTCTTGCTTATTCTGTCATCGCTACTATGATTACGACATTCACGTAGGCACAGAAGAGGTCTGATGTTCCTTAGAACATGCCAAGATGCTGAATGCGCAGTGGTCGTGATGTTTTCTACTTCACTTTGTTTTCTGTGAAGAGTGTGCCAGGCTCACTAACATTCAGCATTTAAAAAAAAAACCTTTTACAAATACACACACACCCATGCTGCTTTGGCAAACTACTAACATGATATAACTATAACAGTTTAGTGCTCTAGTTGGAGTCGGAGGAGTGCAGTTGGGAGGGTACACGCCTTATCCTAGTGCGAGGAAATGCAACCTAAAGACTATATGTCATTGCAGAGCAGACCAGGCCTTAAGCCTTGGTCGGCAAGCTGGTCTAGGATGGAAGCTCCGACAGGCGGAAAGTTAGAGCACTGCTTTGCTGATCCAGCGGCTTCTGAAGCTTGTCTTGTTCCAGACGTATTGGTGTTGCCTTTCTCCTGAAATAAAAGAGGTAAGCCGAGAGAGGGATCATGTTGCATGGGCAGCACATGGTCTCTACAATTCAATAGTATAATTTCATCCTTGGTCCCCGCCATTGTTTGTAGTTATTATGCATTCTTTCAAACACAGTGCACCAAACTATCGTCTGTCAAGACGGCAAGGTACCAGTGCAGCGATATACCATCGCAGTGAACCTCGGTTCTATCCCTAGTAAGTGAACTAAAGGACGCTGCCTCCATCTTGAGGCGTACTTGGTACTAGCCCCACATTTGTTATAAATATAAACCAATCAGCATTCGATGGGCGATGTGGTCAGTAGTATGACAGTCGTCTAAAATTCCCATTACATTTCTATGTACCCATTTTAGATTCCGTCGACCTGGAATCAATATATGAATCAACATATGTAGGGATCCTTGAGTTTGGATTTCAGTGTAGCTCCAGCAGTGAACTATTTTTTTCTAATGCGATTAATAAGTTCTCTTTGTGATTTAACTTCTTTTAAAATATCTATACTGCTCTTTCTACCTGTTTACGATGTTCTCATTATTATTCCATAAAGCCATACCTTCGCAGTTTCTACACAAATCCTCACTTGTTTAATTATTGTCTACGATTCCTTTCCGTACATCACGATTTGCTCAATATAAAGTAAGCTGAATATAAAGTGTTGAATTAATTTGTGTGAAACGCCAACATAATGAGGTTACTTTATATTTAGAAATTTCCTACGCAAAATATATTCTAAGTTTTGAGGGGCTTTCCCTTGATTTTTATTTAGTTGTAATTGTTAAAACTATGTTGCTAACACATGGCTGAAATTTTATTGCAACTATACCACATTTTTAAAAAAAATATATTTTGTCGGAGCATGGAACCATGTGTCCTTTATTTTGCTGTATAACACGTGTGTTCTTCGGCAAGACAATAATGTCCATTACAGTCGTGTGTAGGGTTGTTCGTGAGTGGTTGGATTTTGCAGCAAAAATGTTCTACATGATGTGATAGTCGCACGCCAGCCTTTCTCAGTCGCCTTTTACGACATACATAACGGGTTACAGTGTTACCTAACTTTACTTCCCTTATGGGCTCGGGTAACACACTGGCGATTCTTCACCATAATTATAATAATTTCACAAAACCGAAACGCATCATTTCATTGAACCAGCTGTGCTGAATACTCCGTAACACTGCCCAGCGTGAAAAGCGCTACTATGGTAGAAAGTGACAGCGTGTTATAGAGGCCATTTATCTCACAAGAGCCATATCGCCATATCGTTATCAATTAGTGCAAGTATATTTTTCGATTGCCTAGTTATAAACAGTTTGCCTGCTGAATAGTGTATACTGACCTAATTAGATTATACGGCTTGATGCCGTGTTTAAATTATCATCATATCATCAGCCGTGGTTGGGACTACAGTAGCAGAGCAGCGGTTTTAACACCAGGCTGAAAGTCTTTTCTTGAGTGAAGCCTGAGGTAGTGAATCAGACGTCTAGTCGTATCAGATAAGGATGAAAAGCTAGGAAAAACCATATGATGCAGAAGTTAAAAATACACCTGCTTTAGGAAATCAAGAAAGGCAAGCTAAATTTACCATTGAACAACTTGCAACACCCCCCCCCCCCACCCCCTTTATAGCTGTAGCATGCGCGATTGGTTTGCTTCCTTATGCACAACACAAGAATATTTGTAGTACGTGTGATTCTGGTGTTCACATAATTGCAAAACTAAAGAATATATGTAGTATGTGTGACTCTGGTCTTCACGTAATTGCAAAACTAAAGAATATATGTAGTGTATGTGACTCTGGTGTTCACATAATTACACAACTAATAAATATATGTAGTTTGTACGATTCTGGTGTTCACATATTTGGAGACTGGGGCACTTAATGTGGTGTCCATGTGTAATGGAAGTGGTAGATTACAAGCCTCACCGAACCAAACCAAGAAAAGGTGATCGTTTATGTAGTATGGCGCAGAACAGAACATACAGGAGAACTAGCTCAGTCATAAGAATTGAGAAAGAGGTTGTCACTGTACGCCTGAGGTAGCTTTTAGGTCAGTGGTGGTAAAGTGGTTAGTGCTTTCGTCAGAAAATACATTGGTCAACATCCGTATCAGTGGACTGGGGCCGCACCAGATTAATTAAATAGTTGAAACATAAAGGACCATTTTAAAGGGCCTTAAGTAATGGGGAAATAGTGCTAACCCAGTCGACACTCGATGGGTGTTGTGTTGAGTATTGGCGACACTCGATGGGTGTTGTGTTGAGTATTGGCGACACTGTATGGATGTTGTATTCAGTATTGGCGACACTCGATGGATGTTGTGTTCAGTATTGGCGACACTCGATGGATGTTGTGTTCAGTATTGGCGACACTCGATGGATGTTGTGTTCAGTATTGGTGACACTCGATGTGTGTTGTGTTCAGTATTGACGACACTCGATGGGTGTTGTATTCAGTATTGGCGACACTCGATGTGTGTTGTGTTCAGTATTTCGCTGTTTGCATTTACTTCCCTTCACATTGTGTCATACCCATGTTAGGCTGGGTCGACCTGGGATTTATCTAAGTTTCTCCTCCTCCTCCTCCTCCTCCTCCTCCTCCTCCTCCTCCTCCTCCTCTTCCTCCTCCTCCCCCTCCTCCTTTCTCCCAATGAATCATAGGCCCTCAACCAATTCACTCCAAGCCTTTTATCTGTACTCATCTCTTGCACTCTCTTCAATACTTCCTGTGTTTTTCCTCCTCCTCCTCCTCCTCCTCCTCCTTCTCCTTCTTCTTCTTCTTCTTCTTCTTCTTCTTCTTCTTCTTCTTCTTCTCCTACTCCTCCTCCTCCTCCTCCTCCTTCTCATCCTCCTCCTCCTCATCCTCCTCCTCCTCCTCCTCCTACTTTCTCCCAATGAAGCATAGGCCCTCAACCAATTCACTCCAATCCTTCTATCTGTAGTCATCTCTTGCACTCTCTTCAATACTTCCTGTGTTTTTCTTTTTCGTCTGCTCATCTTAAACTCAAGCGTAGTCAACACACTTGCTACTTCTACTAGAATTAGTTGCAACTGCTGGTAAGTGAAGTAAGTGCACTGGACTGATTTTGCACTAAGGTTAGGTTTCCCTACTATCTGTGTACCGACCCCCTCCTCCCCCCCCCCCCCCTCTCCTCTTCCGGCCACCAGGCGAAACCCGCTCCGATTTCTGAGGTACTTGTAATAAATCAAGGGGGAAAAGTCAACATTTTATTCCAGCTGACCGGTGCCCGTCCTCTCTGTATTATTCACCTCTTTAATCAAAGGAAATGGTGACACCAAAATGTGACATAGAAATTCATTCATTCATTCATTCATTCAGTAGCATGTCCTTTGCAGAACCTCGCTCCCATAACAACCTTCCGGACATTGAAATAGAAGGGAAAATTCTTAATCAAGTGAATAGTATTAAATACCTAGGGGCATTTATAACATCAAATGGAAGATGTACAGCAGACATTAAGAGCAGAATAGGGCAGGTAAAAGCCGCATTTCAGAAAATGAAGAGTATCTTATACAATAAGTCACTATCAATGAATGTAAGAAAGAGAGTGCTGAAGTGCTGTATAGAACCAATTTTGTTTATGGCAGTGAATCTTGGAATGTAAATGAACAAATTAAGAAGAACTTAAAAGCAACAGAAATGTGATTTTTGAGACGAATGTTGTAAATTCCTTGGACTGCCAGAGTAACTAACAACGATTGCCTGAAAGAGACTAATGAAACTAGAACACTATATACAACAATAAGAAAGAGACAAACAGCTTTCTTTGGTCATGTGAGAAGAAAGGCATTGGAGAACATCGTGACAACTGGAAAGATCGAGGGGAAGAGAGCAGAGGCAGACCAAGAGAAATTATGCTGGATGGATTGAGATGGTGGCAAGGAGGGACATCATCAGCAGAGTTGATCCAGAACACCAAAGACCGAGATCTGTGGAGAGCCATGAATGCCTACGCCAGCTGGCATGACACTTGATGATGATGAATTCTACTTCTCTCTGTATTATTCATCTCTGTAATTCTACTTCTCTGTGAGTTTAATCTCCCTCAATTTCTTTTGTGTTGTGGGTTCCAGAGCTAGAACTTACTAGTTACACCATTAACTGGTTTTCTAAATGTGTGTCCACTCCAATTTTTTTTTTTCCAGCGCTATCATTTAAAAAAAAATCTCAACTCTTGATTCGTTGAAATGTTTTTAGCTCTCTTCTGGAACGTTAAGCATTCTTTTTCCACATTGTCAAAGAACATTTCGAGCCAAAATAAACCTTGCCAGACATCTTAGAACTCACAGCTCAAAACTTTTAAGCCCACTGAATGAAATGAATGATCATCATCATACCTGATGGACAAACACCAGCTCACTCCAGGGGCAAACATTAGTGATGTTTTCATACCAATGTAGTCCTTCTACTCTGCCCACGTACCAGTTAATGAGTGTTTGTAGTTTGTTAGTCATTGTTTTAGTCGTTCTCCGTGTTTCTGATTCACACAGCAGGATTGATTTGACGTTAGAGTTGAATGTAAATTTGGCACTAGAATTAATTTTTTCTTTCCCCCACAAATTTCCCACGTTTATGAAGAATGTTCTTGCCTATTGTGTTATCATTTTACTGTCTTTATCTGTTTTCCAAACTGTGTCTACATTGTTGTCTAAATAAGTGTATGATTCCACCTTTTGAAGCATAAGTTTTAAATTATTTGGTTTATTCTAATTATCTTTTAATTTTCCCTATGAATTTTTTTAGACCTCATTATTGTAACCTCCCATGAAGAGTGTTTAATTTCTCTTATAGGCGCTAAATAACAGAAGGGGGTGAGGGGGGGGGGAAACTATCTCTAAAGGTAACTGATGATTCAAGCTATTCACCCCTCATGCAATAGCCGTGGACGAAGGAAACATATGTAATACAATTGATATACCCGAGTGTCTCCTTCAACAACATGATGTAGCCATTTGACATTTGTAATGACGGACACAAATCTCCGTAGAGCTTAGTTATTTCACTTACAGCCTACTGTCTTGGCTATTCCATTGTTCTTATCCACAATTAAAATTTTATCCCGTCACTACACGTCCGCTTAAAAATGTATTAAATTACGGGGTTTCCCCTCAAGTAGATCATTGAAAATTTATTATAATATTTGAGGCATTTGCTGAAACCAGGCTATTAATCGTTCATTTGTTCGTTCGCGTTTTTGTTTGCTCGTTCGCTTTTTTTTTTTTTTTAATTTGGTTCTCATTTGATTTTTCCTTCGTTCATACATCTCTCCATCTCCCAAATCGTCCATGTCATGGCCCACGACATGACGATTTCTACTTTTGACAGTGACATTGTAAATGTAAAAGGTTAACTGATTCAGTGCTAAAGGATAATATATCGCCAAATGTGATCTACCATAATTTGGACAGTGAGACGATATATCGCCACACTAGGGTCATGTTCATGTTGACACCTTAGTTGGATTAATACAATGTCATCATATTCGCAGGACACAAGATAGTATTGTTGTGAACGGCTGGTTAGACTGTTATAATGTTATCAGTCAGGACACAGATAGTTGTGGTGGGACGATGATTCCTCACATTGTCCAGATTATAGTATGACTTGTCGTTGAACAGACTGAGTATTGGTATGAGTGGACTTAGCCACAATATTATATTAAAACTACATTGCCATTGAAGCTGCACCACAAAAACTCCAAGTACAACATGAGACCCGTTCCTATCATTTCTCTAATTCGCCTTTACACATATAGACGAGTTCGCAATAACCACGGTAAAATACATAATCACATAGTCGTGCTATCAATCATACACTCGTCAGATTATAAACTCTTACATAAGTATAACTAAAATATCTACAGTTGGCGGCGCTCTAACATGTCGCCATTGCCACAACGAGTCTGAGCCAGTCCAATCTCGACCACAGTCTCCATTCCAACTGTCCAGTTTAGGAATGACCTTTCTCGCCAGGCTATCGTCTAAGCGTGCTTCCCGCCGTAAGGCTGTGCACACGCTTCCATGTGATCAGAGCTCACATTCCAGCTCATGACACGTCCCTTTCACAATCCCTTTCTTTCTTTCTATTCGTCCCTTCAATCTTTCCTTCCTTCCGTCCATCTCTACCCGTTTCTTTCTTTCATAAGTCAGAAGACAGGCGACACCCTTTCTGTTACCTCTCGTTCCCCCTCCTCTGCCTGCCTGTCTGTCTGCCTGTCTGTCTGTCTGTCTGTCTGTCTGTCTGTCTGTCTGTCTGTCTGTCTGTCTGTCTGTCTGTCTGTCTGTCTGTCTGTCTGTCTGTCTGTCTGTCTGTCTGTCTGTCTGTCTGTCTGTCTGTCTGTGTCTCTCGCGCGGGATATACATATATCCATTAGTGTTATTTTATTCTGTCATATTGTCATATTCTACTACAGTCGTGATTTCTCTTACCAATGTATCCTACCACACACCCGCCCGCATACACACGCGCACACACACATACATATGTATACCATCTATTTGTAACGCAAAACAAACGCACAACTGTTATAGAGGGTAGGCTGTACTACAAACCGTGCTGAAGTATTCTGACCTCATATTTAGTCTAAGTTATCAGCTTAACCTGGATATGTAATCTCAATAATGTTATCTATCACCTGGCAAAGTCTAACCCCCATGTACCCATAAACGGGAGATGGCACTACTTGCTCTGTTTGCAGGTAGAGAGATACTTATGGGTTTTAAATGCCAGGGACACATTTAATAGACCACTGAATTTTTGGATTAGCCAAGAAGGCTCCACTTTTCATAGTGACATTGTAAATGTAAAAGGTTAACTTATTCAGTGCTGAAGGATAATATATCGCCAAATGTGATCTACCATAATTTGGACAGTAAGACAATATATCGCCATACTAGGGTCATCGTGTTACTGTATTTGTTTTCTTTCATGGTATCTTCCGCATTTTCAATGTTCAGTGAACGGAGATTTACATTATACTGTAATACTTTTTCTTTATTGTGCACAATGTTAGGTCCAAACCTACTCTTTGTTTGGCACTGAATCAGTTAAGGACCTCATTTTGACCATCCTGACACATGGGAGCTTGTTGAGGGACACGCCATTGGGTGACGACGATCCTCAAATCGTTACTACTTTATGGATCTGCAACCTAGAGAGCGACTAAAACAATTGCTAACACACCAGATACTCATTAGTTGGTTCCTGCCCTAAAGTAAAGTACTAAATTGGTGACAGAATTACCCATGTGAAGCTCTTCGAGAGGACTAACCACATTTTAATTACTCATGAGGTGGGGAACAGACGTTGGTGCTGGGCAGGATACACATTGATAAAATCTGCTAATAGTAAAAATAGAAAGTAGGACTTCTACTGGAACCCACAGGGAAAAAGAAACAAAGGGAAATCTAAAACCACACTGATAAGAGAAACAAAGATGAAATAATATCGGGAGGACTTGAAAGACACTGCAGGAGACAGTAGAGGATGGGAGGACATGGCGTGAGTTGGCTGAGGGCCTATACTTCATGGGGTATATATATATATATATATATATATATATATATATATATATATATATATATATATATATATATATATATATATATATATATATATATACCTATATATAGCAGCAACAGCAGATATTTTCCGCATCAATTAAGTACATTGCGCAAGAGAATAGCTGGTCTTTAATGTTCTCTTGACCTGTGCTTTCATACTCCAGAGTACCACATTTGTCGTTTCATACATCGGAACACCCCATTTAGCTGTTTTCTATAGTTTCATATCTCGGAATGCTACATTTAGTTATTATCCGCGCAAGACTAACTCTATAATAATTGTTTGCATATCCTTTACAGGACATTGCTGTCAACATCAGCATCTTTCAGCTGAATGTTGATTTCTTGGCAAGATTACGCTCAGTTGTTTGCCTTTGCTTTCTGAGCGACCGGCTCACATTCCCCGTAAGTTACTGACGCGATTCGAACCACTGCTGATTCTCACCGTCGTCACGTTACTTACGAGAGTATACGAGATTACGGAGAAAAGTCGCTAACCACTAGGCCAGGAAGCCGGCAAGACTAGCTCTAGTCTTCTTTTATTTTAATGCGTTGTTGTTGATGATATAAGTTCTACTAGATTGTCTATTCTTTGCAGGTCGCGATTAGCTTTTATTAGTACACTGTGTACCAAGATATAGATGTGTATTTATGTGTATGTACATGTGTATGTATTTGGATGGGAGCCGCGGTAACGTAGTGGCTAGACACTCGCCTGCTGGCCTGGTTGTCCTGGGTTCGATCCGCGTCGGGGCAAATTGGAATTTCTAAAATTGACTTGGGCTCCCAGGACGACCGAGCCTAAAATGGGCACCAGTAAGTGTCTTGGGAGGTAAATGGGAATATTCTTGAACAAGTGAATCGATACAATTATCTCGGAACAGTATAACATCTGATGGGAGATGCCTTGAAGAGATTAGAACAAGAATCGCCATGGCAAAAGTAGCATTTAGCAAGATGAAAAACATTCTGACCAATAAAAAGATGTCAATTGAAACGAGAAAAAGAGTGTTCAGGTGCTACATAGAGCCTGTTCTTTTGTACGGATGTGAAACTTGGACAATGAGCAGTCAAGCTGAAAAACATCTGATGGCTGCAGAAATGTGGTTTCTGAGGAAAATGCAAAGAATACCATGGACAGCCAGAAAAACCGATGACGAAGTACTACAGGAGACAAATGAAAACTGTAAACTGATTAGAGAAATTAAAGGTAGACAGTCACACTTTTTTGGTCACCTTATGAGAAGAAATAAATTGGATAACTTTGTGAAAACTGGCAAGATCGAGAGGAAGAGAACAAGGGGAGGGCAGAGAAGTAAATACCTGGATGGCTTGACCACGTTGTAGATAGAGACAAGAACACTGAGCTGATCCACGACTCTTGTGATCAAGTGAGATGGCAAAACATGACCGCCTACGCTTACCGGCATGGCACATGATGATGATGAAAGTCGGCCGGCGAGATACTGACTATACTCCTCACCGAGCGCCGATTAGTCTCTACAAGTATGGGTCTAGTACCATATTGACATTGAGCCTGGAGCGTGTACACGCATCCTTTACATTTTTGTTCTGGTGTATTTGGGTGCGTGACATAAAGGACTAGTGGTGGCAGCGTTACAAGTTTGGGAACTATCGTTCTAGAAGATATGCAGCGCCAGATAGGAAAACTAGCACGCATTGTAACAGACATTTTTGTTTTTGCAAATCCTTTACAGGATGTTGCAGTCAACATCAGCATTTTTCAACCGACATCACAGCACTCGGGAATTCCCTCATCTTCAACAACCATCCCAACACTCATGGTTTCAGCTGTTGTCTGATTATGTGGCCGTCTGACCTTTCCTTGGAGAACTGAGTGTCGGCCAGGACCCTCTGGTCACTCCACGCCACTCCATTCTCTCTAGGTTACGATGTTTATACACGTAATCCCCTAGGGCCCTGATCATGACTGCCTTACCATGCACCAATACACCACCCAACTTGTAAAGGATTCTTGCCTGCCACGCCAATACTCAGGGTTCAATCCCAAGCAGAGATAGAGACGTGGATTTTGTTTGTTTTTATCGATAAGAACATTTCTGGGACTGACGCAGTCTCATACAAATGGGTATAAGACTATATAAGTACTCAGATTGTCTGGATATTGTCTGGGAAAGAAAGTTAACGAGAAAGGGAATTGGCCACTCCACCTCAGATTTCATGGCCTAGAATATGTGAATGCCTAACACTTCACACTCCAGCGGCAGTTAAAAAGTTAGTTACATATCCTTTACAGACGTGGCAGTCAACCCCATGCATTCTTTGGCTGTTCGTGATTTCTGGGCAAGTTTACGTTCAGTAGTTTACCATTGCTTTCTGAAAGATCGGCACACATACCATTTCATTAAAAAAAACCAACACAGCTGTGTTTCGAACGCTGGTATGCGGGATTACCAACCTCGTCCATAACTCCTTCGCCACGGAGCAAGCCCAGCGGCAGTAGCTGCCATGAGTTTTTTTCCCCCGCATATCCCTTACAGGACGCTGCAGTCAACACTAGCATTTTTCAGCTGCTGTTTATGTACAAGGCAAGATTACGCTCAGTAGTTTGCCATTGCTTTCTGAGCGACCGGCTCACATACCCCTAAGTTACCGACGCGGCGAGAACCACTACCAATTCTCGCGCACATCACAATACTCACGAGAGTATGCGGGATTACGCAGAAAAACGATAACCTCTAGGCCAGGGAGAACGGCCATGAGTTACCTGTACCTATATACCGAGTGCGGTAATTCATTTGTTTCATGTTTTTAATCAGAAAAACAAACTACAACAAAATGTAATTGCATAAGTGTATCCTTATAATACAGGTAGCGGAAGAGCTTGGTAAAAGAACACCAGCGTGTGCAAGAACTGACAACTCAACCATGAATCCTGACAACTCCAGCGGATCGTACATTATTGTAGGGGATTCCATAATGAACCCGCCTAACTTTACCATGACGAGCGCTGACGCCGCCTATGTACTCTTCTCCAACATTACTGCCGTGATCAGCATGGCTGCGTGTCTGGTGATACTTTCTGTGTACGTGGCCTACAAGGATATCAGGACACCAAGTCGTCTGCTGTTGGTGTTTCTGAGCTGTGCCGATATCGTGGTGAACATCTCCTCGCTGCTTCAAAGTGCTACATATTACCAGAGTTTCAAGGTCAGTGGATGATTATTGCATACATAGATCACTCCATTCTGATACATGGTAACTGGGTTGGGGTGTTTGGACAATGAAATATCTAAATCGTGTGGGAAAAACATTACCATCCCAAGCTTAATCCTAGCCAGTCTCTGAGAGCCGTGCTGAATCATGACCCAGTTACATCCTAAAACTCCTAGCTGCAAATGTGAACTTCCACAGGCCCGTCTAACATTCTGCTCTTCTATGACTCTCATACAGTATTTCATTCACACATCAATCAAGACTAACTGAGAACAGCAACAATATAAAAGATATGCATTATTTAAAAAGGCATGGGGGAATTGCAAAAAGTAATACTACACGAACTTAGTAATATTAATTAATGGTGTGACACTTGTTATTAGCTAAGTGGAATATTGACTGGCACCTTGCCGTCTTGACGGACGCTAGTTTGTAAAATGGAGTTACACCTCTCCATAACACAAAGCCTGGGCTGAATTTAGAGACCATGTGTTGCCCATGCATCATGATTCCTCTCTCGGCCTGTCTAGTGTACTCCAGAAGAAAGGTAAACCAGTACGCCTTGAACAAGACAAGCTGCAGAAGCTGTCGGATCAGCAAAGCAATGCTCTAACTGTCCGCCTGTCAGAGCTTCAATCCTAGACCAGTTACCAACCAAGGCTTAGGCCTGATCTGCCCTGCCATGACATTTAGTCTTTAGGTTGCATTTCTTCGCACTAGGATAAGGCTTGTACCCTCCCAATTGCGCTCATTCGCCCGAAGCCGTTGGCACAATGTGGGGTGTCGGGTTTGGTAAGCGTCGCCCAACATTCGGCGCTAACAGAAGCGTCTACTGTCATACGGTAGCTCAGTCATAACTAAGACCTGACATTGATGTGGAGTATACTGGTCTACCAAAAGGGGACTGGCAACTAGGGTTTTATTATTATTATTATTATTATTATTATTATTATTATTATTATTATTATTATTATTATTATTGTGAGTGGCACCTTGCAGTCTTGACAGACCAAAGTGTGTGAGTTGGAATGTGGCCAATATTCCATCACAATGCTTGGGCAGAGCTTCAGAGAATCATGTGGCGCCCAAACGACATGACCTCTCTCTCGGCCTAGTCTTATGTATTCCAGAGGAATGGGTAACCAATACGTCTGGCACAAGGTAGGCTGCAAACGCTGGCGGCACAGCGTCAAATCCTCCGAGACCTCGCCACCACGAGCAGGTGGCGAGAGATGGCCAGACCCTGACACCCACGGGACCCGGCTTAGAGTCGTTCAGCCAAGTCCCGTAGGTGAAGGCCTTGTACGAGACCGGACCATAGGGGCGCGCACTACTATCAATCACAAGTGTCCGGACCTGTGTAAAGCGTGCACTATCGTCAGACTCTCCACCTGACTTTTAGCGGCCCCCGCGACCCGCGGGAATAGGCCCACCAGAGCTACCTCAGGATTATTATTATTATTATTATTATTATTATTATTATTATTATTATTATTATTTCTGTTATTAAGGGGGAGGTTATCCGTACTGAGATAGTGTTAGAATAGTTTGTTTTGTGATTATATGTATAGGGATTGGTGACGTCTTTGGTTTCTTTTGGAAGATTGTTCCACAGCTGAGCTGCAGAGTACGTTAAGATTGTTTTGTATAAGTCAGTCCCAGATTCGGAATGTGTAATGCATGTATATTTAATAGTTTACTGTGTCTAGCATTATATGTAAACAATGGTCAATGGTAATTTGGGGAATACCGATGTAGGATTTTGTGAATTAGTTTGGCCTTGTTGAAAAACAGGCGTTTGCGGAGTGGTAGTAACTGAGGGCGTTTATGCAGGCTTAGATTGTCAATTAAATGTTTGCTATAAATTAAACCCACGGCCCGTTTTACGCGTGAGTAAAGTCACTTGGTGCTTGAATTGGAACAACCGTCCCAGATTGTAGAGCAGTAGTCAAAATGTGTCTGTAAGTGAGAAGTATAGAATATTTTCCTTGTGTCCTCATCAAGGAAATTTATAATTTTGGCGAGTTGGTAGACTTTTTTCGCTGTTTGTTTAACGGGCGCTTGAACGTGGGGATTAAAGGTTAGGTTTCTATAAATGATGAGGCCTAATGTTTTGTGCCCAGTTACACTTTCTACTGGCATATTATCGATGTGAAGTTGAAATGATCTGTGTGAATTTTGAATCTGAAGTTATCTGCTTTCGTTCATGAGGAATATTGGCTTTCCATCACATGTAACACAACTCATAAAAATGCTCTATCTAGACCAACAAGAAGCGGTTTGAATAGATGGCGAGACATCAGATTGGTTTGAAATCAAGCAAGGCGTCCGTCAAGGCTGTATGCTGTCCCCCTATTTGTTTAACCTGTGTGCCGAAAATATAATGAGAAATGTCAGAGATGATATAAACAGGGAGCTATATGATGCCCTAAATATCGGTGGTCATGACGTACCAGAAATTCGATATGCTGATGATACAGTATTGTTATCTACAACACAGAATAGTATAGAAAACCTAATAACCTCAACCCGATTGAATAGTGAAAATCACAACTTATATCTTAACATAGCAAAAACAAAGATAATGCATACAGATAAAACTACTACGGAGAAAGAAATATATTTTAATGAGGAAATATTGGATATGGTGGAAAATTTTGAATATCTTGAGTCATTGATTACCATCAATGGTGACACAATGAAAGAAGTTAAAAGACGAATAGCTGTTGCTCTTCAAAGACTAAAACAACTGAATAAATTATGGAGAGGGACAGATGGAACTACAAAAATCAGATTTTTAAGAGCATGCATCTTTCCCATTGCAACATACGCCTGTGAGACCTGGACACTTACTAAACAAGCTAAATAGTGCATAAATGACTTTGAAAATAAATGTTTTAGACGAGTTCTAAGAACATATTGGGTAAAGAAAAGAACAAATACATCCATACTTCAAGAGCTGAATAGTGAAGAAAGTTAGCTATTAAAGACGATAAAACAAAGAAAATTGAAATATTTTGGTCACTTGAAACGTCACGAAAGTTTGGAGAGAACAATAATTGAGGGGTATATGCCTGGGAAGAGTGGAAGAGGAAGGCCAAAGAGAAGATGGGCGCAGGATGTGGCAGGTGATCTCCAGATGGGTGTATCGGACGCGGGACATCTTGCTTATAATTGCGAGGTTTTCCGGAAGGTTTTCTATGGGAGCGACGTTCTGCGAAAGACATGCTACTAAATGAATGAATTTGTAATTTTAAGACTACAGGATTGCGTGTGGATTAACGTTTCCTATTACCAGTGTCCCTAACCTTTGAAGTCGGAGTGGGTTCGCCTGAATGGCGAGGGACACCGGTAAAAGGGAAAGCAAACCCACACGCAAAATTCAGTCCATTACTACTAGAAATAGTGTGTAAGGACTACGTTTGAGTTTAAAGAGAGCGAACATAAAAGAAAGAACAGAACCATTGTCCCTAGCCATTAGGCGAACTCACTCCAACTTCAGGGATACACGCAGTTTACGTGCCCAAGTCAAGGACGAAAAGTCAACATTTAGTCCAACTGACCGATTTAAGGGTTGAATACGCGACTTCAGAATCAGCACACCGGATGTGTAAGAACGAGCGCTCTTATTTATTCAGCCATGGAAGTCGTTAATAACTGATATTTAGTGTTTGATATATCCGTAGCTGCTATTCCTATTAACTTAATATTAAAATGCGTGTTTGTGTTTCCATAGTTTCCTAAACAGACGTCGTTCCTGTGCCAAACAGCGGCGGGGATTCTGGTCTACTCACAAGTCTGCACGGCTCTGTGGACCCTGGCCATAACCTTGTATGTGTTGTTGAGTGTTGGCGGTCATTGCTCCAAGGTTTCAAACAGAGTCATGCTTTGTTTCCACGTCTTCTGCTGGATGATGCCGCGTAAGTTCATGAACAAACTTGCTGAATCTATAATTTTCCTACCTACCCACCTGTTTATATACACGACTGTCTGTCAACCAGTCAGTCTACACACATAAACACAGGTACACACAAACACATATCACACACATACAGTTTGACATCGTGGCGTGGAGGAACGTCTGTATCAGAAATTATTAGCAGCACAAGACACTGAAGGCTGTGGACACTCATGATCACCAACACCAAACGCCATGACTATAAGAAATATATATAATTATATGCCATCCCGGAAAACCGTTGAAGGTCCTTGTCGGCCATCTTACACTATCACAAGCGTCTTGGACCATATCCCCATTCATCATCATCATCATCATCAAGTGCCCTGCCAGATGGCGTAGGCATGCATGGCTCGCCACAGATCTCGGACTTTGGTGTTCTGGATCAACTGTCTTGATGATATTCCTCCATGCCACCGTCTCAATCTATCCAGCATCATTTCTCTTGTCGTGTATCGACAGGGTCGAGATAGACAGGCGGTTGCCAATGATATGCAGGGCGAACTAGATCGAATTCCCTCATGGTGTGCTGATGCCGATGCCCTTGTCAACCCTGCATAGGCATCGGTTACATGGTTCTCCCTAAACAACCATATTGTGAACACAGACCTGCCGGAAGTAAGAATGGATGGGAGCAGTTTGAGTAGAACCCAGTCAATGACATATCTTGGCGTGAGGCTTGATCGTAGCCTGTCCTTCAGAGATCATGTCGATTATGTCATAACGAAGGCTCGAAAAGGTTTGTCAGCAATGAGAGTCATGGCGACTGCCAATATCGAGCAAAGACTGCTAATACTTCTGTTCCAAGGACTTGTACTTTCACGCATCGAGTATGCCCTGGCCATCCTCACTGTCAGCCCTACACAGATTGGAAGACTCGAAAAGGTACAAAACGAAGCCATGCGCATCATTTTGGGCTGCACGAGAGACACCAGCTGTGTAGCAATGAGATACCTCCTTGACTTCCCGACAATGGAACACAGGATCAAGATCTGGAGAGCTCGTGCATACTTAAAAATAAGTGCAGATGAGCAGCACCCTCTGCATGACGCTATATTCAGAGAAAAGGGTGACAGGCTAAAGAGGGGCAAATCATGGATGGGTCGGGCGGAAGATGTCGTCAGACAGGTCTGCAGTATTACCAGTATCAACCCCGGCAAGGAATGGGTGCCGGTGCCTCCAGCCTTTAAGTGCACTTTCTCCTGCATTATCACACTCGACAGACGGTGCAGAGAGCAGAACCCTTTCGCTGTCAATGCAGAGGTTAACGCGCTCATCTATGAACACTCAGATAGCCCCGAAGTGCTCATCTATACAGATGGATCTGTTGTAAAGCAGCAGAGAAGTGCGTGGGCATTAACAGCCCGTTCAGCGGGCCGAACCGTTCAAGAATCCAGTGGTGCCCACTCTATGACCACGAGCAGCATGACGATGGAGGTGATGGCAGTTACACAGGCTTTCATATGGCTGGAATCACAGCATTATACCAACGTGTGTGTACTAAGTGATTCAATGAGCATGATTCAGAAGGTCGAAGCTGGATCTGTACGTAGACAGTGGACTGAATCGCTGCGGAAGTATGTTGTCCGTAAAGTCACCTTCATCTTCGTCCCGGGACATGCGGGAGTCGAGGGAAATGAACGAGCTGACAAACTGGCTGGCTCTGCACCCCCTGTAGATGGCCAGCCCATGGATCGTGCCGATGTTATTAACGTCCTCAAAGATATGGCGAGAACAGAGGACTTTGACATCAGTGAATCCACATCGCTGTCCAGGATGAAAGACTTGGGAGTAAGAATCGGCACGGCCAGACGCGAGAGGTACATCGGGAAAACAAGGCGCCTCGTCAACCAACACAGAACTGGCACTATTAGCCACCGGACGCTGATGCATATGCTGGGGGGAGGATCTGAGCACCTATGGACATGTCCGGAGTGCAACGAAGATACCCCAACGAATAACTGAATAACTGAACTAACTGAATTCTCTTGGTCTGCCTCTACCTCTCTTCCCCTTCAATGAGAACCAAGTGATGACTGTGCATCTACACACAATGTGCAGTTGTCAGGATGTTCTCTTTGTTCTGTTCCCCTAAATTTTGGCAATTGTCCAGTTTGGACAAGTTCAATGAGAACCAAGTGATGACTGTGCATCTACACGCATCTACACACAATGTGCATCATTTCTCTTGGTCTGCCTCTACCTCTCTTCCCCTTGATCTTTCCAGTTGTCAGGGTGTTCTCTTTGTTGTTCCCCTAAATTTTGGCAATTGTCCAGTTTGGACAAGTTCAATGAGAACCAAGTGATGACTGTGTATCTACAAGCATGGCCAGGATGCAAGATCAGCAAGTTAAAAGAGGTGTGACCAAACAAGAACACTAAGCAGGTAGCTAAAGAAGACTAATAAACCAACATAGAACTGGCGTCGTTAGCCGCTACACGCTGCAGGATTTATTGAGGAAGGGATCCGAGAACTTATGGACTGTATGGTTCGATGTGCAATGAGGATGATCTGTCGACTAACTGACTAACTATTACAGTTAGCACCAATAACTGTCTTTACATTAATTAAATCAATTCTACACCTTTTATTAATAAGTATGTAGTCAATTTAGCTGCGTATTTTCTTATCTGGGCTTTTCCATATGTATAGTCGTCTTTTATGGTGTTTAAACTTTAAACCACGTGTTTCCAATTATCATATCATTGATATTTGCCCATTCAATTATCCCCACCGATGTTCAAAAATACTAATGTTGAGTGTTTATTTCGCAGTGGTAGTGTCCCTTTCTGCAGACTTCGCGGGCGTCTATGGTTACAACATCACAGACATCCTGTTGTACAGCCACCCCACCTCCTGCTGGATCGGCAGCAAAGTGAAGAACCCCGTCTCCTGGTACTTCCTAACAGTGGAAGGATGGGTCCTTGCTTGTTACATCATCATGTCCTTGATGTATTTTGCCATTACATGGGCCTTATCTTGCAAGGTACGGTGGATTCTTGTTGAATGTTATTATATTATGTTAGTTATTATTAACTTATTATTGGTGCAGCATATCGTACCACTACTGAGATCGACGTACCTATTTACGGAACTATATGTATATATTATAGTTGGTATCAAGTCCACGACTCTGTTGATCGAATGAGATGGCAGAACATGACCGCCCACGCTTACCAGCATGGCACATGATGGATGGATGGATGGATCAAGTCGCGAAAAACAGAACATAGTAACAATGCGACCTATCATGCATGTCTTAAGATGTGACTAAGAAGGGTTGGGATTAGCTACTCCATCCAGTATAAAACCTTAGCTGCAAAAGACAACTAACTATGATTAAATCTAAAGAAAAAAAAAGGGGGGGGGGGAAAGGGGATAAGAAAATATCCCAGGGGGAAAGGAGGTTTTTCTCCTAAAAGAAGTTACAAGCGTTTACAACGACAACAAAGAAAGTAAAATCAACCTGATCCAGCGTTATGCACCAACAGATGATGGGAATGAATCAATTCAGGAAGAATTGTACGTGACATTTCCAAGTACTATAGGTAATCTACGAAATGGCAATATCAGAATGTTGATGGGTGACCAGAACGCCTAGATACGATACCACGCTGGTCTAACAATTCACGGAGAAAGACAAAGATAATGAGAATAAACCAAAACAATTCACAGGGAAAGACAAAGATAATGAGAATAAACCAAACACATTTTTTTTTGTTATTTTGCGTTCGCTCGCTTTGAACTCAAGTGTAGTCCATGCACATTTTAAAAATTCTAATTAATTGTACTGATTTTTGCGTGTAGATTCGCTGTTCTTATTACTAGTGCCTCTCGCCATCAGGCGAACCCACCCCGCCTTTTGAGGTAGTTGTAATTTACGTCCCCAAGTCAAAGACCAGACCATTTTAGTCCAAATGACCGGTGCAGGTGTTGAACCCGCTACCTTCCCCGATGTGTCTCCACCTTGCCGTGGTGGGGGAGCTTGAGTGTCCCACTGACCCCAAGCGCTACGCCGATGGATATTAACTACATATTGGACAGCTCTTGGGATAGGGACCAGACTAAGAGAGACACAACCTGCTGCTCTGCAGGTAGATTGAGGATAGCAGTCTAAATCAGGCAAACGATGCCAATAATCTCAGTCCGGACATAACCTCTAAGGCTCCCAGCCGAGGTGTATGGCTGAACGTCTCTAAGCCATAAACCCTCGGAAGTGAGAGCCTGGCCGACACAAACCTACATCAAAATTGAGGTGAGGTGCTGAGCACGCTACATGCTTGGCGCAGATACTCGTTCGATGGCTCTTAGCTGGGGGATATGAGGGATCCCCGGATGAGAGGGCCTAACCGTTACTCGCCCACAGACGCACGGAGGTAAGGTGCTGAGCCGGCAGCACATGTAGCCTACCTCGTGAGCGAGTACTAAAGGTGGAAAAACACCTCGGTCGCACGTTCCGTAGATAGTCTGTAACCGTACCCATGGAGTGAGTGAAGTCAAAGGTGGAAAATTGTCCCGTTGACACGAAATGGAACGCCTGGCTTGCGAATCCATTACGTGGCAGCCCGAAGCAAAAGCTTGCTGTGTGGAAGTCGAAATAAGAGTCTAACTTGTCTCGAAACCCGAGGAAGGCTAACCTCATTAAAAATGCCCGCTGAAGTCGGAAGTGCCAGCCTACGGGCGGCAAAATAAAAATGGCACTACGCAATTACGTCCGAGTGAAATGTCTTTCGTGACCGGAAAAGCTCTAACTAGTCTTCCCTCATGCTAGGAACAGCTACCTAGTTTCCGAATGCCGCTCTTGTTCGAAACAGCTCTGACTAGGTAGTTTTCCGAATGTCCGACGTGTCTGGAATAGTTCTGACGGACACAACGACAAGCACATGTCCGAAAAACTCGCTGAGTGGATATTGACTGCAGACCAGTCTGGTTTGTGCGGGAACGGCCCGGGGCGAACGAAATACCCAATATATTGAAGTGAGGAATTAAAGCAGCCATGAGCAGGACGTGACGATTCACTCGGTGAGCCCAGCACCAGGGCGCTATATGCCGGCCCTGCAATTATGGACGCCATCCTGGATGGCGAAAAATGCCATGGACTGTCCCTGCCTTCCTTTGAGGGACGACCATTGTCTTCGACCGTTCCAACTTGACCAGCTGGGTTGTGGACGGTACCGCAAAAAGTGAGAGTCTCCCAGGAATGCTACCTGGTCAAAAAAGCACGCTAAAGCCGGTTGTGTTGGCCTACGGGTTTCGGCCCAAGGGCGCATAACAGACACACCGCAATCACATCTGAAAAAACACTCCGGATGAACGCAAAAGAAGAAGAAAACCCGCTACTTCGGCATCAGCTCACCGGATATTAAAGAACGAGCGCGCGTATCCATAGGTCATTTCGACCTCCAACCGAACAAACGATAACCCCACCTCATGGTGACACCCCACCTCATGGTGACATCCCACATTTCATGGTGACACCCCACCTCTCATGGTGACGCCCCACCTCATGGTGACACCTCACCTCTCATGGTGACACCACACCTCTCATGGTAACACCTCACCTCTCATGGTGACACCCCACCTCTCATGGTGACGCCCCACCTCATGGTGACACCACACCTCTCATGGTGACACCACACCTCTCATGGTGACACCTCACCTCTCATGGTGACACCCCACTCCTCATGGTGACAACCCACTCCTCATGGTGACACCTCACCTCATGGTGACACCCCATTCCTCATGGTGACACCCCATTCCTCATGGTGACACCTCACATCTCATGGTGACACCCCACCTCTCATGGTGAACCTCACCTCTCATGATGACACCCCACCTCTCATGGTGACACCTCACCTCTCATGGTGACACCTCACCTCTCATGGTGACACCCCACCTCATGGTGACACCTCACCTCTCATGGGGACACCCCATCTCATGGTGACACCCCCACCTCATGGTGACACCCCACCTCTTGCTGACACCCCACTCCTTATGGTGACACCTCATCTCTCATGGTGACACCCCACCTCATGGTGACACCACACCTCATGGTGACACCACACTCCTCATGGTGACACCTCACCTCTCATGGTGACACCCCACTCCTCATGGTGACATCTCACCTCATGGTGACACCCCACTCCTCATGGTGACACCCCACCTGATGGTAACACCCCACCTCATGGTGACACCCACCTCATGGTGACACCCCACCTGATGGTAACACCCCACCTCATGGTGACACCTCACCTCATGGTGACACCCCACTCCTCATGGTGACACCCCACCTCATGGTGACACCCCACCTCTCATGGTGACACCTCACCTCTCGTGGTGACACCCCACCTCATGGTGACACCCCACCTCTCATGGTGATACCCCATCTCATGGTGACACCTCACCTCTCGTGGTGACACCCCACCTCATGGTGACACCCCACCTCTCATGGTGACACCCCACCTCTCATGGTGACACCTCACCTCTCATGGTGACACCCCACCTCTCATGGTGACACACCCTCTCATGGTGACACCTCACCTCATGGTGACACCCCACCTCATGGTGACACCCCACCTCATGGTGACACCCCACCTCACGTGGTGACACCCCACCTCTCATGGTGACACTCCACCTCCAGAGATGGAATCATACACCTATTTAGGTAGCAATGTAGACACAAATGAGGATGTGAACAGAGACATTCAAATAAGAATACAAAATGTAAGAAGAACCTTTCATAGCACTAGGACATGTTTGGAAGTCACAGGAAATTAAAATTGGTACCACATTTATAATCCGTAACCCAATCTTTAAATCAGTACTTCTGTATAGAATGTATAGATTGGAAACAGGGAGAACGATTAAAACAATTACTAATAAACTAGAAATATTCGTTAACTGGTGTATGTGCAAAATGGAAGGACTAACATGATACGACAGAATCACTTTATGGAGCTCACTGGGATACTTAAACAAATACCAGTGAATAGATATATGAAGCCCATACACAGGCACTCTCCCGCTGTTTATGCTTCACCTCGACACCGCAAGGTAGAAGACGAACCTGATGAGATGATGAGACCAGTGAATCAGGAGGTGAGGAAAAGACGATGGCCTGGGTAGGACACACAGTGAGAAAATCTGTAGTGCAACCAGGGTATCCCTAGTCTATAACTCACAGGGTCAATGAAATATAGGGAGAAATCAACCAGGGTATCCCTAGTCTATAACTCACAGGGTCAATGAAATATAGGGAGAAATCAAACAGGGTATCCCTAGTCTATAACTCACAGGGTCAATGAAATATAGGGAGAAATCAAACAGGGTATCCCTAGTCTATAACTCACAGGGTCAATGAAATATAGGGAGAAATCAAACAGGGTATCCCTAGTCTATAACTCACAGGGTCAATGAAATATAGGGAGAAATCAAACAGGGTATCCCTAGTCTATAACTCACAGGGTCAATGAAATATAGGGAGAAATCAAACAGGGTATCCCTAGTCTATAACTCACAGGGTCAATGAACTATAGGGAGAAATCAAACAGAGAACAGAAGTAGAGACAGTGGTGAATAATATGAGGAGGGCATGGGGAGGAGGGAGCCGATAGACATAACGAAGGAAAGGATGGCTTGGCGCGCGCTAGTTGATGGCCTTGCTCCAATGGGGAATAAAGGGAAGAGGAGGAAGAAGATCAAGATATAATATAGATGTTAAGTCCATACAGCCAAATATAAGTATGATTAACTGATTAACTGCCATGGGCTGATAAATCGTCTTATTCGAACATCCCATAACTGCAGTGGGATTATAAATCAAACTATGGTTAAAATATCAGTTTTCCCTTTGCAGCCCATTTTAATTTGGTATATAATATAGGATGTATTTGTAATGACTGTACAGTGTTTGAAAATATTGCCGGTTCAAGTTTTGTATTCACCCTATGTAAAGTTCATGCAACATAATAGGTAAATAAAAAACTTGGACCGGCAATATGTTCAAACACTGCACAGTCATTAAAAATACACCCTGATACAACATGTATGCTACCATATCAACAACTTTTTAAGTTATAGCTGTGTGGAAGGAAACAACACTGGGAGAAGATACATCAATAACATTAGATCTGCAGACAATGAACAGGACCTGCACAATTTAGTAGATGCGGTTTTTGCACACAGTGAACAACTAGGGTTAGAACTGAATATTAAGAAGACACAGATTATGGTCGTCACTGGGAAGAAGGAAATACCACAATGTGATATACGTGTAGATGGGCATATTCATAAACAAGTGAATCGATACTGTTATCTCGGCACAGTCATAACAACTGATGGGAGATGCCTTGAAGAGATTAGAACAAGAATTGCCATTGCGAAGGTAGCCTTTTGCAAGATGAAAAACATACTGACCAATAAAAAGATATCAACTGAAACGAGAAAAAGAGTGTTGAGGTGCTACATAGAACCTGTGCTTTTGTATGAATGTGAAGCGTGGACAATAAGCAGTCAAGCTGAAAAAACAGCTGATGGCTGTGGAAATGTGGTTTCTGAGGAAAATGCAAAGAATACCATGGACGGACAGAAAAACCAATGAGCAAGTCCTTCAAGAGACAAATGAAGATCGTAAACTGATTAGAGTCATTATACGTAGACAGTCAAAATTTTAGGGCATGTTATGAGAAGAAGTGACTTGGAGAACTTGGTGACAACTGGCAAGATTCGAAGGGAAGAGACCAAGGGGAAGATCGAGAAGTAAATACCTGGATGGATTGGCCACATGACATGGTCGAGACAGGAACACGGAGCTGATCCACAACTCTGGTGATCGAGTGAGATGGCAGAACATGACCGCCCACGCTTACCGGCATGGCACATGATGGATGGATGGTAACAACCATATTTCCCATTTCCCGCCATACATTTTTGTTTGGTCCAAATCCACTTAGGAAATAAATGACCGTTGACCCCGAGGTAGACCAAGAAGACGGTGGAGAGATAATACATATACAGACCTACAAACACTTGGAATCAACGACTGGCAAGAGAAGGTCCATCAGAGAGACGAATGGAGACGGGTTGTATTTGCAGCAAAGAACCTCAATGGCTCGGAAAGCTGAAGAAGAAGAAGAAGAAATCCACTTTTGTTTGGCACTGAATCTGTTAAATTAATAGCCAACTGTAGATTTGAGCCGCGGTAGCTTATTAGCACGACGCTCGCCGGTCCTGTTGTAATGGATTCTTTATGCTCCACAGAAAACTAAGGTCAGAAACACATCAGGTGACGACGCCGATGAAGGATTGATAGAACAAACAGCCAATGAACAGCTCCGCTTCGTTCCAGTCATCTATGTATGCACGCGAATCTGGGGCACTTGCTACTTCTTCTTCACACACTACCCAGACAACCGACACCTGAGGGCTTCTGACTGGCTCCTGCTCATCAAGGTAGCTGTCATATTTTAAACAATTATTAATTAATGTATTCATCAGGTCAGTCAGTCCGAAGACTTACGCAGAAGTCGTCTGGTCATGTCTCTCCACTTTTGGCGTTATGTTCATTTTGGACCCCAACGTAGTCCATTCACATAATACTACTAATAATTGCTATTATTGTTGATTATGCGTGAGGGTTAGCTTTTGCTATTACCAATGCCTTTTGCCATCAGGCGAACCTTTCTCCGAATTATGAGGCACTTGCAATTTACGTCCTAAAGTCAGCACATAAGTTCATGTGAAATAAACCTTCAGCCGCCAGCAGAGGCAGTTTCAACGCGTTAAACCGCTCAGCCTATCTCATATTCTCAGCCGTTCTGTTAATCTCAGCCTAAGGCTGCGCCACAGCGTCCTAATGAGTGTTTGCGATGTAGATTTAGGAGAAAAACAAAGAAGAATGTCATAGGACTACCTTTTATTCCTTTGCCCTGGATCTTGCTCTCAATTATTTTCAGTAATAGACATCCATGTCTCATAGTGTGACCAAGTCAAGAAGTCCTTATCTTTTATGTAATGTTTAAAAATGATCTAATTCTGTCCATCTCTTTTATACAATGTTGGATAATTATATATTAATGTCCTTCTCTGTTATATAATGTTGAATAGTTAACTAATTTTGTCCTTCTCTTTTATATAATGTTGAATAGTTGTCTATTTGCGTCCTTCTCTTTTATATAATGTTGAATAGTTATCTATGTCTCCCAGTGCCTTTTATGATTGGTCTGTTTTCTGACCAGCTTATTCTGTGAATCTCGCGATAACACCACATCTCAAAAGCTTCATGGTTCTTTTAATCTGTATCGTTCAGAGTCCATGTTTCGTCGCCGTATAGTGCTATGGGCCAGATTTAAAAAGTAAAGGACTCTTTAACACGCCTATAGGCATATTGTGCTAGGACCATGTTTTATAATAGAGGGTATTATGGTCCGTATCACGCCGACTGTCTGTACTTCCCAAGACATTTGATAGTACCAGTTTTTGGCTGGCTCGATCTGTAAGCCCAGGCCAATTGTACAAATTTGAATCCGTCTCGATGATGATCGAACACAAGACCACCAGGCGAGAGATGGGCCAGATATGTGTGGTTATTATACTTGTCCACACTTCAGTATTGACAATCTAAGAGGATAGCGGAGCGATCCATATAATTATATCATAGAGGTCGCCGTGGCCTCCGAAGTACTTGTGTGGGCAGAAAACCAGGACATGATACAGCAAATCGCAAAGAATACCATGGACAGACAGAAAAACAAATGACCAAGTTCTACAAGAAACACATGAAAATCGTAAACTGATTATAGAAATTAGACATAGACAGTCAAGATTTTTTGGTCACGTTATGAGAAGAAATACATTGGAGAACATGTGACAAGTGCACGATCGAGGTGAAGAGAACAAAGGGAAGGCAGAGATGTAAATACCTGGATGGTTGGCCACGTGGCATGGTCGAGACAAGAACACTGAGCTGATCCACGACTCTGGTGATTGTGTGAGATGGCGAAGCATGACCGCCCACGCTTATCGGCATGGCACATAATAATGATGACAGCAAATCGCAACCGGCAGTCTCTGCTCCGCATGGGCAGACGGCATTCAAACATCGCGCATCACATCACTCACCTGGAGGTACGCACTCACGCAAGAAGTGAAAGGTCATAAATGCGCGGACCAGCTGGCAAATAACGCACAAGTACAAACAGGAAGAAGCAAGCACCGGAGTGAAATTGCCAACGCAGTGCGGTCTCGGCAAAGTATTGCACATCCTTTACAGGACGCTCCAGTCAACACCAGCATTGTGTGCTGTTGTGAAGTCTTCGCAAGTTTACGATCAGTAGTTTGTAATTGCTTTCTGAAAGACCGGCGTCCATACCATTTTGTAAAAAAACCAACGCAACGCGGTCTACTGCAAAATTGCATCGCAGCTGTGTTTCGAACGCGGGTATGCAGGGATTACGAACTGGGCCCATAGCCCTTTCGCCACGGAGCCGGACAGCTGGCGGGTACAGAGGAGAGTTGATGTTCGCTCGACTACATGGCTTGGGTTTGAAGCCTGGTCAATATCGTAACCAACTCCTGGAGGTGAGCATGGCCGAATGGTTAAGAACGCTAGCACTTCCGGTGTGCTGATGCCGAGGTAGCAGATTCACCCCATAAACCGGTCAGTTGGACTAAAATGTTGACTTCTCGTCCTTGATTTGGGGACGTAAATTACAAGTACCTCAGAAGTCGAGACTTCGCCTGCTGGCGAGGGATCATGGTGTTAGGAGAAACTAATGCTCACACAAAATCGGGCCAGTGCACTGACTACTAGTATCAACAACTAGTAGTAATATACTGCTTATGTAGACTACACTCGGGTTCAAAGCCAGTGAAAGCAAAAATTAAAAAAAAAAAAAAACGAGAAGACACAAGGCCTCCAGTAAACTGAAAGTGAACAAGTACACCAGATGTGAGAATGTGTACAAGGCCTCCAGTAAACTGAAAGTGAACAAGTACACCAGATGTGAGAATGTGTACGAGGCCTCCAGTAAACTGAAAGTGAACAAGTACACCAGATGTGAGAATGTGTACGAGGCCTCCAGTAAACTGAAAGTGAACAAGTACACCAGATGTGAGAATGTGTACGAGGCCTCCAGTAAACTGAAAGTGAACAAGTACACCAGATGTGAGAATGTGTACGAGGCCTCCAGTAAACTGAAAGTGAACAAGTACACCAGATGTGAGAATGTGTACGAGGCCTCCAGTAAACTGAAAGTGAACAAGTACACCAGATGTGAGAATGTGTGCGAGGCCTACAGTAAACTGAAAGTGAACAAGTACACCAGATGTGAGAATGAGTACAAGGCCTCCTGTAAACTGAAAGTGAACAAATACACCAGATGTGAGAATGTGTACGAGGCCTACAGTAAACTGAAAGTGAACAAGTACACCAGATGTCAGAATGTGTACAAGGCCTCCTGTAAACTGAAAGTGAACAAGTACACCAGATGTGAGAATGTGTACAAGGCCTCCAGTAAACTGAACGTAAACAAGTACACCAGATGTGAGAATGTGTACAAGGCCTCCTGTAAACTGAAAGTGAACAAGTACACCAGATGTGAGAATGTGTACAAGGCATCCAGTCAACTGAAAGTGAACAAGTACATCAGATGTGAGAATGTGTACAAGGCCTCCAGTCAACTGAAAGTGAACAAGTACACCAGATGTGAGAATGTGTACAAGGCCTCCAGTCAACTGAAAGTGAACAAGTACACCAGATGTGAGAATGTGTACAAGGCCTCCAGTCAACTGAAAGTGAACAAGTACACCAGATGTGAGAATGTGTACAAGGCCTCCAGTCAACTGAAAGTGAACAAGTACACCAGATGTGAGAATGTGTACAAGGTCTCCAGTAAACTGAAAGTGAACAAGTACACCAGATTTGAGAATGTGTACAAGTAACCTGAAAGTGAACAAGTACACCAGATTTGAGAATGTGTACAAGGCCTCCAGTAAACTGAAAGTGAACAAGTACACCAGATGTGAGAATGTGTGCAAGTCACCTCAACAATATTTTGTTTGTGTTCACTCGCTTTCAACTCAAGCTTAGTCATACACCTGCTTCTACTTCTAGTGCACTTGAGTAAGCTTCATCATCAAGTTGCATCTCTGCACTGAAAGTCAGCCGTAGTGAATCTCCAGTACCTTCTATACCTCACCTTCACTTGCACTCTTACAGGTCACTCTCTTGGTGTTATCTACCCAGAGATACTGTTGAATGTAACCGTGGAACCGGTAAAATGACAGCTAAACATTTGTTCCTGGAGTGTCCAATTGTTGAACAGAGAAAGCTGTTCTGGTCTACACCCGCTCCATTTGGGGACAAACTCTGAGGAGATGTGAACAAGCTTAAGCCGACTGCTACTTTCTTTACATTCATTCATATTGACGTATGATGGTGAACACAGAAGAAGATTAATTGTTTCTATTAACCTAACTTCATCATCATCATGATCGATAAGAGTGGCCGGTCGTGTTTTGCCAGCTCACACGATCAAGTCGTGGAGCAACTTTGTGCTTTTGTCTTGATTATGACATGTTTCCATTACAGCTGGAGCTGTTGTGAAGGGCTTATGAATCGTACTCCCGCATACCACGTTCGACACACAGCTGCCGGCGATTTAGAAGCAGACCGCCTTGCGCTGGTTTTCATTCAATGGTATGAGTTCCAGTGGTTAAGAAATCAATGGCAAACTACTGCATGTAAACTTGTCAAGAAATCACAGCCAAAAAATTCTGGGAGTTGAATGCCACGTCCTGCAAAGGATATGCAACTATCTTAGGCCATGTGGCCAAGCCATCCAGATAATTTACTTAGGCCAAATTAAAATAACAAAACAAAAGCAAGTGTATTGAAATCACAACTATCTTCACTCCACCTCCCCACAGGCAATAGGTGACAACAGCCAAGGAATAGTGAATGTCATCTTCTTCTGTATGTGCACCAAACAAATCCGACAGAGAGTGGTCAAAGCTGTGCATAAATGCTTCAAATGCTTCTCTGGTTGGTTTAGGGATCGCGGGGTACTCAGCAAGAACAGGTGGATGAAGGTGCACTCTATTGTCAGGGTCAGGGCCAGGCTGCACAAGAAGGGGAGGAGCTTGGATGGAAGTGACATTGACCTTTCTGGCATCTCTCTGGACCTGCCCTATACTGAACATGACAATGTGGAGGATGAAGTGATATTTGAACGCTAATGAAAGTAATCATGATGTGTGAACTTGATTAGGCTGCTTGTGTGTGAAGTTGATAGTGTGCATATAAGAATGTGATATTTGAACGCTAATGAAAGTAATCACGATAATGTGTGAACTTGATCGTGCTGTAGTTTGTGTGAAGTTGATGGTGTGTATATCAGGATATTTGAATGTTGATGAAAATAATCACGATAATGTGTGAGCTTGATCGTGCTGTTTGCATGTGAAGTTGATGGTGTGTGTATTAGGATGTGATATTTGAACGCTGATGAAAACAATCATGGTGTGAACTTGATCATGCTGTTCGTGTGTGAAGTTGATGATGTGTATTTTATGATGTGATATTTGAACGTTGATGAAATTAATCATGCTGCTTGCGTGTGAAGTTGACGGTGTGTATATCAGGATGTGATATTTGAACGCTGATGAAAGCAATCATGGTGAGTGGACATGATCTTGCTGTAGTGTGTGTGAAGTTGATGATGTGTATATCAGGATATTTGAATGTTGATGAAAATAATCACGATAATGTGTGAACTTGATCGTGCTGTTAGCGTGTGAAGTTGATGGTGTGTATATTAGGATGTGATATTTGAATGTTGATTAAATTCACTGATTCAGTGCGGAAGGATAATATATCGCCAAATGTGACCTCCAATTTGGACAGAAAGATTATAAAGTTGATGGTGTGTATATTAGGATGTGATATTTGAATGTTGATTAAATTAACTGATTCAGTGCGGAAGGATAATATATCGCCAAATGTGACCTCCCATTTGGACAGAAGGACGATATATCGTCATACTAGGGTTATCGTGTTGTTTTGTTTCATGTATCTTCCACAATTTAAATGCTCAGTGAACAAAAAATTACATTATAATACTTGTTCATAAGATTGTGTATCGTGTTTGGTGCAAACTTACTTTTTCTTTGGCACTGAATCAGTTATGCAAGATAAAATGTGAAACTTGCTTGTTGTGAAATTGACAGCATATACAGTAGAATGTCATACATGCACTCTGATTACAAGCTTGCGTGTGAAGTTGATGTATGTATTACAATGTAATATTTGAATGTTGATTAATATAACCGTGATAAAATGTGAACTTGCATGTAAAGTTTATGGTGTATATACTAGAATGTGATAATTTTATGTTGATTTCTAAAAATCATGATTAAATGTTCACTTGATCTTGCTGTGTGGATGTGAAGTTGGTGAGTATACTATAATGTAATATTTGAATGCTGATTAATATTATCATGATAAAATGTGAACTTGCATATGAAGTTGATGATGTGTGTACTGTTTTGTACTATTTAAATAGTGATTAACATAACCTAGATAAAATATGAACTTGCCTATGAAGTTGATGGCATGTGTATTATTATGTAATGCTCAAATGTTGACTAATGTAAGCATTATAAAATATGAACTTGATCACGCTGCTGCATGTGAAGTTGGTGGTGTAAATATATCTATTGGCGAGAGGTTGGTGCAAAGATCATCCTCCCAACCTTGTACTAGCTTTGCAAGGACTGTGTTACTATGCTTTCCTTCACCTCTTCAAAGAGAGACAGAAGTGAAGTAACAAGACCAGTACTGGAATTTCACAACTGCAGAGAGGCTTATTTGTGAGTAGGGTGAGGACTGGCAAGCTTTGTGCCGAGTGGCTTGCTTCGCTTCAGAAGTCACGGGTGGCAAGTATCGTCTGGATATTTTCTCCGGGCATGCTGGTGATGAACACAGAAGATGATTAATCGTTTCTATTAACCTAACTTCATCATCATCATGATCGATAAGAGTGGCCGGTCGTGTTTTGCCAGCTCACACGATCAACAGTCTCAACAGTCGTGGAGCAGCTTTGTGTTTTTGTCTTGGTTATGCCATGTTTCTATTACAGCCAGCGCTGTTGTGAAGGGCTTACGAATCGTAATCCCGCATACCACGTTCAAAACACAGCTGCTGGCGATTTAGAAGCATACCGCCTTGCGCTGGTTTTCATTGAATGGTATGAGTGCCGGGGGTTAAGAAAGCAATGGCAAACTACTGCACGTAAACTTGTCAAGAAATCACAGCCAAACAAGTACCAATAAGGTATCTAAGGTTTCTTAGGCCATGTGGTCAAGCCATCCAGATAATTTACTTAAGCCAAATTAAAATAACAAAACAAAAGCAAGTGTATTGAAATCGCAACTATCTTCACAGGCAATAGGTGACAACAGCCAGGGAATAGTGAATGTCATCTTCTTCTGCATGTGCACCAAACAAATCCGACAGAGAGTGGTCAAAGCTGTGCATAAATGCTTCAAATGCTTCTCTGGTTGGTTTAGGGATCGCGGGGTACTCAGCAAGAACAGGTGGATGAAGGTACACTCTATTGTCAGGGTCAGGGCCAGGCTGCACAAGAAGGGGAGGAGCTTGGATGGAAGTGACATTGACCTTTCTGGCATCTCTCTGGAGCTGCCCTATACTGAACATGACAATGTGGAGGATGAAGTGATATTTGAACGCTAATGAAAGTAATCATGATGTATGAACTTGATTAGGCTGCTCGTGTGTGAAGTTGATAATGTGCATATAAGAAGTAATATTTGAACGCTAATGAAAGTAATCATGATAATGTGTGAACTTGATCGTGCTGTAGTGTGTGTGAAGTTGATAGTGTGTATATTAGGATGTGATATTTGAATGTTGATGAAAATAATCATGATAATGTGTGAACTCGATCGTGCCGCTTGTATGTGAAGTTGATGATGTGTATATTAGGATGTGATATTTGAACGCTGATGAAAACAATCATGGTCTGTGAACTTGATCGTGCTGTTCGCGTGTGAAGTTGATGATGTGTATTTTATGATGTGATATTTGAACACTGATGAAATCGATCATGCTGCTTGCATGTGAAGTTGATGGTGTGTATATTAGGATGTGATATTTGAACGCTGATGAAATCAATCATGCTGCTTGCATGTGAAGTTGATAGTGTGTATATTAGGATGTGATATTTGAACGCTGATGAAATCGATCGTGCCGCTTGTATGTGAAGCTGATGGTGTGTATATTAGGATGTGATATTTGAACGCTGACGAAAACAATCATGGTATGTGAAGTTGATCATGCTGTTCACGTGTGAAGTTGATGATGTGTATTTTATTATGTGATATTTGAACGCTGATGAAATTGATCATGCTGCTTGCGTGTGAAGTTGATGGTGTGTGTATTAGGATGTGATATTTGAATGCTGATGAAAGAAATCATGGTGTGTGAACTTGATCATGCTGCATGCATGTGAAGTTGATGGTGTGTATTTTATGATGTGATATTTGAACGCTGATGAAATTGATCATGCAGCTTGTGTGTGAAGTTGATGGTGTGTATATTAGGATATAATATTTGAATGTTGATGAAAGTAATCATGATGTGTGAACGTCATCGTGATGCCTGCATGTGAAGTTGATGGTGTGTAAATTAGGATGTGATTTTTGAACGCTGATGAAAACAATCATCGTGTGTGAACTTGAATTGTGCTGTTTGCGTATGAAGCTGATGATGTTATATTAGGATATATTTGAAAGTATATAAAAATAATCACGATAATGTGTGAACTTTATCGTGCTGTTCGTATGTGAAGTTGATGGTGTGTATATTAGGATGTGATATTTGAATTTTGATTAAATTAACTGATTCAGTTAACAAAATTCAAGATTGGTGAAACAGCCATGTGCACATGTGGATTGGCCTCGCAGACAGCAGAGCACATACTCCAAGACTGCCCAAAATATAACATATCTAGGCAAACCTTCTGGCCTAGAGAGACGAGAGTGGAAGATGAACTCTATGGACCACTGTCTGAACTGAAAAAGACAGTTAAATTCATACAAGAGACAACATTGCAGATATAGACATATTTCAAGCGAACGAAAGAAGAACTGATTCAATGCAGAAGGATAATATATCGCCAAATGTGATCTACCAATTGGACAGAAAAACGATAAAGTTGATGGTGTGTATATTAGGATGTGGTATTTGAATGTTGATTAAATTCACTGATTCAGTGTGGAAGGATAATATATCGTAAAATGTGACCTCCCATTTGGACAGAAAGACGATATATCGTCATACTAGGGTTATCGTATTATTTGTTTTGTTTCATGTGTCTTCCACAATTTCAATGCTCAGTGAACAAAAAGTTACATTATAATACTTGTTCATAAGACTGTGTATCGTGTTTGGTCCAAACTTACTTTTTCTTTGGCACTGAATCAGTTATGCAAGATAAAATGTAAAACTTGCTTGTTGTGAAATTGACAGCATATGCAGTAGAATGTCATATTTGCACTCTGATGACAAGCTTGCGTGTGAAGTTGATGTATGTACTACAATGTAATATTTGAATGTTGATTAATATAACCGTGATAAATAAAATGTGAGCTTGCATGTAAAGTTTATGGTGTATATACTAGAATGTGATAATTTTATGTTGATTTCTAAAAATCATGATTAAATGTTCACTTGATCTTGCTGTGTGGATGTGAAGTTGGTGAGTATACTATAATGTAATATTTGAATGCTGATTAATATTATCATGATAAAATGTGAACTTGCATATGAAGTTGATGATGTGTGTACTGTTTTGTACTATTTAAATAGTGATTAACATAACCTAGATAAAATATGAACTTGCCTATGAAGTTGATGGCATGTGTATTATTATATAATGCTCAAATGTTGACTAATGTAAGCATTATAAAATATGAACTTGATCACGTTGCTGCATGTGAAGTTGGTGGTGTAAATATATCTATTGGCGAGAGGTTGGTGCAAAGATCATCCTCCCAACCTTGTACTAGCTTTGCAAGGACTGTGTTACTATGCTTTCCTTCACCTCTTCAAAGAGAGACAGAAGTGAAGTAACAAGACCAGTACTGGAATTTCACAACTGCAGAGAGGCTTATTTGTGAGTAGGGTGAGGACTGGCAAGCTTTGTGCCGAGTGGCTTGCTTCGCTTCAGAAGTCACGGGTGGCAAGTATCGTCTGGATATTTTCTCCGGGGCATGCTGGTGTGTTGGGGAATGAACAGGCAGATAGATTGGCTGGCTCTGCAAAACTTGGTGGAGTATTGATGCATGATAAGGCAGACGTGGTTGCGGCCTTGTGGGAGCATGTGTACACCTCGGAGGAGCAAATGGATCACCATGGTCTGGCAAGAATGCGACAGCGTGGAGTAACAAGGGGATCTGGCCAATGCTCGACGCTTAGAGGAAAGGCGAGACGCACATATAATCAGATTGCTACTGGTACTATAGGGGTTGGAACTCTTTGCTGGCTTCTGAGGATGGGGACGGAGCGCTTATGAGAATGCCCCGAATGCTGTGATGTCGGTTCCTAAATCAATCAATCAATCAATCCATGGAGAACTGACCGTTGATGACAATCAACAGGAAAACATGTGAATGTGATCACACCGTCTGCATGTAAGTTTGATATGTGTGTACTAGGATAATGTCATATTTGGATGTTGATTAAAATAAGGATGTACACCGCTTGCATGTAAGTTTCATGTGTGTATACTAGGGATAATGTGATTTTTGAATGTTGATTAAAACAAGTTTGTTAAAATGTGGGGTTGATGATTCTGTTTGTATGTTAAGTTGATAGTGTATATACTAGAAATAAATGTGAATTTGAACACTGCAATGTTGATTTAAAAGGCATGATAAAAATGTAAACTTGAAAACACTGCTTGTGCAAGAGTGTATATAGGGATGATGTGATTTGAATATTGGTTAATATAAACATTATAAAATATGAACTTGATCACAATGCTTGTATGTGAAGTTGATGTGTTATTTAGTACTTGTCCATACAGTTCTCCTGCATGGAGTTACTGCAATCTGTGTATAATTATACACTAAACAATGTTGAGTGAAAGAATAACATGTAGCAACCAGATGACACGTGTATTGAAAGGATGACACATGAGCACCCAGATGACACATGTAGCAACCAGATGACAACTGTATTGAAAGGATGACTCATGAGCAACCAGAATACACATGTAGTGAATGGATGACACATGTAGCAACCAGATGACACAAGCAATGTCATGCATATATGGCATGTGTAACCATTTACTGACATCAAGCTAGTAATAAATTACACAGATGACACATGTAGCAACCAGATGACACATGTATTGAAAGGATGACCCATAAGCAACCATAATACACATGTAGTGAACATTTACTGATATCAAGCTAGTAATGAATTACACATTTAACAACCAGATGACACAAGCAATGTCATACATATATGACATGTGTGACCATTTACTGACATCAAGCTTGTAATAAATTACACACTCTAGTACAGTGCAAACCGTTTAAGGGGATCTCGGATGTGGAGAATTTATATTTTGAAGAACAATTTGTTTATCCCTGGCAAATTTTTCTTCTTTGTCTCTTATCCATTATAAGAGGAATTTCTGACAAGAAGAACTAATTCTTGGGTACCAGGTGAGATCGCCTTATCAAGTCTGCACTGTATCAGAAATCCCTTTCACTGACAATTCTTTTAATTTTCAAACATTCTCAAATTGAAATGCCAGACTGTATGTAAATAAAATAAATTACTACCCGTATAAAGCAGTATCCATTATAAACATATCTCCATTACATTTACTGCTGTTTCTTGTACGCTTAATTACTCTATGTTCATACACTATATCCAGACCCTTGCCTACAGCAAATTACTCAGCACTATCATCTGGCACACTAAAACATTCATTACCTACACACTCTCCAGACTTGCATAGATCACTAGAGACTCTTTTACACATAAAATCACTTTTTGTGTGTGTGTGCTTGTGGAAAGGGAAAAAAGAGAAGAGAGACAGATAGAAAGAGAGAGAAGAAATACACAGACAGAGAGAAGAAACAGAAAAAGAGAGAGAGACAGAGAGATTGGGCAAACTAAGCAAGGTTAGCTAGTTTATTCTGAGAGAGAGAGAGAGAGAGAGAGAGAGAGAGAGAGAGAGAGAGAGAGAGAGAGAGAGAGAGAGAGAGAGAGAGAGAGAGAGAGAGAGAGAGAGAGAGAGAGAGAGAGAGAGAGAGAGAGAGAAACAGACAGAAAGATTAGGCAAACTAATTTATCTGGAAGGCAAGCTTGTTCATTCTGGACAGAGAAACAGAGAGAAAAAGACAGACATTCAGAAAGAGATAGAACAAGCAACACACTCATTCTAAGTGAGCTCACCAAGAGGTAACTGCAAGGCTTGTGTGCTGATTATCCCTATCAGTATATGGATTTGCTATGATTCTCTTGCAATCATACAGGACAAAAAGTTTGCGATCATCAGCTTAATCAAAGTGGAGACCATGGTTAATCTTAAATTCGTTAGTCTAATGTCTGCCTTGATGTCGCACAGAATAGTGTATGCCCAGGATGTCCCACAGACTAGTGTCTTGCCAGGATGTTTCATAGACTAGCATCAGCCCAGAATGTCCCACAGACTAATGTCTGCCCTGGATATCCCACAGAGAGTCTGCCCAGGATGTCCCATAGACTAGTGCCTGCCCAGGATGTCCCACAGACTAGTGTCTGCCCTGGATGTCCCACAGACTAGTGTCTGCCCTGGATGTCCCACAGACTAGTGTCTGCCCTGGATGTCTCACAGAGAATCTGCCCAGGATATCCAACAGACTAGTGTCTGCCCTGGATGTCCCACGGAGAGTCTGTCCAGGATGTCCCACAGACGAGAGTCTGCCCAGTATGTCCCACAGATCAGGATGTCCCACAGACGAGAGTCTGCCCGGGATGTCCCTTAGACTAATATCTACCCAGGATCCCCACACGTGGAGGTGAAGAGATCTGCTGGTCAGTATGTGACCTGCTTCTGGCACACCAGTGCCTTTGTATCTTCCTGTGTGTGTACAGCATTCAATTAGTCTATAGTCTGGTGTGTTCTGCTGGGAGTGGAATGGACTTGGTGGTAAGCAGCCGTCCCTAACTTGAGAAGCACCAAGTCCAAATCCAGGTGATAAAGATTTGCACATGTCATGAACACACTGATGTTCTACGTCTCCTGATTCTGAAATAGTTGACTTCATGTCTAACCTGCAGAAAAATAGAAAGTTCCCGCTTTACATGTTAAACATCGCTTGCCTTACTTTGGCCTGCACCTGCTCCATTTTAGGACAAACTCTGTGGAGATGCCATCTACCACAAGTTGACTGTTGCTTTCTTTAAATATATTCAGACTGATGTCTGATTGGGTACAAAGTAGAAGATCTATTGCCAGTTGGTAATTAGCAATTGCCCAAACAAAATTCAGGGAGCAGCAGTTGTGGAGACACTAGTACCAATACCTATAGGCTTGGTGGTCAGGTTTGCAAATTCCATCAAGGTGGATGTTTTAAAACCTGACCTGGGCTCCCAGGTTGACCCTGCCTAAGATGGGCACCTCGAAATGTCCTAGGAAGTAAAGACAGTCGGGATGATGCATGTGCCTTTAAAGAACTCACACCAAGCCATCCTATCTTTCGCTATCTCCCACATGTCCCTCCCATATTATTCATCTCTGTCTATGTCCTGCATGACTATGTCTTGAACTCTCTTCTCCATATGTTGTTTCTTCCTCTATTTCATTTGCCCTGTGGGTTTCAGTTATATTATTATAAGATCTTCTAAAATGCTGGTCGAATGGGTAAGAACGAATGTTCTTAAACATCCGTTGTGCTGATGCCGATGTAAGCAGTTCAACCCCTACAACGGACAGCTTGACTAAAATGTTGATCTGTCATCCTTGACTTGGGGACGTAAATTACAAGTACCTCTGAAGTCAGAGTGGGTTCGCCTGATGGTGAGGAACACTGTTATTAGGGAAAGCTAATCCATACACAAAATTCAGTCCATCACTACTATAAACTACGCTTGAGTTCAAAGCGAGCAAGTGCAAAAAAAAAAAAAAATCTAAATGTGTGTTCTATCCAGCACAGACATCTTTTCTTCATCTCTTGATTCAATTGAATCTGTCTAAATATGTGTTCTATCCAGCACAAACATCTTTTCTTCATCTCTTGATTCAATTGAATCTGTCTAATTTCCACCTAAGCTCCAAATTAGTGATTCTGTCATTCCATTTTAAACTCTGGGCAGAAGCACCAATGACTGGAATAAGTATGTCACAAGCAGCACATAACAACACCAAATTCTCTCACATATTGCACGTACACAGTATAATTTAAACCAGCCTATTATCATCTTCTTGACATCATGCTGGGATTTGGCCGGAAAATTTCATTCTCATCCTCGATGCCGTTATGTAACATCCGATGTTTTAGTTCCAGCTGGTCATAAAACCTCAAGACACTGGCATCTGCACGGACACAGCTTCTGCTAAAGTCCACCACTCGTAGTCCTTCCAAGCTTTTGGCTCGGGACAAAGCCACGTATGCCTGGCCGCATTCAAAGACTCGTGCCAGTGATATCTCCACACAGTCCAGCGTCATGCCCTGTAAAAGTAAGAAGCAACACATTATAGTGAATACATTAAGTGGACATCAACAACATATCAAGAGAATCTGTGAAGGTTAGCATGGCCAAATGGATGAAACTGTTTGTTCTTAAACAACCGGTATGGTATGCCGAGGTAGCTGGTTCAACCAATCAGTTGGACTAAAATGTTGACTTCTCATCCTTGACTTGGGGATGTAAATTACAAGTACCTCAGAAGTCGTGGGATGGCGAGGGACACTGGTAATAGAGAAAGCTAATCCACATGCAAACATCAGCCCAGTGCACTAGAAGTAGTAGTAGTACGTGTATGGACTATGCTTAAGTTCAAAGCAAGTGAGCGAAAAAAAAAGAGAGAGAGAATGTGCCCGGTGAACTTATGACAGATGATGTATACTGACGGCATTCA
Organism: Cepaea nemoralis; assembly: GCA_014155875.1. Taxonomy (NCBI): domain Eukaryota; kingdom Metazoa; phylum Mollusca; class Gastropoda; order Stylommatophora; family Helicidae; genus Cepaea; species Cepaea nemoralis. The sequence goes on from JACEFZ010014613.1 coordinate 111,623, forward strand.
TACTGATATTTCAGAATGTATGAATAACAAGAAATGTTTGTAATTACTGAGATATAGTGCATTTAATTCAAAATTCGGAGGATGGAGGCGTGGTCCTCTCTGAGGAGGAGGGAAGAAGAAAAACTGATATTTCATAATAGGGAAGATCATTTTTATATAACTACAATATCAATACAATAACAAATCAACAAATGTCATGGATGTAACAGATGCAAATAATTTTACAATACAAAATCTAAGCAAACAAAACAAGAGATAAAACGGAGATAAATAAAATGCTTAATTGTTCAAGCAAACAAACAAAGCTAGTGGCACAGTGACTAATAAAAACAGTATCAGAAAATGTCCTGGGAAATAAGGCAACTGACTGTGGTAATGATCATATCTCCCATTTTGTGGTGTTTGGTCAAGAAAATATGGCCATAGTAATATATTCCCACATGCCACCAGAAAAATGGTGCATATTACGAACTCCACTGAAAAAGACTGGCAATCTTCAGACTCCACACAGGACAAAACATACTGATGTACCACATGTTTAATAAACTAAAAGATAGGAGATACCCACAAATTAAATGTGGAACTGGTAAATTAACAGCTCAACTTTTGTTTGTGGGAGTGTCCATTATATGGAGAACAGAAAAGTATTTGGCCTACACCCGCTCCATGTGAAGACAAGCTGAAGTTTGCTGCTTTCTTTGGATTTATGCATAATGACGTCAGAAAGTGAATGAAGAAGGAGGAGATATCCCCATATGCCACTATGACATCCAAACAAAGTTCCGGGAAACACAAACACCACGAAACAAACCTTAGATCAGTATTCATATACATAAGCATCATCATCATCATGTGCTCTGCAGAGTGGCATAGGCATTCATTCATGTCTCTCCACAGATCTTGGGACTTGATATTTTTATTTGATCCTAAAGATGATATTCCTTCGTGCCATTGTCTTAGATCATTCAGCGTCATTTCTCTCCGTCTGCCTCTTCTACTGCTGAAATGTCCAATCATCTCAATGTTCTACAATGTCTCTGTTCTCATTTTATGACCAAAGAACCCTGTCTCTTTCTTATAGTTGTCTTAAGTGTTCTACTTTCATCAGCCTTTTCCACATACCAAGGTGTCCCACAGACCAGGATGTCCCACATACCAAGGATGTCCCACAGACCAAGATGTCCCACAGACCAAGATGTTCCACAGACCAGGATGTCCCACATACCAGGATTCCAGATAATCATTATTAGTTGCTCTAGTCATCCAAGGCATTCACAACACTCGAGTCTTCTTCTTCTACATTCATCCGGAGAGTTGTTTTTCCAGACGTGATTGCGTTGTGCCTGTTTACAGTAGAGCTGCATTCTTGCGCCGTTAGGCCGACACATCCGACTTCTGCGGGCATTTGTTGACCGGGTTAATCTTCCCGGGGCAACACGATTCAGAAACCATATCTCTGCTGCCTCCAAGCTATGCCTAATTTGTTCATTCACATGCCATGATTTATTGCCATACAGCAATATGGCAGAAAAGGATCCATTAACATTTCAACACTCTCTTTCTGAATATTCAGTTAAAGTGATTTATTCAATAAAAGACTTATCATCTCCTGAAAACATGAAATTAATTCAAATCAACAGACCACTAACCTGGCTTTTGTGAATTGATATAGCCCATGCTAGCTTCAGTGGTATCTGCTTCCTGACAATGGTGTTGCCACCTCCAATCTTAAACACCCACCTCACAGATTTAATCACCTCCGTCACTTTACAGGCAAACTTAATAACTGGGTAATCTAGCAAAGAATAAAGTGTTCAGTAGATATTAGCTGAAATGTTGAATGTCTTACAATGATACAACATGGTTACTTTCTTTGCAAGCATTACTTTTGGGCAGTTTCACATGACAGGATCATGCTGCAATTAATGACAACTTGATCTAGCAAAGAATTAATAAACTTTTCATTTGTCTGAAATTGTGTTTATTAAAGAACAGTATATTGTGCTTTATCCGTTTATTGCGGAGTCGTGATATTTGTTCCTTCAGCAGGCACATCTGATGTTAGTCCTGGATTTGTTGTCAAGGTTCAACATTCTGTGTCAGCAATGTTTAATTTACATTGGCAGAAATATTATATATTTACAATCATGAATGAGCCACGCTGGCAAAGCAATTAAGTGTTCTTGCTTATCAACAAAGTGGTTTGGCTGGATTTTTTTGGGAACTAGTATGGCTCTGGGACAGATCCAGCCTCGTACAATAACATGATAATTTTCATAAATGCCTGAGAAAGAAAGCCAGCTTCAGATTATGCCACCGGGAAGGTAACAACTAATTCCTGAAGAAATTGGATGTGTCAGCCGAAAGGTGAAAATATCGCTGCTCTGATTAAACAGGCACAAAGCAATTACGTCTAAAACAACATTTCAGACAAACGCAGAAGAAAAAGAAGATTATGCCATAACCTAGTAAATGTGAGGGGTCAGACTACGGGACCCCCGGGAAGGTTAACCTGGTCAAAAAATGCCCGCAGAAGTTGGAAGTGTCGGCCTAACACTGCAAGAACGCAGCTCTGCTGTAAACAGGCACAACGCAATCACGTCCGGAAAAAAAATTCAGATGAATGCAGAAGAAGAAGAAGAAGAAGAAGAAGAAGAAGAAGACTACAGGACTACATTTTCCTTTCTTTAGAATCATGAAGTATGGGTTATTTTCATTATGAGCATTAACTGATGTGCATGAGGTCTTCTATCTTCTTCCTAGTTCATCATGAAAACTGGTCACCTCACCTAGGTATGCCACTGATCTAGAATATGTGAGGCCTCACACTTCCTACTCGTGCAGCAATTATCTGCCATGGGATTAATTTTAGCATTCTGAAAAGGATGTTGGTTTAATTGTATTTGTTCTGTTTGCAAGAAAACTGATTAACCAAAAGGCTGACATGTCTTACTCTAGAGCAGTATTTGTTTGGGACCAGACACCTTTCTTAAATGTAAACTAGAAAGTTCTGTCATGCGCAGGGTTTGTCATTTTGAATATTATCTACAGTAGCAGTCCGATATCTACCCTATACAATTTCCAAAATGGTGAGTGATGTTCAGTATGCACAATGTGAACCAGGGAAAACCTGTTTTTCATCCTTGACTGAGAAATCTAAACATGCAATCAACTTACAGAGATAAGATTTGTGAGTGGATGAGTGAGTGCATGTCGGTGTCGGGCCAGACTCATGCTTTATGGGTGATTGTGTGTGTGTGTATGTGGAAAAGGAAGAGAGCTCAGAACTTTTGGACACCACACCAAGTGACATCTCTGACATCTTGAGGTGTCGAGTCTTGGTAAGTGACACATGGTGAGAAAGTGGATTTGTGCCTATTAGGGATAAAGTAAACAAATAAAAGATCAACCTCAGATGCTGGGACAGGCAGCTTTTATCAAACAGTCTTGAACAAGAAATATCTCACAGCTACTAAATAATGCAGCAGTCATAGATTAATATATTCATACAGTATAATTTAACTCTTAAAGGATGTATTAAATTTCCATTTTTTCCAAAGTATTTGTGATATAAGGCCAGTGTTTGTGATCTGTTGCTTTTACCAAACCATTTGCGTCTTCTTCTTCTTTCCTCTACTCAGAGATTATGTTACACTTAATCATCATCACGTGCCCTACCAAACATCATAGGTGTTCATGTATCTCCGCAGGTTCCGGCCCCTGATGTTCTAGATCAATTCTATTGATGTTATTCCTTCATGTCACATCAGCCTTTTCCAGCCACTGGTTGTTTGTTACTCTGGCAATCCGAGGTGTTCACAATATTTGTCTCAGAAACCACATCTCAGTTACACCTAGTCATGTGCTGTCTAAGTCACAGATGAGAGTGTCTAACTTTGGCATCAATTTGTAGAAGGTTCTTATCTACTCCATCCAAATTAACAGGCTATTTTGCCAGCATAGTTGCCTTACAGCCTACTCTTGTAATTTCTTACATACATACAAAACTTCCTGTTTTTCACTCTAACCTGAGAAGGCTAGGTAACTGACATCACTACCAATCAAGATTAAGGGAAGGTATGATAACATAATAAAGCAACAGTATTGTTAAAACTCAGCCTTATACCAGGAGTGAACATGGTAACTTGTGAGCCACAGGCAGATACAATTAAACCTCTCAGGACATTCAAGGGTTTAGGTTTAAAAACCACATGCTATAACTGACAGCACAGATAGATAACAATCACTGCCCTATACAAACTTGGAGAGAACAGAAGTATCCAAACTGCTCGGTCAAGTCTAGGACCATTTTATATGTCTTGGGGCACACTGGGTATATGATGCCACCCCCATATTTATAGACCAATTGGCACTGGATGGGTTATGTGGTTATGCCGGACATCTTTACCTTCCATAATATATCCAGGTACCCATTTTAAACATGCTAATCTGGGAGCCTAAGTCAATTTTTAAAAAATTCACCCCAATAGGGATTCAAACACATGACCATTAGGCTGGCAGGCCAGAAGCATACTAGCAATTGCGCTGTCCCAGTTCCCACTTGGCCAGTTACTTCTTCTATAATATGTAACACTTGGCGCTCACCAAACTCGACACCCCACATTGTGCCAATGGCTTCGGGTGGAGGAGTGCAATTGGGAGGGTACAAGCCTTACCCTAGTGCAAGGTAATGCAACCTAAAGACTAAATGTCATGGCAGGGCAGACCAGGCCCTAAGCCTTGGTTGGCAACTGGTCTAGGATGGAAGCTCCAAAAGGCGGACAGTTAGAGCATTGCTTCGCTGATCTGGCAACTTCTGCAGCTTGTCTTGTTCCAGATGTATTGGTGTTACCATTCCTCTAGAGTAAACTAGGCAGGCCGAGAGAGGGATCATGCTGCATGGGCAATACATGGTCTCTAAATCCAGCCCAGGCTTTGTGTTATGGAGAGGTATAACTCCATTTACACACTATCGCCTGTCAAGACAGCGAGGTGCCAGTAAATATGTAACAATAACATAGAATTAACAAGTAGTTACTTGCCTGCCTCATATCCAATGACCACGCCACGAGCACCATTTACAAGCCCACGCTGCACATCCAGATTCTTGCACAACATGACCTGTGTTAAAATGTTTCAGATATTTACATCTCAATACTGGAAACACAGCGAGGATGGTGAAATCACCACTCAGATAACTTGAACTGTAAATTCCAACCAACAATTAACAATGTCTTCAAGAAAGAAACAAGGAAAACAAATTAACCAGCAGAACACACCTGTATTCCAGGTGTAGTCGTATGCTCTGTTGATAAACTTTGCTAAGTATTTTCCCACTGACTCACCATGTACTTCCACTTTGACTTCTCAGGATGGCTATTTTCCTTCTGGCTTTTGCTACTGCTTTGTTGATATGCTTTCACCATGTCAGCCTGTTATCAAATGTTACTCCAAGGTATGTTGGTTCTTTATCTTATCTTAGGGGTATTCCATTTATCTGGACGATCCTTGCCTTGCCTTTTGTTTTGGACTCAACTCGACACTGCACAGGCACTTTGCCATCTTGACAGATGATAGTTTGTTACATTTTGCTTCAAAAAGACGTAATAACTACAACCCATGGCAGGGACCAGGAGATGTGTATTATACCTCTTCATAGCACAATGCCTGGGCTGAATTGTAGAGAGCATGATCTGTCTACAAGGGATGAGCAATATGGGTACAGATATGGCATAACCAGAGATAGTATAGGGCATGAGGGCTTGACACAAGATGATTAAATCCTTATGTTCTTTTGGGGTATACAAGACAGAAAATAAACAGAACCTTTACTTGTGCAAAAGGTAAGATAATCCTACAGCTAACATTTGCTTAATTGGTACACAATGTTAAATTCCTCATGTATAATGCTTTCAGCTCTTGAGTGAATGACCTTCTCTCTCCATCTGTTTTTTTCTTAACACAGTGTAAAGTCGGGTGCCTATATCATAAGTAGTGTCACAAGGCAAATCCAAATTTACATCCAGTATTCTTATCAAGCATAGAACAACTGCATGATCAGGTTTCATGTCTACTATACTGATCAAGTGAAACAATTTCATTATCAGCAATCACATAAACCTGACAAAACATACAACAATTGCGTGATCAGATTTCACATCTACTATCATGACCAAATAAAGAATAATTGCATGATCAGATTCTGTAACTACTATATTTTTCAAACAACAATTTCCTGATCAAATTCTGCATCCACTATCCTGATTTAAAAAAACAGAATTGTGTGATCAGATTTCACATCTAATACCCTAATCAAACATAGAACAATTCCATTATCAGGTTTCACATACAATATCTTGTCAAACATACCACAACTCCACGGTCAAGTTTCACATCAAATATCTTGATTAAACGTAGCACAATTGCATGATCAGATTTCATGATCATTGAATTCACTGTTTCCAGTTCATGTTTCTTACCTGAGCACCAGTCTTCAGCTCAAGATACTGTGGTACAGGACACAATGTGTTGAGCATCTGTGCGTAAGCTTCGTCCGAGTCGGATGATGCAAACATGCGGCTGTCACCTGTGATATGCAGAACAAATATTTTAGACTATATTATCATAATGCGTGTAGCCATGGCAACACAGTAGTTATTGCACAAGCTTACCAGTGTAGTGGTCTGCGATTGAATCTTCAGTAGTGGCAGGATTTCACTTCACCAGTATGATCTAGGCCGGTCTCTCTGGTCTAGAGGTTACACGACTTTCTCCGTAATCTCGTATACTCTCGTAAGTAACGTGACATTGTGCGAGAATTGGTAGCGGTTCTCTCCGTGTCTGGGACTTACAGAGTATGTGAGCCGGTCGTTCAGAAAGCAATGGCAAACTACTGAGCGTAATCTTGCCAAGAGATCACCAATCAGCTGAAAGATGCTGATGTTGACAGCAATGTGCTGTAAAAGATATGTGAACACACAAAAAAAACCTTATACGAGTATGCTGTAAAGGATATGCAGAAAAAAAAGTATGGTCTAGGGTCGATGTACATTCATAAAATGGGTGGGTGCCAGAGACTGTTCTAGGAGGGAACAGTGGCCAGGAAGGGAACTGATCACATCACCCCCATGTAGCCCAAAACCAAGTAAATGTGAAGATTGATCACTTCACATTTCTATGTCACTCAGAGTCTGCCTTGGGAATCATCATCATCATGTGCCATGCTGATAAGCTTATGTCGTCATGGTTCACCATCTCACATAATCACCAGAATGTTGGATGAGTTCTGTGTTCTTGTTTCATTTATCCCATGTGGCCATGCCATCTCACGAATGTTGGATGAGTTCTGTGTTCTTGTTTCATTTATCCCATGTAGCCACCCCATCTCACATAATCACCAGAGTCTTGGATGAGTTCTTCTTCTTCTTCTTCTTCATTCATCCGGAGTTTTTTTCCGGATGTGATTGCGTTGTGCCTGTTTACAGCAGAGCTGCGTTCTTGCGCCGTTAGGCCGACACATCCGACTTCTGCGGGCATTTGTTGACCGGGTTAACCTTCCCGGGGGTTTCTTAGGACGTTTGACTCTCACTGGTGTGGTATTATCTCCCATCCTAGCTGGCCCATATAGACCAGCCAAAGACATCCTGGTCAGCCCTCAAGGGAAGGCAGGGGCAGACCATGGGCATTCCCCGCCATCCAAGGAGGCTTCCATAATTGCAGAGCCAACACACAGCGCTCTGGTACTGGGCTCACCCAAGGAATCGTCACGTTCTGCACATGGCTGCTTAGCCTCACTTCCGTATATTGGGCCTTCCGTTCACCATAGGCTGTTCTTCCGGAAACCAGAAGAATGCAGTGTGCAGATGACATCCACACAGTGAGCTTTCGACTCAGACTTTCCGCGCAATGGATTTGCTATCCGAGCAATATTCCATTTCGTGCCACTAGGACACTTTTCCACCTTTTATGAAGCCCACACAGTGAGCTTTTGATTCGGACTTTCCACGTAATGGATTTGCTATCCAAGCAATATTCCATTTCATGCCACTAGGACACTTTTCCACCTTTTATGAAGCCCACACAATGGGCTTTTGATTCGGACTTTCCACGTAATGGATTTGCTATCCAAGCAATATTCCATTTCGTGCCACTAGGACACTTTTCCACCTTTTATGAAGCCCACACAGCGAGCTTTCGATTTGGACTTTCCACATAATGGATTTGCTATCCAAGCAATATTCCATTTCATGCCACTAGGACACTTTTCCACCTTTAATGAAGCCCACACAATGGGCTTTTGATTCGGACTTTCCACGTAATGGATTTGCCATCCAAGCAATATTCCATTTCGTGCCACTAGGACACTTTTCCACCTTTTATGAAGCCCACACAGCGAGCTTTCGATTTGGACTTTCCACATAATGGATTTGCTATCCAAGCAATATTCCATTTCATGCCTCTGGGTCTTCGTGCACCTTTAAATGTCAACCTGTATATAGTTAAAGTAAGCTGCAGTCAACTTGAGCTTGTTGATATCTCCATAGAGCTTGTCCTCAAATGAAGCAGGTGTGGGCCAAAATATCTTTCTCTGTTCTGCATACGTTGGGCAATCCTGCAGCAATAATTGTTTTGCTGATTTCACCTATTTTGTC
>JACEFZ010014614.1:0-93756 GCA_014155875.1 Cepaea nemoralis
TTTTTTCATTCCCAAGACATCAAAGGCAAACTGCTGATCATACAATTGTCTAGTACATCAATCTGGGATTGGAGTTGATCACAAAGGACGTGCACCATCTTAATGACCCCCAGTGTTTTCCCTGGAGACGGTCAATCTGCCGTTTCATGTTCACGTACACCAGCATTGCCTTGGCTGTAGAGTCACTTTAGTTCTTGTGGATTTGATGACTCTGAAGCTGAAAGGTGAGATGGTCAACTAAATTGCACCCGGTTTTATCCAATCTGGCTTGGCCGTTCTACACAGAACGGCGAGTCACCTGCTAACAGCATCAGACAAAGCACGAAGTCCGTAACTACATATATGACCGCCCGCGGTCTCCGGAAAGGTTTTATTTGTGGTCTCAAAGACACAGTCCAGACACGAGCCCACGATCTCCAGAACGTGAGGCAGATGGTTTGATGACTTCGCAACGTAGACACCCAGGTGTGATGACCATGTATATGAACCATTCATGCCAGAGGCATACAGATTGAACTTTAGGGAGCATTGCCTGAGAGTCAGTTATCATGTCTGCCCGGGTCTTAGAAACAAACCTCAGAACAGTAATGACGGCAACGATCTTGAGAAAATGCATCTCAACAAAATTTATTGGCTTGACTCACTTATATTTGTGTCTGTCTATACTATGTAACCTCAAGCGTGTATTTAAAGACTAAAACATTTCCCGTTAATAAAAGAGTGTAAAGAACTGCAATTCGAGTTTGTGGCAGCGGTGCTTTCTGTAATTAAACCAGGTTAAAAGAGTTAAAGAAATCAGGATAAACTTGACAGCACCAGGTTCTATTCTACATGCATAGGTCGTTTTTTCATGCAGAATGGCCTGCCGTAAGGATCACGTTGTACAGGAACTCCGTAGCACCAACGGCGACCCCCAGGAAGTTAGCATAAACAACTAATCTCGCGAATGGAATAACAGAGTCTGAAAACGAACCCGCGACCTACGTATCGTGCATCTGGTGGATTGACCACTTGGCTACGAAAGGAAAGTTACATTTTGTATATGACATGCAACACACGATTATGTGGAATTCTCATTTGTGATTATAGAGAGCATGCGTTGGTCCTTTACTATTCGTGAGGTAGTAAACGAGCAGGCTGACTGTTTGGCTGGGTCTGCATCTCTGCGTTGGGTATTGGCGCACGATAAGGCAGACATGCTCAGGGCCCTTTGGGATCGCGTGTTTAGTGTGGACGGAGAGATGATTAGAAACCATCTGACGTGGTTGCTTCGCGGTGAAATTTATACCATTGGAAGTCTATGCATTGTAACTGTTAACTCCGATGCAGCGATATTCAGCTCATCTGAGTCCCCAAAAGGGCACAGATACTATCTCCATGGTGATTGTGGTGCCAGGTTCTCTTCTCCCTCCCAAGCTTAGACACCAAGGACGTGTGCATGATGGGGATTGAAACTTCACATCTACGAACAGGCATATAGGATATAAACTGGTCTTTCTGCAGCACAGCACATATGGATAGGACAGGATTAGGCCTAGGTTAGTAATTCTTCCTCAAGAGGTCTTAGGCATTTCAATGTCGACGCACTCCAATCAAATATCCATGCAGACTAGTAGACACAAAGAGATGCAGGCATTAGAATGTACAATATGACCAAGCCTCTGGACGCTCATCGGCTCATTCTATTTAGTTAGATAGTTAGTTAGTTAGTTAGTTGGTTAGTTAGTTAGTTAGCTAGCTAGCTAGCTAGTTAGTTAGTTAGTTAGTTAGTTGGTTAGTTAGTTAGTTAGTTAGTTAGCCGCGGTTCCAACTTCACCGCAGAGGGTCGCCCCATTATGCACCGTTCCTGTGCCAGTGAATAACACACATAATGCTCCCCACTTCCCCATGTGAAAAGTGGAACAAACAGGATTCTCGACAAGCCAATAGCCCGCATTCTATTTAAACTGGAAAGAAGACAGCCCTTGTAATGGCACCCGGTGCTAAGTCCTATTCTACAAATATCCATCCAGTATGTGTCATATTATATGACACATGATGTGTCAGGTCTTAGTCAGATATGACTGAGCTACCGTATAACAGTAGACAGTACTGCCTGCTTTCTGTTAGCGCCGAACGTTGGGCGACGCTTACCAAACCCGAGACCCCACATTGTGCTCTTCGGGCGGAAGAGCGCAATTGGGAGGGTACAAGCCTTATCCTGGTGCGAGGAATTGCAACCTAAAGACAAATGTCATGGCAGGGCAGACCAGGCCCTAAGCCTTGGTTGGCAGCTGGTCTACGATCGAAGCTTCGATAGGCGGACAGTTAGAGCATTGCTTTGCTGATACGACAGCTTCTGCAGCTTGTCTTGTTTCAGAAGTATTGGTGTTACCTTTCCTCTGGAGTGAACTAGAAAGACCGAGAGAGGGATCATGCTGCATGGACAACACATGGTCTCTATATTTTAGCCCAGGCTTTGTGCTATGGACAGGTATAACTCCATCCTTGGTCTTAACCGGTCTCGGAATCAAAGCGGGAGGTAGCATTTACGGGTTATTAGTCCTTGTCAATTGGCGTAGACATGGGGCGCCACGGGTTGCCTCTAACAGTGGGAGATACCTACAGATGTCACTGATCAGCTAGCGCTCGCCTCAAGCTGGGCAATCCCTGGCCAATTGGGTGCTGATCCGCCACAGCCTTCCTGCTTCAATGGGTGCTTGGGGCTAGGACAAAATCTGAATCGCAGGCTGTAAAATCAATGCACCAGATATTACTAAAAATGATTGATTGATTGATTGATTGATTTAGTTAGGAACCGACATCACAGCATTCGGGGCATTCCCATAAGCGCTCCGTCCCCATCTTCAGAAGCCAGCGAAGAGTTCCAACCCCAATAGTACCAGTAGCAGTCTGATTATATGTGCGTCTCGCCTTTCCTCTAAGCGTCGAGCATCGGCCAGATCCCCTCGTCACTCTTCGCTTTCGCATTCTTGCCAGACCATGGTGATCCATTTGCTCCTCCAAGGAGCAACCACGTCTGATGCACATTGGTAGCAAGTCGCCGCTAAACGTGTTACACGGAGGCCAAATATCAGAAATGGAATAAAGACAAAGGAGCAAATTATTGCAGATATGTCACACACCGAGCGTGTGAGACGTAAGATGGTGCATAATGGTGGAAATGACTGTAACAAGCTACGTGGAGGGTCCCAAATAGCCCGGTCACAATGTTTAATTAATCTTCTATAGCCCTGGCTGGGATAGGTCTTTACCTGCCAACCCTCCTCCGTTTTCCCTGGACTCACTGTCACGCTTCCTTTCGACCTAGGGACCTATTTCCTGCAGTGTTCTTCTGGCTGACACATAAATAACATGGCAGTCGTCAGAACAACTTGGAAGTAATTTATTAACCTAATCAAGAACAGCACCGGAACACATAAAGGCAGATAAACAGATAGATCTACACAGACACTACACTGGTAAAGTTTGACACAGAGCCTCCAGTCACCACAGTCAGAGATCCAGCTTCAGATACTGTCTGATCTGTCCAGATATATCTCACCAAAGATGTCAGAATCTCCTTCCTTCTCCAGCAACTGGTTGTAGATTCCACAGGCTTTTGTAGAATCCAAACGACTGGTGTGTTGAGGACTTCTGTTCATTGCCACATGAATTAATTCGGCACCAGGTCTTCACTGACCTATGAAAAGCTTACGGTTGCAGATACGGTGAGGTGTTCGTGGAGGGATAATGGATGGGTGCCTTTTAATGTCTGGTGTAAAATGAGTATGCAAGAAAATCACTCTTATGCTCCCTCCAGACAACAACTGCTCTCAGACGTATGTTGTTGAAAAGAAAACTGGCAATGCACCAGTCATGCAAATTGTCCTTGCCTCACGACCTGGACCTTGCCTCTGTTTCAGAGTTAAGCACACCAAACCTTGAGTTGGCCACGTCGGACATATTGGCGTTAGCCTAGAAGCACTGGTGATAATGTCCGTTAGAAGACATATTCACTTCTCATAGAAGAGGACCCTGGAGATGACAAACAAAACCTGAGCGACTGGGCTGACTCATGTATCACACAAATACACTATAATTAATACCTGAATGACTGGGCCTGACCTGTCAGGTGGCCCCTGGATTGACCACGTCCGGGCTTGAGGAGACCTCCAGCTGGACGAAGTCCTGTTGTCTTTTTGCCCACACGACACACTCTCCACATTCATACCAAGCCTTTATTATGATTTGGCACAATCATTTCCATGCTTCCCTCTCACTTGCAAATCATGCCTTTCTCACCCGCAAGATCTTGTGGTGTGGTGCGCCGAGTAAGCTTTGTGTTTCTCCCCCTTAACTAATAGTATAGTATTGGGGTTGTATGGCACGCAGTGTAGTTCCCCATTCCCCGCAAGACTAGGAAAGAAGATACTACCCCTCCCGGCCGCTGCTCTTGTCTGAGCTGTCGCCGCAAGGTACCGGTAGTGCCTCACAGAACACATAGATTTAGAAGAATGCAGGTTCTCTCAATGAGATAGAGAAGTCCATTATCTTCCCGACATCATCCTATCAAGTAACAGACGAAAGAGATAGTCCTGTGTATAGCCTCTTCTGGCTCAAGAAGATAGATCATAGATTGGTATAGCTATCCAATGATGATATTCCACAGAAAGATGACCAGATGCCCAATTCAAGCCGTAGACAGAAAGATAGCAACAGCTCATCTGACGCCAAGAACAAATGAAATCCTCTGGGGAGATATATTGTTCCGTTTCACTTCCCCGGCTATGCCAAGAACAAGACGCGCAGCCAAATCGGCTAACGGTCACCCCCTACCAACATGGCAAGACTGCTGTTTTGCCATATCCTCTCCGTCGTTACAACAATAGAGATTTATAAGTACCAACTTTATTACAGCCTACGGTTACCTTTCTCCACCACCAGTAGGAGACCTTTTAATTGTCTCAGTAGTCTGTTGCACTTCTGTCGTTATCTTTAATTAACTTTGACAAGTTGCAACTTGCAAACGGTACTTGTTTGCCCGGCCATCAATTGACCAGCCGCTGCACCAGTACACATTTGACGCAAGGCGCGCCTTCGGGACTACCCGAAAGGAAAGACACATATATACTCGCTCCATGTACAGATTGTGGTATGAAGATAACCCAAAGAACCATCTTTCATGGAGAATTGAGCAAATAAAGAACTGAGAGCTTCCGAAAGCCGGTTCCCCCTGTTTACCAAGAATAACAGAATACATAAGGACATGGGCCACTGGCGTTTCGCTACATAGGCCCCCTCTTAAGAAAGTCGAACCCGACGACTTTCTACTGTCAGTGGTTCTGTTCGAATGACCCCACCCTCACATTCAACCATAGGATGCCGTGATAGGAAATCTGCTCCCACATTCTCCCTTCCGGGGATGTATTCGACCGTGAACTGATACGGTTGTAGGAGCAATGACCATCTCATTAACCTCGCGTTCAATTTCTTAGAAGTTGCCAAGAAACGTCAGAGGTTGATGGTCGGATTGTACTTTAAACTGGACTCCATACAGATAAGGTTGAAATTTCTGTACCGCCCACACTAGAGCTAGACATTCCCGTTCGACGGTGGAGTAATTCCGTTCGGCGGGTAACAGTTTTCGACTGGCATATGCCACCGGACACAGCACCGAAGGATTATCTCGCCCTTCCTGCAACAGAGTTGCCCCAATCCCTATGTTACTCGCGTCGGTTCTCAGAACAAACGTTTTCTCCAAATTTGGGAGTTGCAGGACTGGCCTATCCACCAAAGCCTGTTTCAGCTTCCTATAAGCTTCTTCACAGCTCGGGGTCCAGACTATAAGATCTGGTGATCCTTTCTTCAGGGTCTCAGTTAACGGCGCCGCAATTTCGTTGAACCTCGGAATAAATTTCTGGTAAAACCCACACAAAGACAAGAAAGACCTAACATCTTTTTTGGACTTAGGACGGGGTGCGAGACGGACCTTCTCAATATTCTTTTCTTCCGGTACCAGTCCCCCTGGGGTAATAGTGTGTCCCAGAAATTCCAAGGATTGATAGCCAATCATGCATTTGGCCGGACGGGCGGTTAACCCCTCCTCTTTCAATCTTATGAAGATCTTTTCCAAGGATTTCAGGTGATCTTTCATATTGTCAGACGCGATGAGAATATCATCCATAAACGAGACAACAGAAGGATCCCTTAAAGGGTCTAATAACTTTCTCATCATGCGTGTGAACACACTGGGCGCATTGCTCAGCCCAAAAGGCATCACCTTAAATTCGTAATGGCCGCTCGGAGTACTGAAAGCGAGCATTGGCCGAACCTCAGGTTTCACCGGGATCTGATAATATCCCCGGCTTAAATCAATTTTTGAGAAGTACTTTGCCCTATTTAATCTGGCAAACAGTTGATTTGTGTTTGGTAACGGCTCAACTTGGAATGTCGTACAACTGTTTAAATGCCTGTAATCAATACATAAGCGGTGCTCCCCGCTTGGCTTCCTCAACAAGACAACCCCGGCATTATAAGGAGAAGTCGAAGGAGTGATGATGTCATCTTCCAGAAGCTTCTGGATTTCAGTTTCCAGGGCCTTCTCTTTCGAAAAGGGTACTGGATATATTTTCTGGCGAACTGGGTCTTGGGTAGTCAGAGTCATATCAAACTCGACCAACCCTGTCCGCCCTGGCCGATCGGTCAGAATCTGCTGATGGGACTCTAACAACCGGATGACACGGTCTGTTTCTTCAGCCGACAGATCAGGATTTATATGGACATCCCTATAGGTTTCCCCAGGGTGTAATGGATAACCCCGATCCGCGTCTTCGCCCGATTCAGTTTCCATCGCGACCGCCATAGTCATGAGTGGGAGAGAAGTACCATCAGATCGTTCTTCAAACTTTTTGAGAAGGTTAATGTGGAAGATTTTGGATTTCCCCCTGATCCGGATGGCATAGTTGGTGCGGGACACAACCCTTTCCACCGGGAAAGGCCCCTGCATACCAATCTCGAGTTTATTGGAACCTACTGGAAGTAACAACAGAACCCGATCCCCCACCTTAAGAGACCTATCTTTCGTCCTTCTATTGTAGTAGGCCGCGTGTCTCTTCCTGGCCGCCCTCAGATTCTGAGCTGCCAAAGCCCAACCCGTCTGGAGTTTTTTCTTTAACTCTTCGACGTATTTATAAGAGGATACAGCTTCTTCAGAAGTTTCCTCCTCTGTCCAACATCTCAATAAGGCTTCTAAGGGACCCTTGATTGGCCTCCCGAATAGTAGAGTGGCTGGTGGCAACCCGGTCGACCCATGGGGAACCTCCCGATAGGCGAACAAGGCGGCTGAGATATACTCATCCCATCTGTCTGGTTTCTCTTGTGCCAGCTTCCGAAGCATGGTCATCAAGGTACCATTAAACCTCTCTACTTTCCCATTAGACTGAGGGTGATACGGGCTGGTATGAATGTGGTTAGTCTGGAAGATACGAAAGACTTCTTCCATCAGCTTACCACAGAACTGAGACCCATTGTCCGTTAGGATCTGGTTGGGAAACCCCAACCTAGTAAAGGTCTCCATCAGTGCATCAGCCACTCGCTTAGAGTCGATTGTGGCCAAAGGTATCGCCTCGCCCCACATGGAACAGCAATCCACCATCGTGAGAATGTACTTATTCCTCTTCCTAGTCCTAGGAAGAGGACCAACAAGATCGATGGCCACTCTCTCGAAAGGAGAGTTCATAATAGGCATGTCTCCCAGGACTACCGGAGCCGTCCAGTGTTTTGGTGCCACACGCTGGCACTCTGGGCACGACTTGACGTACCTACGCACGTCTCCAGTCATCCCTGGCCAGTAGTAATGGCAGGAAATGCGCTGGAGAGTTGCCCCGACACCCATATGTCCACTGAAAGAAATGGTGTGTCCCATATGAAGAAGCTGTTCCCGATAAGCCTTAGGAACTACCAGCTGTCCATGCTGGCGATCCTCCACTCCGGCTCTCCGGTACAGTAACCGATTCTTCATATAATACTGACCCCGTCTTGGTGGGTCAGAACTTTTTGGCAACTGGTTGAAGCAAGGTTGCAAAGTAGCATCCTGGCTTTGAGCAGCTCGTAACTCCCCAGGCAAGGGATTCACGATCAAGGCCGGCGTCTGCTCATCCTCTGATTGAGATTTGGTTTGCATCGCTCCTACGTACATGGGTTCGGTTGGAATCCCTAGAAAGACGTAGCGACAACCCAAGATCATTGGGAAGATTGGATCTAGCAGAACGGCTGCCTGTATAGTGCCGGTAACATATTTTGATTTGATGTCCACCTTCGCAATTGGAAGAGACATCGCTACCGCACTCTTTGTCGCCGTTTGAATCTCAATAGATTCTCCGGTTAGCTGCTCTGGACTCACTAAGTGTGATGAAATTACAGCCTCAAACTGCAGACCGGTGTCGTAGAGACACTCAACTGGTTGACCGTTCACAAGTACCGTTTCTACTACTGGTGGTTTTTCTAAATCTTTGTTCCCAAGATCCCTCCCTTCTACCTCCTTGTGAGACCCTTCCCCGGTTTCTACAAGACAAGCAGCATAGTGAGAGTCTTTCTGTTTACGCCGCCAATCAACCGTATTGTGTGTGGGAGATTTGCAATAGGCGCACCACTTTTCACTCCACTTTCTTTTAGGAGATCCAGGTGGACTCTTACCAGAGGGTTTCTTAATAGGAACTTTATCGAAAGGATCCTCCTTCTTAGTGTGAGCTGTTTTAGGGTTCTTCTTCTTTCCAGACCATGTGTCTGGTGGTCGGGGATTGGGTTGTGACAATTCCCCATTATCCCCATGAGCTAGCACATACCTTTCCGCCAACGTGTTGACTAGGTCTAACCTTTCTGCCCCATTTTCAAGCAAGAAGGTTTGCAATGGCTTAGGCATCATTCTCTTCATTTGGTCCACGACCACCAATTCTTCCAAACTTTCATAGTCGTTAGCAAATCCAGCTAATGACATCCACTTCAAAAGGTAAGACTTCAGTCTGACACTGTAGGCTGCGAACATCTCTCCTGGCTCTCTCTTCGACTTTCTGAACTGTTGTCGATAAGTATGAGCTGTCATCTGGAACCTTTTCAATAGTGCTTTCTCCAGAGCTTCATAGTCATTCTCCATACCAGGTGGCAACCTAGAATAGACCTCGTACGCGGTCCCCCTCAGGCCCTGTGAGATTTTCAAGTTCCATTTCCCTCGTTCCAATCCCATAGCCAAAGCCATCGACCGAAATCTGTGAAGATACTGGTCGATCTTATCTTTGTGTTCATCGAACGGGAGCAATGGGAACTTCATTGCCTGGTATGGACCGCCACCAGAAGTTGTTGAGTCAGGGAGAACTGTGTCTCCCACTGCACCGTCTCTTTCCTTGGCAGTTTGAGCTTTCAGCTCCAGCTCTCTCATACGGAACTCATGGTCTCTGACTGCCTGCTCGGCCTCCATCTTCCTAACCTCAGCCTCCGCCTCAATCCTCTTGGCTTCGCGCACAGCCTGTCTGTAGTCTCTTTCCACCTCCTGCACATATTTCTGTAACTCCGCTCCATCATAACCCATTTCACGCCCTGTAGCCTGTACGTCAGCGACATTAAACCCAGCTGATGCCATCTTAAACTCAGAGGGCAAGTGACGAGGTAATTGTCCAATAAAATTTTTCTCACAATTACACAACAAGTTACATTACACGACCACAACACGTCGTATGTCGGTCAGTCTGTGTCAGGAAGAGTATAGACAATAGCCAGGCACGGTAGGCAGAACCTATTGATAGAAAACAAGGATATCTGTCCCCTATCACTCAATCAGCCAGAACTCCACCAGGATTTCAAATATCCCGCGACGTGCCCCCAGAAATTGTAACAAGCTACGTGGAGGGTCCCAAATAGCCCGGTCACAATGTTTAATTAATCTTCTATAGCCCTGGCTGGGATAGGTCTTTACCTGCCAACCCTCCTCCGTTTTCCCTGGACTCACTGTCACGCTTCCTTTCGACCTAGGGACCTATTTCCTGCAGTGTTCTTCTGGCTGACACATAAATAACATGGCAGTCGTCAGAACAACTTGGAAATAATTTTATTAACCTAATCAAGAACAGCACCGGAACACATAAAGGCAGATAAACAGATAGATCTACACAGACACTACACTGGTAAAGTTTTGACACAGAGCCTCCAGTCACCACAGTCAGAGATCCAGCTTCAGATACTGTCTGATCTGTCCAGATATATCTCACCAAAGATGTCAGAATCTCCTTCCTTCTCCAGCAACTGGTTGTAGATTCCACAGGCTTTTGTAGAATCCAAACGACTGGTGTGTTGAGGACTTCTGTTCATTGCCACATGAATTAATTCGGCACCAGGTCTTCACTGACCTATGAAAAGCTTTACGGTTGCAGATACGGTGAGGTGTTCGTGGAGGGATAATGGATGGGTGCCTTTTAATGTCTGGTGTAAAATGAGTATGCAAGAAAATCACTCTTATGCTCCCTCCAGACAACAACTGCTCTCAGACGTATGTTGTTGAAAAAAAACCGGCAATGCACCAGTCATGCAAAATGTCCTTGCCTCACGACCTGGACCTTGCCTCTGTTTCAGAGTTAAGCACACCAAACCTTGAGTTGGCCACGTCGGACATATTGGCGTTAGCCTAGAAGCACTGGTGATAATGTCCGTTAGAAGACATATTCACTTCTCATAGAAGAGGACCCTGGAGATGACAAACAAAACCTGAGCGACTGGGCTGACTCATGTATCACACAAATACACTATAATTAATACCTGAATGACTGGGCCTGACCTGTCAGGTGGCCCCTGGATTGACCACGTCCGGGCTTGAGGAGACCTCCAGCTGGACGAAGTCCTGTTGTCTTTTTGCCCACACGACACACTCTCCACATTCATACCAAGCCTTTATTATGATTTGGCACAATCATTTCCATGCTTCCCTCTCACTTGCAAATCATGCCTTTCTCACCCGCAAGATCTTGTGGTGTGGTGCGCCGAGTAAGCTTTGTGTTTCTCCCCCTTAACTAATAGTATAGTATTGGGGTTGTATGGCACGCAGTGTAGTTCCCCATTCCCCGCAAGACTAGGAAAGAAGATACTACCCCTCCCGGCCGCTGCTCTTGTCTGAGCTGTCGCCGCAAGGTACCGGTAGTGCCTCACAGAACACATAGATTTAGAAGAATGCAGGTTCTCTCAATGAGATAGAGAAGTCCATTATCTTCCCGACATCATCCTATCAAGTAACAGACGAAAGAGATAGTCCTGTGTATAGCCTCTTCTGGCTCAAGAAGATAGATCATAGATTGGTATAGCTATCCAAGGATGATATTCCACAGAAAGATGACCAGATGCCCAATTCAAGCCGTAGACAGAAAGATAGCAACAGCTCATCTGACGCCAAGAACAAATGAAATCCTCTGGGGAGATATATTGTTCCGTTTCACTTCCCCGGCTATGCCAAGAACAAGACGCGCAGCCAAATCGGCTAACGGTCACCCCCTACCAACATGGCAAGACTGCTGTTTTGCCATATCCTCTCCGTCGTTACAACAATAGAGATTTATAAGTACCAACTTTATTACAGCCTACGGTTACCTTTCTCCACCACCAGTAGGAGACCTTTTAATTGTCTCAGTAGTCTGTTGCACTTCTGTCGTTATCTTTAATTAACTTTGACAAGTTGCAACTTGCAAACGGTACTTGTTTGCCCGGCCATCAATTGACCAGCCGCTGCACCAGTACACATTTGACGCAAGGCGCGCCTTCGGGACTACCCGAAAGGAAAGACACATATATACTCGCTCCATGTACAGATTGTGGTATGAAGATAACCCAAAGAACCATCTTTCATGGAGAATTGAGCAAATAAAGAACTGAGAGCTTCCGAAAGCCGGTTCCCCCTGTTTACCAAGAATAACAGAATACATAAGGACATGGGCCACTGGCGTTTCGCTACAATGACCATGTGTTCAAATGCATCCACTGTAGACGAACATTTACAGCGCGAATTGGCCTTATCAGTCACATTCGCTACCGCCACGGGTGTTAGTTATTATGCCTTTGTGAAGCACAAACTATCGTTTGTCAAGACGGCAAGGTGCCAATGAATGAATGAATGAATGAATGAATGAATGAATGAATGAATATGACACATGACTGATAATAATTCCTAAAATGTGTATCCGTTATATGTCCTTTACATGACAGTCTTAGTCAACCCAAACATTTATTGGCTGTTTGTCTTTTACCAGGCACATTTACGTTCCGTAGTTTGCCATTGCTGTTTGAACTATCGACGCTCATACTATTGTATGAAAACCAGTGCAAGGTGGTATTTTTCCAAATTGGCTGCAGCAATGTTTCGAACGCGATATGCGGAATTGCGAATCGGCCTGCAACCTCTTCATCACAGCGCCAGCTATTATATGACACGTGACTGCAAAATGCCCTTAGAGTGCCGCCCTGCTATATGACATTGACTGCAAAATGTCCAAAGAGTTTTGACCTGCTATATGACAATTGATGGCTATGTATCGGTCAAATATTTGTTCTACTAAAATACAAGTGGCTGCAAAATGTCAATGGAGTGCTGTAGTAGATGTATACTGGGGCTTTGGGGCCAAAAGGTTGGTGGCACCACAGGAGCGCCAAAACAACAGCCCCCTAGGGATCCAACCCCCGGGGCCCCGCCCCGGGGCGCCATCCTCCCGGAGCGCTACTTAGAGATACAGTATGTATGAGGTACACACCATGGACACACATCAGTGGCTAAAAGCGAATCCAACAAGACAGCGTATGTACTGTTGGAGGAATACCCAAGGAGAGTGGACCCACTACCACCCCCCAGGGGTTTGGTGCAACTACCAAAGATTTGAAGAGTCGCTTAGGGGACGTCGTCGCATTATAATGCACCACCGCAAGTGAATTAGAGCTACAACCCCCCAGGGTATATCAAGATGAATGGTTGTGAGTGGCTCAAACTCGGCACAGAACTACGCTGCGGTCGGTCATGCATTGGTCTTTTCTGTTCAAGGCACAATGCACAGGCGAAGCGGGGCGTGACCATAGAAGAGTGTATATTCTGTGAGAGGGGGGTTAAGCGCCCTTATGAGATGTGTGAGCGTTGTACGCTAGACGCCTTCCATAGGATGATTTGGGAGTTTTAGAGGAAGACCAACATCAAGCTGCTCCCATATAAAGGTATGAAACTGGATTGTGTTTTAGAGACATGCCTACTTGCCAGTGGTTCAAGAGCCCCACAACATTTTGTAGGAAAGCCCTCAAGACGACGCTTTTGTGACTATCATCTCCGGATCATACAACGCCAAGGCAGAAGAATAAGTGGGGGAACTATAATCATTCATACTCCTTGGGGTTGGAGGTCCTTAGGAGTTCCACCAGACTGTTTGGAAACAATCGCTGAGGAGGATGTGCAGAACGGGTGAATGTCTAGCCTGTCAATTTGAAGCTGACTGGGATAGTGAACCGTGGAGCAGCGATGTATCGGTGGCTGCACGATGTATGGTTCTGCAACATACATAGCACCCTTTTCGCTACATGTCTGATCTGGGATAAATCCAAACTTGCGCGCCAGTCAACACACTTCCGCTTAAAACGATCACGCCGGAAGTACCGTGACTGAACGGAGCAAGCGTGATCGTTTTGTTTCTGCGTGACAAGTTTTATGAGCCGCGCGAGCGGGACAATTTTTTCTCGCTAAGAAAATTGCGCGGCCCAGATACTCGAGCGGAGTTCAGAATTAGAGACTAGCGACTCAAACTTAAAATGAAGAATTGTAGGTGGCTTGTGCATGAAGGGGCCTCGATCCGGTGCGATCGCAGGTGCCGCGGCGAGTTCTGCTACAAACACCTCCAACTACTTAAAAAGGGTAGGAATGTGTTTGGGTGCACTATCTGTAATACAGTAGTACAGCAACCGTTCGATATGTGCCACACTTGCGATAGTGAACTAGCTGAGCGCTATGTGGCTCTGACAAGAGATTTGCCAGAAGACCTAGACGATCCCTTCTTCATGGAGAAATTCATCGAGGTGAAAGAGGCTATGAAAAAAGAGCGCGCTATCTAGCGAGCTATCTAGCAGGCGGGCTTCTGGCTGGTGGGGTGAAGTCAGTAAGCTCTTTTTTCTGGTGCAAGTCGGCAGAAACTTTGCGTCGAATTTCAGCCTGCTGTTGCCGAAATTTCACTGATTCATTCAGAATTAATTTAAATTCCGCATCAGAAATTTCCTGGTCCTGCAAGGCCACCGAGACAAGATCGGAGATTGTTGAAAGTTTCGATTCAACCAAAATCCTGATTTCGTCATGCTTCTTGGCTTTAAGTGCACATCTGTGGGTCACCAACTTGCCGGCCGCCCCCAATAGCCCACATACGAGAGCGCCTATCTCTAGGCCGAAGACGACAGGGACTGCAATGGCCGTTGACAGAAGCCCCACACTCACTGTAAGCAGTGCTGTATCAATCCCATCCAAGACATTCACAACCCGATGGTATTTCTTATACAACAGAGACCGTTTTTCATGCTCAGCCTCCAAGCTCTTCTGTAGTCTAGTGATCTCTTGAAGACGAAAGGCCTGGTCAGGGCGCCATCGTATAGTAGTGCACCCATATATTCAATTCGAGGTGATACGTTTTGAATCCTCCTCAGTGACAGGGTTGTTGGTATACAAAAGTTTTATAAGATGAATCCACAGGTGAAACCTTAACTTCTCTCAAATTGATGGTATCAACACCCCTAGCATCCTTAAGTATGTTTACTGCAATTCGGTCATCAGTAACTTCCACTTTTCCACCGAAAGTAATAATAACTCAACCCTCCACCTTGCGAGCCAGAGATTTTACTTGAAGGCCTGGCATAACATCCCCCCAATTTGTAAAAGGCCCATCCATAAGAAGGAGCTTGATATAAAGGGTGGTCCCTGGGATAGGACGATCGATGTATGCAGGCCTGGGTCGGCTGTTCACCACCTAAACTAAGGGTGTAAACATTATCATCACCTTTAAGGTAGAATTGACCTGCCTCATAGTCGACATATACCCCATCAACAATGCTAAGTATACATGGTAGTACTCCCATGTTTGTAAGGTAACTAGGTTTAGTACCCGACCACCCAAAATAGGGATTTTTTACCACAAACACAACGGCCAGTCAGAGGCACCGAATCGACCTTCCAAATAATTTTTTGTATTGGTCCAGTACCCCTTAACTCTAGTCTGTTCATCTAACAACGCAGCCCTATGTCGCCCATCAACATATTTTTTAGTGACCACATCTGGTTCTCCAACCGGTTCAGCTACATTGGTGATTCTATGGGTGCCCATATTGATTTCCTCTGTCATCGTTCCCCGTTTAGAGAGACGCTCCGTAAAACCACGCGTAGCAGCATCACTAGGCCCCGAAGGTTCCCCCACATTAGTGAGGCGAAACCCACCCATGGATAGTGTACCTTGCATAGTGTCCCCATACTTGCTCACGAGCCCAGCTCGACTAAGCTGGACAACGGTCCCTCCGTTGCACTTTCCAACAGACATGGTTATAGCATACGCAGTATTATGTCTTCAAATTGCTGCCCGCCCTCCAGCCCACGAAGCACATGAAGACATAAATGGCCACAGATCACATCGTCTGCCCTCTGCAACTGAAAAGTCTGGGTGCGCACGGGGCACCCTAGATAATCCAGGATCTCCTGGGGTGGGTCAAGCCCGAAACTATCGAAGTAAACCGCCATAGGCCCCGCCCTGTAATAAGCCACCCAGTGGGTCCCCTCACCCTCTGATGAGTCTAGATTGACAATCCCACACTCCGGATTGTGTAGAGCTGCGGGAAGACCATCGCGCATAAACACACCGCGGAAGTGGGGTATATCCTTAGCAGCCTTCTCAATATCAAAGTTGCTTAATGCTTCTTTTTTTTCATCCCATTGCCCCTAGAGAGGTACACACCCTTTCCATCAAGAAGTTTGATCGCTGGACCATAAATAGGATGGTTCCCCAAGATGTCCTTTAACGCAGGCGGCAAACCCCGACCCTCCATCGCCCGGTTATGACGAGCCTGATCAACTGCCTGTGCCACACCAGCAGCCCCACCCATCAAACCCCCCAATCCACCCAACCAGGGGAGTGCCTTAGCCAAGAGGGGGATCACAGCCCCCAAGGCGGGGAAAAACCCACCCACCTTAACCATCTTTTTGATCTGACTCTTTGAGAAGACGAGCTCAGCCCCAGAACCCACAGCAACATTCTTCTTAATGTGGTTAATCTGACGCTGGGTCAGGCCGACCTTATCAGCACCATGCAACTGCCCCACACCCAAGCGTAGAGTGGCACCAGTGCCATCTTTCGCCGCCTTGACCAACGTCTCTTTCTGCCCCGGAGAGAGGCTCAACCCATACGATATCAGCGCCATAGTTTTTTCAGTATATCTCTAGTGTTTAATTCAAGACTGTAGTAAACTTCCTACCATCAGATTCCAAGAACAGAGACTTATCTGCGATGATCACAGCGAAAGCCTTGGTGTTCGCAGGCACAGAAACGTCAAACTCCACCTTGAGGGTGATAGCTTGAACAGCATTCTTAATGGCTTCAGACTGGGCCCGCAAATCAATAACATGTATGGGGTAGAGGGCCACATAATCCACAGGATTCACCAGGTTGGACGACTCTCGACTGGTAATACCATAGAACGCCTCCTTGAAGTCTGCAAAAGCTTTGTAGGCTCGAGAGGTTCTATACTCAGCGAAGTCAACATTCAGATCCACTAGGGGGTAGCGTGCGCTGTTGATCAGGGCGTGAATATTCTTCACCCGCACATGATCAAATAGGGCATTGTTCTTCGCCTGATCATTTTCACGAGCTGTTTGAAAAGCCACCAGAATCCACCGAGGCTTCTCTGTTTGGGATTTAACTCCCAACTGCCAGGTGAAGGAAGTGGACTCCGGCACCGCCAAGCTATCACACTGTAAGGCGCGGAAAGCCACAGGCACTCTAACTTTGTTCTCTATCAGAGTCATGAGCGAGCTCATATAGGTCAGAGAGGGAATAACGTGAGGCATCATCCAGGCAATCTTAGACAGTTCAATCCTACCCTCTGGTGGGGGGACCACGGCGGTTACAGCAGCTCTACCTTCCGCAGCGGCCACAGCCGCCCGCGCAAAAGTACTGCGATGGATGGCCTGAGCGTCGTTCTGGCGATCTAGCAGTAGGGACTGCTTTACACCATAGAGCACCTTCTGATAATCATTACAAAACCCAAAGAAGTATTTGAGTGGGACACAGAAACTGAACATGCCCGGAGTTTTGGGTTTCTTCATAATGATAATCCGCCGCCTTTCCCACCCCACATTTTCCACCGCAGCGTTCCCTCCATCAGAGTCTTTATACCAACACATATTGAGACCTTCACCCCAGGCAAAGTCCTCCCCACACGATAGAAGGGTCATCATAGTGGTGGCCTGCCCAGGATATGACACATCATCGATGGTGTTGTTGTTGAGTTGGTAACGTATTTTGTTGAACATGAAAGCGACCGCGTTGTTAACCAAAGCCACCTGACTATTCGCATCATAGTATTCCTCTCGAAACGATCTGAGCCGGCCTTCTACAAGAAGATAGCTCTTGGAAGGGCAAGTGAAGGCATCCTGAGCGTGTATATCAATCTGGATAGTGGTATTCTGGTTGAGAGCTGCTGGGTTCTGTGACTCATACTCCCGATACTCAAAGGATTCAATACCTTCATCAACATGCACAGGCTCGGTAATTTCAAGCATAGAAGTGCGGAGCTCCTCCATGGTGATATTATAAACGTCTAGTCTTATCTCTAATTGTCTTGAAACCTCCACCTCGGCTGGCGATGTCCAACAACTCCAGACTGGGGGGTTGGACGGTGTGCTGCACTTCGGGCTGGACAGCGAGCTGCTTCAAAACTTCAGCGCTCTTAGCTGTGAGTTCCCTTTTCAGCTGGGGCGGCAAAGGCCTGAGAGCGTCCACCAGCTTTTTGGCAGCTGCACCTGCGGAGGCCACAGACTCCGTTGTCTTGGCCACATTCCTAACTATGGGGCTGCCAACAAATTTGGCAACTTTACTGACGGCACTGGGTATCACCTTAGCACCTGAAGAGACCAGACTTCCAACCGCCCGAGCTGCCGAGCCCAACCAATCGAACATCCCCCCACCTACCCGCATCCGACGTCTTGGGAAAACATACATGGTTACACACTGCGAATATGTAGCCTTATAGTTATTTGCTCGCCTCTAAAGTTTAATTGTGCACCGTCTTGGTCAGTCAACGAGACGCGTATGCTGTGTATACTACCAGCTTGGGTGATAGGGAGGTAGACAGCCGTTCTGGGAGACTCTAAGATCTTATAGCCAGGGCACACGTTGGGGAAGAATGAGTAGATGGTGGGGTGGGATCCCCCACCGAGGTAAGACCCACTCACCACATTGCAATTGACCAGAATGCTATTCACATGGAAGATGTCAATTGGTTTCTCCCCTTCTTTATAGCCCTTAGTCAGTATTTGTGGGTCGAACCCCAGTATTTTTCGCAAAGTTGAAGCACCCATATCAACCTCATAGTCGGGGCTGGTTATCTTTACAAAAGCCCGAAGGGTTGAAGGGTTGGGTCCTATGGCGATGTAATACTTCTCCTCAGCCTTCTCATTCCAATCCTTGGCCTCCTCCATCTTTCTTTGAATCTCTCTATTGATCTGGGCGAGCTCATAAGCCCCCTCTTCTATAGTGATAGTTTTCCACTCCTTCTTCTCCACACGGTAGACGAAAGTATTGTTGGTGGAGTTAACATTGCTGATGGAGTTGTAGGTCTCTAGATTCAGCAAGGCCAGCTCGTATAACTTCTGGGGGTCAAGGTACAGCGCTGGGGAGTAGTAAGTTGTCCAGTCGCTTTTATCCGAGTTACCACCAGGGACATATTCTCCTTGGTGCGAGTCGCACCTCCATCGCTGCGAGCCGGTCGCGGATGTCCTTCAACACTTGAAGCTCCATGTTTAATGAACGAAGATTCTTCTGTTCAACTTGATGGCCTGCTCCGTAGAGACCACTCCACTGCGCATAAGCTCATCCAGTATCGCAGATATTTCTGTGTCAACTCCCGTATTCCCCGCCTCCTTTGAGGCCACTAACGAGGCTAGGCGCTACACCAGAGTGTTGGGGTCGTTGTAGTATAATACACCACTACCTCGGATTAGTCCGTATTTTTTTCCCTTTTTGCTATAGACTGGTATTTTGGCAAGTTGGGCCAGCCGGCTAAATGTCTCAATAGCCTGTGGGGTGTATTGTTTTGTTTTGACGAACCGCTTGGTTAGGAGATTGTACAGTGTCTCATCGGCCGGAGCCGACAATACTAGGGTGTCCCCATCAAAGGCTTGCAGCCGGCCCGCGGCCAGAGCTGCTGGATCAATAGTTAGGGTGCCGAATTTGCCTCCTCGGAGTTTCAGCCCATGCCCACGAACAATAACACCTTGTCGTTTATGTAATATAAGTATAAGACGGTCCCTAAATAGCTTTATGTTCTCAATCTCATAATCTAAATCTCCCATTTTCTCCTGAGTGATATCCTTCCTCTTCTTCCTCCCCCCGAGCGTGTGTGAATTGAGTTTTGCGGACTTGGTAAGAAGCTTTTGTATGTCTGCATCTGGCGCGTTGATGAGTGCGCTAGGC
Source organism: Cepaea nemoralis (assembly GCA_014155875.1). Lineage (NCBI taxonomy): Eukaryota > Metazoa > Mollusca > Gastropoda > Stylommatophora > Helicidae > Cepaea > Cepaea nemoralis. Next base: position 19,707 of record JACEFZ010014614.1, read on the forward strand.
TTTGGGAAGCTGTATTTGTTAAGAACTTCCTCATCTAAGTTCTGATCCATGTCAATTATAATATCTTCTGGAGGAGTCACTGGGGCTATGGCCTCCTCTGCTCTGGCCTCCTCTGCTTTGGCCTCCTCCAGGGCTCTGGCTCTGTCCTCAATGGCCCTGTTCAATGCCATAATGGCCTGAGCTAGCTCGTTAGCTTGTTTGTTTGTTCGTATAGCCAATTCACTGGTTTGTTTGTCTGCTATTTTTGTCAACTCACCAGTCTGAGCTTTGATGATTTGGTTTATTGCCCCTGTTTGTTGTGCTGACCTATCTACTACAGTTTTAGTAATTGGTGTGAAGAGTTTGGCTGCCTCCTGTTGTAAATCTGCTTCCCCCACCCTCTCCGCCAGAAACCGCTGCTTCAGGCGGTCCCGACGTGCTAGATAATCCTTCACAAAAGCGTTACGCTTTGCTTGGTTAGTCACATCAGCCCACATGTTGTTGCTATCGCAATGACATATATATCTAAATAGAAGACTTCGGGATATAGAACCGATCGAACCCACATCGGTATTTGCCATCGTGGGCCTTGCTGGCCAGGTCGATTACTGCGAAACCGTAAGGTTTGCTAGTGCACTCTGTGAAGAACTCCCTGAATTCATCAAAGGGCATATCACCACCAACATAGGAGTCGTGAATGGCGCGCAGGTTCTTCGTATCTTGGTTGAAGATCACCAATAGATTGGTATTGTCACGGATGGCCTGCTTGGGAATTCTGAAGAAGCTCTGGGTTAGGTAGAATGTGTCGGCACCACCGTGCCGGCCCTGGCAGAAGTACTTCTCGATCGGCCCCTGCTTCTCCAGCATGACATCATCAAAGACCATGACAGCTCTCTCTTCAGGGTTCAGGTCCTCGACGGGGATGATGTCTTCGGCTGAGCTATGACAGGAGGCAATATTTTGCCCCGCAACCTCCCCGACAGACTCGGCCCAATCTTGGAGGAACTGGTACTTGTCCTGCCCCAAAGACTTCGAGTACAGGTGCAGTCGGTCATAGTTTAGGTAGCCCGGCTTCAGTAGTAGGTTGAGCATCATGTTTGTTTTTCCGCACCCCGATGGCTCGCACACAACACAACGAATGGTGTCCGGCAGCAGCCAGTGGTGGTGGTGGCGGGCTTTGTCCTCAAGGTCGAAGTTGGTTATCTCCATTTTAAATATATACACATTTGCAATATCTTAAATATGTATTGCCTGCGCTGTAAGAAGCAGACTCCTACGCTGGAGGAGTCGGAGGTCGTGCTGAAAAATCGTCGAATAACCAGACGCGGTCTCTGTGAAGTTTGTGGTGCTAAGAAGAGCCAGATTGTTGGTATGGGGCTCCTCAACAAAGCACTGAATATGTTGCCTTTGCCTGAGCTGCATATGAGGCTGCCTGAGGGCGTCAGCTCTGAGTATGTTCCTGGAGGCTCGTTCCAGAATACAGGGAAATATAGCTACTGTGGCCCTTTCACTAAACTAGATAAGCGGATGGTCCAAGGCTATGAGGGGGTCAACACACTCGACCGCGCCTGCAAGGCTCACGACATTGCTTATGCGGCTCATAGCGATACAGCTAACCGCAACGTTGCTGATGATGTCCTAGCCGCGGCGGCTGAAAATATTGCAGCGTCTAGTGATGCCCCCGACTGGGAGAGTCGCGATGCTCGCATAGTCTCGGCCCTGATGTCTGCCAAGAGCCGCTTTTTTATGGGTGCGCCCTCGTTTTGAATATATAGACATATGTAGTATATCAATATGTATTGTTTTCGGTGTAAGAGACAGACCCCCACTAAGGGTGGGACGATTAGCAAGATGAAGAATGGACGGTCGGTTAAGCGTGGCACCTGCATTGTGTGTGGTGGAAGGAAGAGTCAGATTGTTAGTGGGAAAGGACTCATCCTGGGGCCCAACTCACCACTCAAGGATATCCCCCTCTTGGGATGGCTGTTATAGAGGTATGTGATATGGCCTTACAATAATGGAGCGTGTTTACTACAGCCCGCAAGGTTATTGGAAAGGGCATTCAGCTGTGAAGAAGTTGGCTGCTGCGGCTAAGGTCAGTGAGACTGAGGCTAGGGAGTGGCTTCAGAAGCAGGCTATCTGGCAAATCTACCTGCCGAGGCCTCGCTATATTCCACGACCCCACATCGCCGAGTCCACGCCGAATGCTGTCCATCAGGCAGATCTTTTGTTTCTCCCACATGATCGCGTTGGCCTCAAAACCTATAGGTATGCCTTGACGGTGGTTGATGTTGCCTCACGCTACAAGGAGGCTGAGCCGTTAACAGATAAGAGTAGCGACGCGGTCGCATCAGCACTTGGGCGGATCTATAAACGCGGGCCGCTCAGATGGCCTAATCTTTTGCAGATTGATCCTGGGCGGGAGTTTATGGGTGCCGTCAGTCAGCTGGTTGCTAAGCATAAGACACAGGTACGCCGTGGGCAGGCAGGGAACCATCGTCAGCAGGCCATTGTCGAGCGGTTCAATCGCACTCTGGCAGAGAGACTGTTCGGGGCCCAATATGCCCAGGAGTTGTTACTCGCTGCCCGAGGCTCAGATGAACGGTCGGTCGAATGGGTGAGAGCTCTACCCCAGGTAGTCGCTGCGATCAATAATGAGGTGACGCGTTTGACTGGTAGGAAGCCAGCTGAGGCGATTAAGGATTCGATCGTCTCCCACGCTACAGCCGCGCCTGCCCGCCGCGCTATCGGGGGTAAGGAACCTTTAATTCCAGCCGACTCGCAGGTCAGGTATCTCTATTCGGCGGGCGAGCTTGAAGGGGGCCAGCGTCGGGCCACTGATCCTACATGGTCGCTGACCGTGCACAAGATTAGTCATATCACCCAGCAAGAGAGGCGGCCCTCTCTTTACTACCTGGTGGATGGGCCGGCTCGTGGTTTTGTGCACGAGGAGCTGCTCATTGCTCCTCCAGACACACAGCTACCCCCTAGCAGGATTCTAGGAAACCGTAGGCCTTAGTGTTGATACCATCAGCACAAATCCACTTTTTCGTGTCCATGGGGCTCAGAGATGTTTTGTTCATCTCATAAACTCCTATCTGGTGGCCCTTGCTTCGGATGGCAACCTGTGTGTGTTTGTATTCACGCTGGCTGAACAGACTGTCCTTGTAGTGTTCGAGTCTGAGGTCCTTCTTCACAACTGTCCGAGCCACTCCTTTGGCTTTCTTGATGTTGGTGGCCTCCTCTAGGATTGAGTACATCTTTGGTCTGAGACCGACGAACTCGGCTATCGAACGACCATTGCACTCGTCTTTGAATTTGCCGACCACCTGTTTATTCACAGTCGAATGGTTGGGGTGGTCACGCGGATAATCTGAGAAGTCGTACCAGTCGGGGTGAGCCTTCATGTCCGCGTACACATACTCAGTCTCCACCTGAAGTAGAAGGGAGTCAGTATCTGTGTAGCAGAGCTGGAGTCTATTACCGTATTGGGGTTTAAGCCGGTTGTACCAGAAGTCGTACATGAGGTGCTTGGATAGGTCCAGGATGGCCTGCCCACAATAGACAGGTTTATTCAGCTGGACCTTGTTCTTGATGCTGTGAACCACCACCAGTCCACCGTTGAAGATTCTACACGATTCGTAGTTGGGGCTGGCGATTAATTTTCGGAGTCGGTCAGTCTCGGCGCCTCTGACAAGGTTGACTCTGATACGCTTGCGAACATTCTCCATACTCTTCCCAAAGACGGCATTGTTCATCAGCTTGAAGAAGTCCTTCTCAAATTCCGATTTGGCTTGAGCCCGTAGAGAGGTGTTCATCTCTATGTAGGGCTTCATCCATTGGGACTGACTGAACTTGATGGCTCGGTGGATCTGGGTGACCTCTAGACCGAGGCTGTGATAGAGTTTGAGATTGCGGTAGTGGACGACGTATCGCTCCTTGTTGTGGAGGTGGGGTACCAGCTTTGTTTGCTTCGTGAACTTACCCCCCCCCCCCCCCAGTTTGTTCTGGAGCTCGCGCTGATAGCTGCTCAACCAGGCCTCGGGGATGGTCATGGTTTCTGGGGCTAGTGGATAGTCGCTGTGGGCTTCATGTAGATGTGCTGGGTACTTCATATCAACCTCAACAAGCCACCCCTCTGGGGCGTTGTCGGGGGTGTTGAGTACCTCCTTGAGAGTTGGATTGGCCCATTGGAACCCGCCGGTGGGGAGGTATTCCATCATGGCCCATCCATACAGGTTATTTGCATCGAGGTACATGATCCATGAATTGGGTGTTGTGGGGTCATAGTCTGAAGTCTTGGGGTTGTTGGCCTTAGCATACCGCTTGGAGACCATGGCCACACCCCCGCGGAGACCCTTCTCAAAGAGGAGGTGCATGTCCAAGTCGGTTAGGAGCTCGAGTTGCACCTTCGTCTTTTTTAGGAGTGCGTCCCATGCCAGGCCTGGTGCACTGATGTAGTGGGCTGGGTCGAGCTGATATACCTCCATGCAGGTGTCTCGGAATGCCTCGAACATATCAGCCAACAGACCGACGTCTGTTTTCAGGTATAGGTCATGGTAGCCTCCGAGTGTTTTGCAATCGAGATCCTGCCACACTTTCTGGGCGTGGGCATAGTCAGAGTCACTGATTCCTTCTCGGGTGAGCTTGCTGTAGAATGCCTCTTTGGGTGGTAGGCGGTCCTCTGCAAAGCGCTCGAAGCTGTCCATATATTCGTAGGGGTATACACCCTTACGGAGAAGGAGATGTGACTGGCTCTGGCTTAGCGTGGCCCTGAACTTGCTCATTAAGGCAGCCCAGGGGGTGTGCTTCTCAGTGTTGCACGTCTCACATCTTGAGATTATGTCGTTGCCTCTACGTGTCAGAGCCATTGATTTGCCACAGTGTGTCAGCTCGCTGAGGTTCCCTACCAAGGTGTCTAGAGAGCTATTCATGAACTGTAGGCTGTCAATGAATTGCAGCTGTCCGATGGTGAAGGAGGCGTACTTCTCTAGGGTGTTTGGTATGCAGGTAATTGTTGTGTTGTCTACTTGTTTGGTTTGCCATTGGCCGTCTTTCTTCTTTTTGTAGACTTCTTTTTCCCCAGTCCAGACGGCCGGCCGCTTGCATGATGTTGTGGGAGTCGTATCCTCTGAGGTTGTGGAAGACTACAGGTATCCTCAGCTTATCTCTGTTGATGCGACATGCTAGATTACAGACATTGTGGGCTGCACCCCGGTATTTGCCTGTAATATGGCAGTGGTCTCTCACCTTGTCCCCCTCCAGCGGATCTTTACAGATGTGGCAAGTTGCGACGGAGGCAAAGCCTTCACGGTCTTTTTGCACCGCACCATCATTGCCGGCCGCTGTAACTTGTGGTGGATGGTGGCCTGCTCTCGTCCCAAGCATCGGAGGAATTCATCGGCAGCGTCCTTCCCACGATATACAACAGGGTTTGTGGTGAGCCCGTCACAGCGTACAATGGTGTAGCCGAAGCTGCAGGGGGGCTGCTCAGCAAGTTGGCGGGTGTTGCTCTGGCTTGGATCCATTGCCGCACCATGTACTGGAACGTTCAAGGTCTCAAAGTCTGCGTATATGATGTATAGCGCCCTCATCTGTTTCTGGAGGGACTTGAAATTCATCTTTCCCTCTTTAGGCATGACATTCACCTGACAGGCTGTGTTGAAGCCTTGACAGAGTGGTTCATTCTGGTCCAGGGTTTCCTGAGTGAAGTGTACATGGAGGCAGTTGAGGCATGGATACTTCTTACCCTTGTGTTTGCTGTTTCCATATAGAAGCCGCCCCACATCCTTGACCCAGACATAGTGCCTATTCTCATCCTTACATAGGAGCAAGAGGTTGATTTGGTTGCGCTGGAGTGTGTTGGTTCGGAGTATGGTTGGCCCTTTGTTCCACCCAAAGACTCTGATGGCTATGGTGGGATTCTGGTTTTCAAACTTCGCAATACTGGTCAGCTGCACCGGGAAATGGATTCCTTCAAAGTTTAGCTCTCCCAGGTGGGCGCTATAATTGTTGAGCCTATCAGGATGCTCTCCGTGCGCTACTGGGTAGAGCGCAGAGAGTATGGCCCATTCAAAGCAGCGGTTGTCCTCATTCTTCACATTCACAACACTACGTGGTGGAATGAAGCTGGGGGTCGCGAAGTAGCTAGAGCCTCGGAATGGTTGGTATTTTGCGATGTAGAGATCGAGCTGCACACAATCATCATAGCTCCAATCCGAACCCTGTTCAGTGAAGCACTCACTGTCTGCATATATCTTAGCAACGGCATGGTTAAATACCTCTTCAAATTCCCCCACATTCAGCATTTCGAGGTTCCTGCTTCCGTGGGCTGCAATTGCCGTGATCTGTTCACCTTCCGGTGTGGTGCGATAATATCTTAGGTGGAGATACAGCTGTATTTTTATGCCGCCATAATCCCCCAACCCTTTTACCACCAGGGATTTGATGGCGGGCTCCATCGAAAACATAAATGCTCCAGGTTCTTCATAGCCGCTACCTTCTGGGACGATTGCTTCATATTTTCTCAGGCTCCCCTCAACCTCCCGGGTGAGTTTCAATTCAGGTGCGTTGTGAATGAATGCGGCCAACTTCTCATCCACTTCATCTCGCACACTACAACTCGGGCAAGGAACTCTGCTTCGAGGTCGGTGTGGCGTTGAGCAAGCTGCCGGGCGCGGTGTCGTCGCTCGGCGACGATCGCGGCTCGGTCCGCGGTGGTACCGTGTACAAATCTCAGAGCGGTGGTAATCCCTGCTTCAAGTCGTGCCCCCTGTAGATTAGGGTTCTTCTCGAGCAGGGAGGCCCTAGCCATCTCGCGCGCTCTGAATATTTCCCCCTCAAGAACGGCCTTCCTCCTCCCACTGTATGGCATGCCATACTCGCGGGCTTGCTGTTTCAATTGATTCAGCGTAGGCATGGCTAAATACACAGATCCGTCAGTCTCTAACAGGTAGGTGTGTAAGTACACTGATGACTTCACCTCTCTCTAATTGAAAGTTCAATCCACTATAATCTTAGCAATTCGACGAATCTCTGCATTATAGTCCTTTACATTCTCTTCGTACCAGATTCGGTGATACTCCTTGTCATATTCACATTCTTTACATAGTTCTAGGAGATTGTTGACCCCCTTCCCACATTTCCGACATGGTTTAATAAATGAACCCTTCCGTATTAGCACTGCATGGACTTTGCAGTAGTCCCTCATACAGCTACGATTGCAGGGCTCCGTGGAATGTAGCCGTAGCCACTTAGTTGTTCTTCGCGGTGCGCATCTTGGTATGTCTGCGGATGATACCCTCTAAATCAGCGGCTCGGTCGCCTGTAGGCGACCCGTACGTGCGCTCCGGGTTGGATCCCTAGGGGGCTGTTGTTTTGGCGCTCCTGTGGTGCCACCGACCTTTTGGCCCCAAAGCCCCAGTATACATCTACTGCTGTCCTCTCTCTTTCTCTCTCTCACTATCTATTGCTCTCTCTCTCTCTCCATTCCTCTCTCTATCTCTCTTTCTCTATCTCTCTATCTCTAGCTCTTTCTTTCTCTTCCCCCCTCTTCCCCCTCTCCCCCGCTCTCTCTATCGTTCTCTCACTCTCTCTCTTTCTCTCCCTCTTCATCCTCTATCTTTTTCTCGCTACCTCTCTCTTTCTCTCTCTCTCTCTCTCTCTCCTCTCTCTCTCCTCTCTCTCTCTCTCTCTCTCTCTCTCTCTCTCTCTCTCTCTCTCTCTCTCTCTCTCTAATATAACACGTCCTTTGTAGAAAGTCGCTCTCAACAAGGTGGATCGAGAAGCTTCTCGATCTGTGGCCAGTTCCCCGCTCGTGCACCCTGATGCCCAAGGTTTCTGAAGTGTCCTCTATCTGTCTTAGTGACACAGATTCTTCTGTCAGGGACCACACCTTCCATAACTGTTTGTTTTCAAACACCTAGATATGGCCAAAGTATTTTAGTTTCCGAGACAGGACACTTCATCAATCGGTTTTCTTGATGTTCGGGTCTGGTTGAATAGAGGAAACAGAGAAGATGGGCAGAATATCAGACGGGCCTGCGTGCCTAATTCTTAACCCTTTGAAAATAAAGTTTGTTCGTTCGTTCTTGGTCCACTATATTCTAAGATCTTTTCTGTAACATTTAAGCTCAAAAGTCCACATTTTCTTCTTTATTGACTTGTGAAATAGTCCACGACTCACATCCTTATGTTGCAATATTTTAATTTGCTTGCTGTCGTTGTGCCATAGGTACTTAATACTGTTTAATCTATGCAGTGCCATGGCCAGCCTACGTTTACCTTCTTTCGAATAGTCCCCGTTGTTGTTGATTTTGAATCAAAGATATTCAAAAGTTGTGACATGTTCAATTTCTTTCTTGTTAATTGTGCTGTTCTACCAAATGACAATGGCTGGCTACATTTCCATCGAATGTCTGTACTGGCTATAGGATACATAGCTGCTAAATGTCCGTAGAATTCTTGTTCTACTAAGAACTATTGGGTGCCAAATGTCCATAGAATGCATGTTCTACTTAGGACGATCGGCTGCCCAAATGTCCATAGAGTGTGTTTTTTGGGGGCGAGCTCAAAACCCCCCTCTTCTATAGTGTGTTTTCCACTCCTTCTTCCCACACGGTAGACGAAAGTTGTTGGTGGAGTTAACATTGGATGGATTTTGTAGGTCTCTAGATTCAGCAAGGCCAGCCGTATGACTTCTGGGGGTCAAGGTAAAAGCGGGGGGGAGTAGTGGGTTGTCCAATTTCTGTGTAAACCCCCGTATTCCCCGCCCCTTTGGGGCCCACTAACAAGGCTGGCGCTCCACCAAGTGTTGGGTCGTTGTGTATTATACACCACTACCTCGGAAGTCCGTATTTTTTCCCTTTTTGCTATAGACGGGTTTTTTGGCAATTTGGGGCCACCCGGCTAAAGTCCAATAGCCTGTGGGGTGTATTGTTTGTTTTGACGAACCGTTTGGGTTTAGGAGATCGTACAGCGTCTCATGGCCGGAGCCGACAATACTAGGGTGTCCCATCAAAGGCTTGCAGCCGGCCCCGGCCAGAGCTGCTGGATCAATATTAGGGTGCCGAATTCCCCTCCTCGGAGTTTCAGCCCTGCCCACGAAAAATAACCCTTTGTCTTTTATGTAATATAAGTAAAAGCCCGGTCCCAAAATTAGCTGTATTTTTTAAATTCATAATCTAAATCTCCCTTTTTCTTGAGTGATATCCTTCCCTTCTCCCCCCCCCCCCCGGCGTGTTGAATGAGTTTTGCGGATTGGTAAGAACTTTTGAAGTCTCATCTGGCGCGTTGATAGTGCGCTAGGTTTTGGGAACTGTATTTGTTAAGAACCCTCATCAAGCCTGATCCATGTAATTTATAATATTTTCGGGAGGAGTCACTGGGGCTATGGCCTCCTCTGCTCTGGCCCCTCTGTTTTGGGCCTCCTCCAGGGCTCTGGCTCTGTCCTCAATGGCCCTTTCAATGCCAAAATGGCCTGAGCTAGCCGTTACTTGGGGTTTGTTTGTTGGGATACCCAAAATTTCACTGGTTTGTTTTTCTGCTATTTTGTCAACTCACCATCTGAGCTTTGATGTTTTGGGTTTATTGCCCCTGTTTGTTGTGCTGACCTACTCCCAAATTTTTTTAGTAATTGGTGTAAAGGGATTTTTGGCTCCCTCCTGTTGTAAATCTGTTTCCCCCAAACCCCTCTCCGCCAGAAAACCCCGCTGCTTCAGGCGGTCCCGACGTGCTAGAAATCCTTCACAAAAAGCGTTAACGCTTTGGGGGGGTTTAAATCCATCCCCCCAAAACAGGTTTTGCTATCGCAAGGGACATATAATTCTAAATAAAGACTTCGGGATATAGAACCGGATCGAACCCACAATCGGTTTTTTGCCACCCGGGGGCCCTTGCTGGCCATTTTTTTCGATTACTGCCCCCCCCGGGTTAAGGTTTGGGCCTATGAAACTCGGGTGAAGAACTCCCCTAAATTCATAAAGGGGGCATATCCCCCCCAACATAGGGGGTCGTGAAGGGGCCCCAAATTTTTTCTTCGAAATTTTGGGTTTTGAAGATCCCCAAATAGTTTTGGGTTTTTTGTCACGGAGGGCCCTTTCTTGGGAATTCGGAAAAGCTTTTGGGTTAGGTAGAATTTGTCGGCACCAACCGTCCCCGGCCCTGGAAAGAATTACTTCTCGATGGGCCCCCTCTTCTCCAGCATGACCCCCATAAAAAGACCAATGACAGCTCTCTTTTCCCCGGGTAAAGGTCCTCGAGGGTGGGTGGGGCCCTTCGGGCTGAGCTATGAAAAGGGGGAAATATTTTCCCCCGAAACCTCCCCGACAGACCCCGGCCCCCCAATCTTGGGGAACTGGGTACTTGTCCTGCCCAAAGACTTCAAAGTACAGGTGCGTGGGTCAAAAGTTTAGCTACCCCGGCTTCAGTAGTAGGTTGAGCATCATGTTTTTTTTTTTCCGCACCCCGATGGCTCGCAAAACAACAAAACAAAAATGGGTCCCCCAGAAACCAGGGGTGGGGGGGGGGGCTTTGTCCTCAAGGTCGAATTTGGTTATCTCCTTTTTAAAATATAAAACATTTGCAATATCTTAAAAATGTATTGCCTGCGCTGTAAGAAGCAGACTCCTACCTGGAGGAGTCGGAGGTCGTGCTGAAAAATCGTCGAATAACCAGACGCGGTCTCTGTGAAGTTTGTGTGCTAAGAAGAGCCAGATTGTTGGTATGGGGCTCCTCAACAAAGCACTGATATGTTGCCGTTTCCTGAGCGGCATATGAGCTGCCTGAGGGCGTCTAGCTCTGAGTATGTTCCTGAGGCTCGTTCCAGAATACAGGGAAATATAGCTACTGTGGCCCTTTTACTAAACTAGATAAGCGGATGGCCCAAGGTTATGAGGGGCCAACACACTCGACAGCGCCTGCAAGGCTCACGACATTGCTTATGCGGCCTCATAGCGATACAGCTAACCGCAACGTTGCTGATGATGTCCTAGCCGCGGGGCGGCTGAAATATTGCCGCGTCCTGGTGGTGCCCCCGACTGGGAGAGTCGCGATGCTCGCATAGTCCGGCCCTGATGTATTCCAAGAGCCGCTTTTTTATGGGTTGCGCCCTCGTTTTGAAATATATAGACATATGTAGTATATCAATATGTATTGGTTTTCGGTGTAAGAGACAGACCCCCACTAAGGGTGGGACGATTAGCAAGATGAAGAAGGGACGGTCGGTTAAGCGTGGCACCTGCATTGTAGTGTGGTGGAAGGAAGAGTCAGATTGTTAGTGGGAAAGGACTCATCCTGTGCCCAACTCACCACTCAAGGATATCCCCCTCTTGGGATGGCTGTTATAGAGGTATGTGATATTGGCCTTACAATAATGGAGCTTGTTTTACTACAGCCCGCAAGGTTATTGGAAAGGGCATTCAGCTTGTGAAGAAGTTGGCTGCTGGCTGCTAAGGTCAGTGAGACTGAGGCTAGGGAGTGGCTTCAGAAGCAGGCTATCTGGCAAATCTACCTGCCGAGGCCTCGCTATATTCCACGACCCCACATCGCCGAGTCCACAGCCGAATGCTGTCCATCAAGGCAGATCTTTTGTTTTCTCCACACATGATCGCGTTGGCCGCAAAAACCTATAGGTATGCCTTGACGGTGGTTGATGTTGCCTCACGCTACAAGGAGGCTGAGCCGTTTAACAGATAAGAGTAGCGACGCTGGTCGCATCAGCACTTGGGCGGATCTATAACGCGGTTGCTCAGATGGCCTAATCTTTGCAGTATTGGATCCTGGGCGGAGTTTATGGGTGCCGTCAGTCAGCTGGTTGCTAAGCATAAGACACAGGTACGTCGTGGGCAGGCTTGGAACCATCGTCAGCAGGCCATTGTCGAGCGGTTCAACCGCACTCTGGCAGAGAGACTGTTCGGGGCCCAATATGCCCAGGAGTTGTTACTCGCTGCCCGAGGCTCAGATGAACGGTCGGTCGAATGGGTGAGAGCTCTACCCCAGGTAGTCGCTGCGATCAATAATGAGGTGACGCGTTTGACTGGTAGGAAGCCAGCTGAGGCGATTAAGGATTCGATCGTCTCCCACGCTACAGCCGCGCCAGCCCGCCGCGCTATCGGGCGTAAGGAACCGGTGATTCCAGCCGACTCGCAGGTCAGGTATCTCTATTCGGTGGGCGAGCTTGAAGGGGGCCTGCGTCGGGCCACTGATCCTACATGGTCGCTGACCTTGCACAGGATTAGTCATATCACCCAGCAAGAGAGAGGGACAGCCCACTCTTTACTACCTAGTGGATGGGCCGGCTCGTGGTTTTGTGCGCGAGGAGCTGCTCATTGCTCCTCCAGACACACAGCTACCCCCTAGCAGGATTCTAGGAAACCGTAGGCCCTAGTGTTGATACCATCAGCACAAATCCACTTTTTCGTGTCCATGGGGCTCAGAGATGTTTTGTTCATCTCATAAACTCCTATCTGGTGGCCCTTGCTTCGGATGGCAACCTGTGTGTGTTTGTATTCACGCTGGCTGAACAGACTGTCCTTGTAGTGTTCGAGTCTGAGGTCCTTCTTCACAACTGTCCGAGCCACTCCTTTGGCTTTCTTGATGTTGGTGGCCTCCTCTAGGATTGAGTACATCTTTGGTCTGAGACCGACGAACTCGGGTATCGAACGACCATTGCACTCGTCTTTGAATTTGCCGACCACCTGTTTATTCACAGTCGAATGGTTGGGGTGGTCACGCGGATAATCTGAGAAGTCGTACCAGTCGGGGTGAGCCTTCATGTCCGCGTACACATACTCAGTCTCCACCTGAAGTAGAAGGGAGTCAGTATCTGTGTAGCAGAGCTGGAGTCTATTACCGTATTGGGGTTTAAGCCGGTTGTACCAGAAGTCGTACATGAGGTGCTTGGATAGGTCCAGGATGGCCTGCCCACAATAGACGGGTTTATTCAGCTGGACCTTGTTCTTGATGCTGTGAACCACCACCAGTCCACCGTTGAAGATTCTACACGATTCGTAGTTGGGGCTGGCGATTAATTTTCGGAGTCGGTCAGTCTCGATGCCTCTGACAAGGTTGACTCTGATACGCTTGCGAACATTCTCCATACTCTTCCCAAAGACGGCATTGTTCATCAGCTTGAAGAAGTCCTTCTCAAATTCCGACTTGGCTTGGGCCCGTAGAGAGGTGTTCATCTCTATGTAGGGCTTCATCCATTGGGACTGATTGAACTTGATGGCTCGGTGGATCTGGGTGACCTCTAGGCCGAGGCTGTGATAGAGTTTGAGATTGCGGTAGTGGACGACGTATCGCTCCTTGTTGTGGAGGTGAGGTACCAGCTTTGTCTGCTCCGTGAACTTACCCCCACCCCCCCCCCCACCCCCCCCACCCCCCACCCCAGTTTGTTCTGGAGCTCGCGCTGATAGCTGCTCAACCAGGCCTCGGGGACGGTCATGGTTTCTGGAGCTAGCGGATAGTCGCTGTGGGCTTCATGTAGATGCGCTGGGTACTTCATATCAATCTCAACAAGCCATCCCTCTGGGGCGTTTTCGGGGGTGTTGAGTACCTCCTCGAGAGTTGGATTGGCCCATTGGAACCCGCCGGTGGGGAGGTATTCCATCATGGCCCATCCATACAGGTTATTTGCATCGAGGTACATGATCCATGAATTGGGTGTTGTGGGGTCATAGTCTGAAGTCTTGGGGTTGTTGGCCTTAGCATACCGCTTGGAGACCATGGCCACACCCCCGCGGAGACCCTTCTCAAAGAGGAGGTGCATGTCCAAGTCGGTTAGGAGCTCGAGTTGCACCTTCGTCTTTTTTAGGAGTGCGTCCCATGCCAGGCCTGGTGCACTGATGTAGTGGGCTGGGTCGAGCTGATATACCTCCATGCAGGTGTCTCGGAATGCCTCGAACATATCAGCCAACAGACCGACGTCTGTTTTCAGGTATAGGTCATCGTAGCCTCCGAGTGTTTTGCAATCGAGCTCCTGCCACACTTTCTGGGCGTGGGCATAGTCAGAGTCACTGATTCCTTCTCGGGTGAGCTTGCTGTAGAATGCCTCTTTGGGTGGTAGGCGGTCCTCTGCAAAGCGCTCGAAGCTGTCCATATATTCGTAGGGGTATACACCCTTACGGAGAAGGAGATGTGACTGGCTCTGGCTTAGCGTGGCTCTGAACTTGCTCATTAAGGCAGCCCAGGGGGTGTGCTTCTCAGTGTTGCACGTCTCACATCTTGAGATTATGTCGTTGCCTCTACGTGTCAGAGCCATTGATTTGCCACAGTGCGTCAACTCGCTGAGGTTCCCTACCAGGGTGTTTAGAGAGTTATTCATGAACTGTAGGCTGTCAATGAATTGCAGCTGACCGATGGTGAAGGAGGCGTACTTCTCTAGGGTGTTTGGTATGCAGGTGATTGTTGTGTTGTCTACTTGTTTGGTTTGCCATTGGCCGTCTTTCTTCTTTTTGTAGACTTCTTTTTCCCCAGTCCAGACGGCCGGCCGCTTGCATGATGTTGTGGGAGTCGTATCCTCTGAGGTTGTGGAAGACTACAGGTATCCTCAGCTTGTCTCTGTTGATGCGACATGCTAGATTACAGACATTGTGGGCTGCACCCCGGTATTTGCCTGTAATATGGCAGTGGTCTCTCACCTTGTCCCCCTCCAGCGGATCTTTACAGATGTGGCAAGTTGCGACGGAGGCAAAGCCTTCACGGTCTTTTTGCACCAGCACCATCATTGCCGGCCGCTGTAACTTGTGGTGGATGGTGGCCTGCTCTCGTCCCAACCATCGGAGGAATTCATCGGCAGCGTCCTTCCCACGATATACAACAGGGTTTGTGGTGAGCCCGTCACAGCGTACAATGGTGTAGCCGAAGCTGCAGGGGGGCTGCTCAGCAAGTTGGCGGGTGTTGCTCTGGCTTGGATCCATTGCCGCACCATGTACTGGAACGTTCAAGGTCTCAAAGTCTGCGTATATGATGTATGGCGCCCTCATCTGTTTCTGGAGGGACTTGAAATTCATCTTTCCCTCTTTAGGCATGACATTCACCTGACAGGCTGTGTTGAAGCCTTGACAGAGTGGTTCATGCTGGTCCAGGGTTTCCTGAGTGAAGTGTACATGGAGGCAGTTGAGGCATGGATACTTCTTACCCTTGTGTTTGCTGTTTCCATATAGAAGCCGCCCCACATCCTTGACCCAGACATAGTGCCTATTCTCATCCTTACATAGGAGCAAGACGTTGATTTGGTTGCGCTGGAGTGTGTTGGTTCGGAGTATGGTTGGCCCTTTGTTCCACCCAAAGACTCTGATGGCTATGGTGGGATTCTGGTTTTCAAACTTCGCAATACTGGTCAGCTGCACCGGGAAATGGATTCCTTCAAAGTTTAGCTCTCCCAGGTGGGCGCTATAATTGTTGAGCCTATCAGGATGCTCTCCGTGCGCTACTGGGTAGAGCGCAGAGAGTATGGCCCATTCAAAGCAGCGGTTGTCCTCATTCTTCACATTCACAACACTACGTGGTGGAATGAAGCTGGGGGTCGCGAAGTAGCTAGAGCCTCGGAATGGTTGGTATTTTGCGATGTAGAGATCGAGCTGCACACAATCATCATAGCTCCAATCCGAACCCTGTTCAGTGAAGCACTCACTGTCTGCATATATCTTAGCAACGGCATGGTTAAATACCTCTTCAAATTCCCCCACATTCAGCATTTCGAGGTTCCTGCTTCCGTGGGCTGCTATTGCCGTGATCTGTTCACCTTCCGGTGTGGTGCGATAATATCTTAGGTGGAGATACAGCTGTATTTTAATGCCGCCATAATCCCCCAACCCTTTTACCACCAGGGATTTGATGGCGGGCTCCATCGAAAACATAAATGCTCCAGGTTCTTCATAGCCGCTACCTTCTGGGACGATTGCTTCATATTTTCTCAGGCTCCCCTCAACCTCCCGGGTGAGTTTCAATTCAGGTGCGTTGTGAATGAATGCGGCCAACTTCTCATCCACTTCATCTCGCACACTATCAACTCGGGCAAGGAACTCTGCTTCGAGGTCGGTGTGGCGTTGAGCAAGCTGCCGGGCGCGGTGTCGTCGCTCGGCGACGATCGCGGCTCGGTCCGCGGTGGTACCGTGTACAAATCTCAGAGCGGTGGTAATCCCTGCTTCAAGTCGTGCCCCCTGTAGATTAGGGTTCTTCTCGAGCAGGGAGGCCCTAGTCATCTCGCGCGCTCTGAATATTTCCCCCTCAAGAACGGCCTTCCTCCTCCCACTGTATGGCATGCCATACTCGCGGGCTTGCTGTTTCAATTGATTCAGCGTAGGCATGGCTAAATACACAGATCCGTCAGTCTCTAACAGGTAGGTGTGTAAGTACACTGATGACTTCACCTCTCTCTAATTGAAAGTTCAATCCACTATAATCTTAGCAATTCGACGAATCTCTGCATTATAGTCCTTTACATTCTCTTCGTACCAGATTCGGTGATACTCCTTGTCATATTCACATTCTTTATATAGTTCTAGGAGATTGTTGACCCCCTTCCCACATTTCCGACATGGTTTAATAAATGAACCCTTCCGTATTAGCACTGCATGGACTTTTCAGTAGTCCCTCATACAGCTACGATTGCAGGGCTCCGTGGAATGTAGCCGTAGCCACTTACAGTTGTTCTTCGCGGTGCGCATCTTGGTATGTCTGCGGATGATACCCTCTAAATCAGCGGCTCGGTCGCCTGTAGGCGACCCGTACGTGCGCTCCGGGAGGATCGCGCCCCGGGGCGGGGCCCCGGGGGGTTGGATCCCTAGGAGGCTGTTGTTTTGGCGCTCCTGTGGTGCCACCGACCTTTTGGCCCCAAAGCCCCAGTATACATCTACTGCTGTCCTCTCTCTTTCTCTCTCTCACTATCTATTGCTCTCTCTCTCCATTCCTCTCTCTATCTCTCTTTCTCTATCTCTCTATCTCTAGCTCTTTCTTTCTCTTCCCCCCTCTTCCCCCTCTCCCCCGCTCTCTCTCTATCGTTCTCTCACTCTCTCTCTTTCTCTCCCTCTTCATCCTCTATCTTTTTCTCGCTACCTCTCTCTTTCTCTCTCTCTTTCTCTCTCTCTCTCTCTCTCTCTCTCTCTCTCTCTCTCTCTCTCTCTCTCTCTCTCTCTCTCTCTCTCTCTCTCTCTAATATAACACGTCCTTTGTAGAAAGTCGCTCTCAACAAGGTGGATCGAGAAGCTTCTCGATCTGTGGCCAGTTCCCCGCTCGTGCACCCTCATGCCCAAGGTTTCTGAAGTGTCCTCTATCTGTCTTAGTGACACAGATTCTTCTGTCAGGGACCACACCTTCCATAACTGTTTGTTTTCAAACACCTAGATATGGCCAAAGTATTTTAGTTTCCGAGACAGGACACTTCATCAACCGGTTTTCTTGATGTTCGGGTCTGGTTGAATAGAGGAAACAGAGAAGATGGGCAGAATATCAGACGGGCCTGCGTGCCTAATTCTTAACCCTTTGAAAATAAAGTTTGTTCGTTCGTTCTTGGTCCACTATATTCTAAGATCTTTTCTGTAACATTTAAGCTCAAAAGTCCACATTTTCTTCTTTATTGATTGTGAAATAGTCCACGACTCACATCCTTATGTTGCAATATTTTAATTTGCTTGCTGTCGTTGTGCCATAGGTACTTAATACTGTTTAATCTATGCAGTGCCATGGCCAGCCTACGTTTACCTTCTTTCGAATAGTCCCCGTTGTTGTTGATTTTGAATCAAAGATATTCAAAAGTTGTGACATGTTCAATTTCTTTCTTGTTAATTGTGCTGTTCTACCAAATGACAAATGGCTGCTACATTTCCATCGAATGTCTGTACTGCTATAGGTTACATAGCTGCTAAATGTCCGTAGAATTCTTGTTCTACTAAGAACTATTGGGTGCCAAATGTCCATAGAATGCATGTTCTACTTAGGACGATCGGCTGCCCAAATGTCCATAGAGTGCGTGTTCTACAAAAAACAATTGGCTGCTAAATGTCCATAGAATGCTTGTTCTACTAAGGATCAATTGGCTGCCAAATGTCCTTAGAATGCATGTCCTACTAAGGACAATTGGCTGCCCAAATGTCCGTAAATTGTGTGTTTTACAAAGAATAATTGGCTACTAAATGTCCTTAGAACACATGTTCTACTAGGAACAATCGGCCGCTAAATGTCTATAGAATGCATGGTCTGCTAAGAACAATTGGCTGCTAATTGTCTATAGAATGTATGTTCTACTATGGGCAATTGGCTGCTAAATGTCCATAGTTTAGTTAGTTTAGTTTAGTCGATAGATCAACATCACGGCACACGGGTATAACCCATAAGTGCTCCGTTCTCCTCCTAACTCAAGCCTAAGTTTGGAGAAATTCAGCTCAGTGCACGAACTCCGTAGCACCGGTGAGGATCCTGAAATACTTTGGGTAGATTTTAAACTCGAAATTTTGCCCGGGCAGTCCCGTTAGGCCACTCTTTTTCGATTGCCAAGGTGATTTTTTACGTGCACAACAATACACACGGGCGTCCGATCTCACTACCCAGAGACATGGGGAAATTCATTACTAGAAGTCCACGTGAAAAAAATACCGGTCCTCACCAGGGCTTGAACCCGGGACCTCCAGCACTCGAGGAGGACACCATACATCGATACCACGCATCCCCCCTTGACAAATGACAAATAGTGACGAAATGTTCATAGAGTGCGTGTTCTACTGAACGGCCAATGTCTGCTAAATGTCCATCGAGTTCATGTCCTACAAAGAGACAAATGGTCTCAAATGAGAAACAGTTGCTAAATAACAAGTGGTTTCTACAAGATAAATGGTTGCTGAATGACAAACGGTTGCTACATGGCAGATGGTTACTAAATGACCAACGGTTGCTAAATGACAAATTATTGCTAAATGACAAAATTCTGCTAAATGACAAGTGGATTGATAAGTGATAAATGATGATTGCATGTCCACAATGTCCGTGATTTACTAAAATAAAACATGTCATATAAATTAAATGTCTGTCGATTGCTTACTCGACAAAATGATAAATAGTGACGAAATGACAAATGGATGATGATTAATGACACATGGTTGCTAAACGGTAGTTGATCGCCAAATGACAACTTGCTGAAAGAATTCAACATAATATTGTTGGTGCAAATTTATGAAAATTGGAGAAGAGAACCTGACATATCCAAGCTTACGTGAATGAAAGCAATTGTAATTTATGCTCCAAGTTTGTTAGACTAAACAAAGTGGCATTTATGCTCCAAATTTGGGAACTGAACAAACTATCATTTATGCTCCAAGTTTGTGAGACTAAACAAATTGGCATTTATGCTCCAAATTTGGGGAACTGAACAAAGTGGCATTTATGCTCCCAGTTTGTGGAACTGAACAAAGTGGCATTTATGTTTCAAGTTTGTGAGACTAAACAAAGTGGTGTTTATGCTCCAAGTTTGGGGAACTGAACAAAGTGGCATTTATGCTCCATGTTTGGGGAATTAAACAAGGTGGCATTTATGCTCCAAGTTTGTGTGACTAAACAAAGTGGGATTTGTGCTCCAAGTTTGGGGAACTGCACAAAGTGGCATTTATGTTCCAAATTTAGGGAACTGAACACAGTGGAATTTATGATCCAAGTTTGTAAGACTAAAGAAAGTGGCATTTATGCTCCATGTTTGGGGAACTAAAGAAAGTGGCATTTATGCTCCAGGTTTGTGAGACTAAAAAAGTGGCATTTATGCTCCAAGTTTGGGGAACTGAACAACATGTCATTTATGCTCCAAGTTTGTGAGACTAAACAAACTGGCATTTATGCTCCAAGTTTGGAAAACTGAACAAACTATCATTTATGCTCCAAGTTTGTGAGACTAAACAAATTGGCATTTATGCTCCAAATTTGGGGAACTGAACAAAGTGGCATTTATGCTCCCAGTTTGTAGAACTGAATAAAGTGGCATTTATGTTTCAAGTTTGTGAGACTAAACAAAGTGGTATTTATGCTCCAAGTTTGGGGAACTGAACAAAGTGGCATTTATGCTCCATGTTTGGGGAATTAAACAAGGTGGCATTTATGCTCCAAGTTTGTGTGACTAAACAAAGTGGGATTTGTGCTCCAAGTTTGGGGAACTGCACAAAGTGGGATTTATGTTCCAAATTTAGGGAACTGAACAAAGTGGAATTTATGATCCAAGTTTGTAAGACTAAAGAAAGTGGCATTTATGCTCCATGTTTGGGGAACTAAAGAAAGTGGCATTTATGCTCCAGGTTTGTGAGACTAAAAAAGTGGTATTTATGCTCCAAGTTTGTGGAACTGAAAAACATGTCATTTATGCTCCAAGTTTGTGAGACTAAACAAACTGGCATTTATGCTCCAAGTTTGGAAAACTGAACAAAGTTGCATTAATGCTCCAAGTTTGCAGAACAGAACAAAGTGGCATTGATGTTTTAAGTTTGTGAGACTAAACTAAGTGGTATTTATGCTCCAAGTTTGGGGAACCCAACAAAGTGGTATGTTTGCTCCAAGTTTGGGAAACTAAACAAAGTAGTATTTATGCTCCAAGTTTATGGTACTAAACAAAGTGGCATGTATGCAGCAAGTTTGGGGAACTGAACAAAGTGGCATTTATGCTCCAAGTTTGGGGAACTGAACAAAGTGGCATTTATGCTCCAAGTTTGGGGAAATTATCAAAGTGTCATTTATACTCCAAGTTTGTGAGACTAAACAAAGTTGCATTTATGCTCCAAGTTTGGGAAAGTGAACAAAGTTACATTTATGCTTCAAGTTTGGGGAACTAAACAAGGTGGCATTTATACTCCAAGTTTGGGGACCTAACCAAGGTGGCATTTATGCTCCAAGTTTGTGGGACTGAACAAACTGGCATTTATGCTCCAAGTTTGGGAAAATAAACAAAGTGGCATTATGCTCCAAGTTTGTAAGACTAAACAAAGTGGCATTTATGCTCCATGTTTGGGGAACTAAAGATAGTGGCATGTATGCTCCAATATTGTGAGACTAAACAAAGTGGCATTTATGCTCCAAGTTTGGGGAACTGACCAATGTGTCATTTATGCTCCAAGTTTGTGGGACTGAACAAACTGGCATTTATGCTCCAAGTTTGGGAAAATAAACAAAGTGGCATTATGCTCCAAGTTTGTAAGACAAAACAAAATGGCATTTATGCTCCATAATTGGGGAACTAAAGATAGTGGCATTTATGCTCCAAGTTTGGGGAACTTAACAAAGTGTCATTTATGCTCCAAGTTTGTGAGACTAAACAAAGTTGCATTTATGCTCCAAGTTTACGGAAAGTGAACAAAGTTTCATTTATGCTTCAAGTTTGGGGAACTAAACAAGGTGGCATTTATACTCCAAGTTTGGGGAACTAACCAAGGTGGCATTTATGCTCCATGTTTGTGGAACTGAACAAAGTGGCATGTATGCTCCAGGTTTGCAGAACTGAACAAAGTGGCATTGAAGTTTCAAGTTTGTGAGACTTAAAAAAGTGGTATTTATGCTCCAAGTTTTGGGAACTAAACATGGTGGCATTTATGCTCCAAGTTTGGGGAATTGAACAAAGTGGCATTTATGCTCCGAGTTTGGGAAACTGAACAAAGTGGTATTTATGCTCCAAGTTTGTCGGACTAAACAAAGTGGCATTTATGCAGCAAGATTGGGGAAATAACCAACGTGGCATTTATGCTCCGCGTTTGTGAGACTAAACAAAGTGGCTTTTATGCTCCAAGTTTGTGGAACTGAACAAACTCGCATTTATGCTCCAAGTTTGGGAAAATAAACAAAGTGGCATTATGCTCCAAGTTTGTAAGACTAAACAAAGTGGCATTTATGCTCCATGTTTGGGGAACTAAAGATAGTAGCATGTATGCTCCAATATTGTGAGACTAAACAAAGTGGCATTTGTGCTCCAAGTTTGGGAAACTGAACAAAGTGTCATTTATGCTCCAAGTTTGGGGAACCGAACAAAGCGGCATTTATGCTCCAAGTTTGGGAAACTGAACAAAGTTGCATATATGCTCCAAGTTTGTGATACTAAATAAAGTGGTATTTATGCTCCAAGTTTGCGAGACTAAACAAATTGGCATATATGCTCCAAGTTGGGGAAATGAACAAAGTGGCATTATGCTCCAGGTTTTTAAGACTAAACAAAATGGCATTTATGCTCCATATTTGGGGAACTAAAGATAGTGGCATTTATGCTCCAAGTTTGTGGAACTTAACAAAGTGTCATTTATGCTTCAAGTTTGGGGAAGTGAATAAAGTTGCATTTATGCTTCAAGTCTGGGGAACTAAACAAAGTGGTATTTATGCTCCACGGTTTGGGTAACTAAACATGGTGGCATTTATGCTCCAAGTTTGGGAAACTGAACAAAGTGGTATTTATGCTCCAAGTTTGTCGGACTAAACAAACTGGCATTTATGCAGCAAGATTGGGGAAATAACCAACGTGGCATTTATGCTCCACGTGTGTGAGACTAAACAAAGTGGCATTTATGCTCCAAGTTTGTGGAACTAAACAAAGTGGCATTTATGCTCCATGTTTGGGGAACTAAAGATGGTGGCATGTATGCTCCAATATTGTGAGACTAAACAAAGTGGCATTTATGCTCCAAGTTTGGGGAACTGAACAAAGTGTCATTTATACTCCAAGTTTGTGAGACTAAACAAAGCGGCATTTATGCTCCAAGTTTGGGAAACTGAACAAAGTTGCATTTATGCTCCAAGTTTGTGATACTACATAAAGTGGCATTTATGCTCCAAGTTTGTGTGACTAAATAAAGTGGTATTTGTGCTCGAAGTTTGAGGAACTGAACAAAGTGGCATTTATGTTCCATGTTTAGGAAACTGAACAAAGTGGAATTGATGCTTCAAGTTTGAAAGACTGAACAAAGTGGCATTTATGCTTCATGTTTGGGGAACTAAAGAAAGTGGCATTTATGCTCCAAGTTGGGAAACGGAACAAAGTTGCATTATACTCCAAGTTTGTGAGACTAAATAACGTGGCACTTATGCTCTAAGTTTGTGAGACTAAACAAAGTGGAATTAATGCTCCGAGTTTGTGAGACTAAACAAAGTGGTATTTATGCTCCAAGTTTGGGGAACTGAACACAGTGGCATTTATGCTCCATGTTATGGGGAATTAAACAAGGTGGCGTTTATGCTCCAAGTTTGTGTAACTAAAGAAAGTTGCATTTATGCTCCAGGTTTGTGAGACTAAAAAAGTGGCATTTATGCTCCAAGTTTGAGGAACTGAACAACATGTCATTTATACCCCAAATTTGTGAGGCTAAACAAAGTTGCATTTATGCTTCAAGTTTGGGAAACTGAACAAAGTTGCATTTATGCTCAAAGTTTGTGGCACTGAACAAAGTGGCATTTATGCCCCAAGTTTGTGGTACTGAACAAAGTGGCATATATGCTCCAAGTTTGCAGAACTGAACAAAGTGGCATTGATGTTTTAAGTTTGTGAGACTAAACTAGCTGGTATTTATGCTCCAAGTTTGGGGAACCGAACAAAGTGGTATTTATGCTCCAAGTTTGGGAAACTAAACAAAGTAGTATTTATGCTCCAAGTTTATGGGACTAAACAAAGTGGCATTTATGCAGCAAGTTTGGGGAACTGAACAAAGTGGCATTTATGCTCCAAGTTTGGGGAAATGAACAAAGTGGCATTATGCTCCAAGTTTGTAAGACTAAACAAAATGGCATTTATGCTCCAAGTTTGGGGAACTTAACAAAGTGTCATTTACGCTCCAAGTTTGTGAGACTAAACAAAGTTGCATTTTTGCTCCAAGTTTGAGGAACTAATAAAGGTGGAATTTATACTCCAAGTTTGGGGAACTAACCAAGGTGGCATTTATGCTCCAAGTTTGTGGAACTGAACAAAGTGGCATTGACGGTTTCAAGTTTGTGAGACTAAACAAAGTGGTATTTATGCTTCAAGTATTGGGAACTAAACATGGCGGCATTTATGCTCCAAGTTTGGGGAACTGAAAAAAGTGGTATTTATGCTCCAAGTTTGTCGGACTAAACAAAGTGGCATTTATGCAGCAAGTTTGGGGAAATAACCAACGTGGCATTTATGCTCCGCGTTTGTGAGACTAATTAAAGTGGCATTTATGCTCCAAGTTTGTGGAACTGAACAAACTGGCATTTATGCTCCAGGTTTGGGAAAATAAACAAAGTGGCATTATGCTCCAAGTTTGTAAGACTAAACAAAGTGGCATTTATGCTCCATGTTTAGGGAACTAAAGATAGTGGCATTTATGCTCCAATATTGTGAGACTAAACAAAGTGGCATTTGTGCTCCATATTTGGGGAATTGAACAAAGTGTCATTTATGCTCCTAGTTTGTAAGACTAAACAAAGCGTCATTTATGCTCCAAGTTTGGGAAACTGAACAAAGTTGCATTTATGCTCCAAGTTTGTGATACTAAATAAAGTGGCATTTATGCTCCAATTTTGTGAGACTACACAAAGTCGCATTTATGCTGCAAGTTGGGGAAATGAACAAAGTGGCATTTATGTTCCAAGTTTGTGTGACTAAACAAATTGGCATTTATGCTCCATGTTTGCGAGACTAAACAAATTCGCATTTATGCTCCAAGTTGGGGAAATGAACAAAGTGGCATTTATGCTCCAAGTTTGTGTGACTAAATAAAGTGGCATTTGTGCTCCAAGTTTGAGGAACTGAACAAAGTGGCATTTATGTTCCAAGTTTAGGGAACTGAACAAAGTGGAATTTATGCTTCAAGTTTGTAAGACTGAACAAAGTGGCATTTATGCTCCATGTTTGGGGAACTAAATAAAGTGGCATTTATGCTCTAAGTTTGTGAGACTAAACAAAGTGGAATTAATGCTCCGAGTTTGTGAGACTAAACAAAGTTTCATTTATGCTCCAAGTTTGGGAAACTCAACAAAGTGGCATTTATGCTCCAAGTTTACGAGACTAAACAAAGTCGCATTTATGCTCCAAGTTGGGGAAATGAACAAAGTGGCATTTATGCTCCAAGTTTGTGTGACTAAATAAAGTGGCATTTGTGCTCCAAGTTTGAGGAACTGAACAAAGTGGCATTTATGTTCCAAGGTTAGGGAACTGAACAAAGTGGAATTTATGCTTCAAGTTTGTAAGACTGAACAAAGTGGCATTTAAGCTCCATGTTTGGGGAACTAAAGAAAGTGGCATTTATGCTCCAAGTTTGTGAGTCTAAACAAAGTGGCATTTATGCTCTAAGTTTGTGAGACTAAACAAAGTGGAATTAATGCTCCGAGTTTGTGAGACTGAACAAAGTGGCATTTATGCTCCATGTTTGGGGAACTAAAGAAAGTGGCATTTATGCTCCAAGTTTGTGAGTCTAAGCAAAGTGGCATTTATGCTCTAAGTTTGTGAGACTAAACAAAGTGGAATTAATGCTTCAAGTTTGTAAGACTGAACAAAGTGGCATTTATGCTCCATGTTTGGGGAACTAAAGAAAGTGGCATTTATGCTCCAAGTTTTTGAGACTAAACAAAGTGGCATTTATGCTCCAAGTTTGCAGAACAGAACAAAGTTGCATGTATACTCCAAGTGTGTGAGTCTAAATAAAGTGGCATTTATGCTCTAAGTTTGTGAGACTAAACAAAGTGGAATTAATGCTCCGAGTTTGTGAGACTAAACAAAGTTTCATTTATGCTCCAAGTTTGGGAAACTCAACAAAGTGGCTTTTATGATCCAAGTTTGTGAGACTAAACAAAGTGGCATTTATGCTCAAAGTTTGGGGAACTGAACAAAGTGGCATTTATGCTCCAAGTTTGGGGACCTGAACAAAGTGGCATTTATGCTCTAAGTTTGGGGAACTGAACAAAGTGGCATTTATGCTCCATGTTTGTGAGACTAAACAAAGTTACATTTATGCTTGAATTATTATTATTATTATTATTATTATTATTATTATTATTATTATTATTATTATTATTATTATTATTATTATTATGTGAGACTCGACATCATTACAATGGAAACAATCTCGCCCTTCCCAACAGAAGTCGAAGTATGTAGAAGCTGAATACTTCCGCTTCAAACTGGTTGTACGTATAATCACATTTTTTAAAATGTTGTATATCCCTTACAGGACATTGCAGTCAACACCAGAATGTTTCATCTGCTGTTGATGTAGTAGGCAAGATTACGCTCAGTAATTTGCCATTGCTTTCTGAGCGACCGGCTCACATACCCCCGTAAGTTACCAGCGCGGCGCAAACCGCTGCCGATTCTCGCGCAGCTGCCTTACTCACAAGAATATAGGGATTACGGAGAAAGACGTTAACACCTACGCCAGGGAGACCGACCAAATAAAAGTGCATAAACAGCATAACCACAAACTTGGAGCATAAACATTATAATCAAATAAACTTCCTTTTACACACCTTTAAAAGCATCTGACACCCGGTGCTATATCCATATGTGTATCCACCAACCATCACTCGGTAGATGAAGTGATCAGTATCTCAATGCCGCCTTTATTTCCCAAGAGATTCGTGGCACCCATTTTAGGCTGTTTCGACTTGGGAGCCCAGGTTAATTTTTTTTTTTTTTTTTTAAAATCCGGAGCAGCCGAGCTGTGAATTAAACCCATGACCATCAGGCGACGAATATTTGACAATTACGCTAGCGCGGCAACCTTATGCTGATGGTATACATACGATTCCCGAATTCAAAAACTACAGCCAGTTCACACTTATTTCCCTGTTCCGGGAAATGTCATCGATGACATTCAGTCTGACATTGACCGCCAGGCAATATGTCAGCTGTAAATGTTGCTCCCAGTATAACTTCTCTGTCTATGCTCTATTCAATTGATGAGTCCCTTGGCTGCCAGCACGGCAGTTGTATAGCTCTCTGTATGGGGCGGGACAATGGATCCACAAAAGTTCCTTAAAGCTAGACTACCCTATATGTGGCAGACGTTCATGTGAAATAAGTGGTAACCATACATGGTGACGCCGGTCTCTCTGGCTGTGGGGTTACAACACTTTCTCTCTGTAATCCCGTTTATCACGCAGAGTCTCGTAGCGGAGCGAGAGCTGAGGCGGTTCGATCCCCGCTCGTGACTTGCGGGATACTGAGCCGGCCGCTCAGAAAGCAATGGCAAACTACTGGCGCGTAATCTTGCCAAGAGATCAACATACAGCTGAAAGATGCTGGTGTTGACAGCTAAGTCCTGTAAAGGATATGCTAAAAAAAAAAAAAAATACATGGTGACATTAGTTCAACTACACTTGTCTTGTATCGTTTCTGTATTTGGAAGTCACATTGTCAACTCTACTGGCCGAGTGGCTAGAACGCCGGATCCTCCTTCGGGAGACTCGGGTTCGAATCCTTGGTAAGGTGTGGGATTTTGTCTGTCGGGGGCAAAAAGAACATCCTAACCTGAACAGTTCGCGGCGACTGTACTAGCCGGGCGACCTTAATTCCTCAGGCTTAAAATCCCCCTGTCATACACCGCAAGGTACTATATTGGCAGTAAATGACAGTTAACAATGATAGTTATTGCCGACTCTACGGTACCATTGCTAGCGTCTGTGGCTTGAGTACAGTAAACTCAGCTTCACAATCGCGCATACCGGATTCGGAATCAAACTCGTTTTTTATTCGGGAACCGACGCCTTGCGTTGATTCCACCATGGTGTTAGAGTTCATCGTTCAGAAACCAATGACAAACTACAGAACCTACAAATTTCTTAGAAAATCACAAACTGTCTAACAATATTGGGGTTGATAGCCTCGTCCTGTAGAGGACATGCAACTAATATTAACAATACCACTAAAGCCGATGCCAACCGTACTATACAAGCAGGTGCGCCAATCTGTCCAGAAAATAGTCGTGTATTTGAACATTACGCTGTAAAGGATATATATTTGATATACATCAATTCTTCCGTCCTCAAAGAACATCAATACCCTCATAACTTCATTACATTCGTTCACAAAAATATCACAGACTACTAATCCTATAGTATTTCAACGTATGATTTTGTCATTATATTCAACAATAATTCTTGCTTATATTTCCCGTTGTGGCATTAATTGCTATGGAAATTGTTTACACAATTTTAACGATAAGAACCCCCATGTTACCCTTTTTGGTTTGTTGCCTTGTTTAATGGTATCATTGTACACAATAATTGTTGCTTATATTTTTGGACATGGCGTTAATCGCTGTGATAATTGTTCACGCAGTTACACCAATGACAACTTTCGTTTTACCATTGTGGTTGTTGCATTCGTGTCAACTTAATGAATCTTCACATCTGCAGCTTTAATAACAAATGCAGTGTGATCGAATTACCCTCCTGTCACCATCAACGTTCACGTTTATTTTAGGATAATTGCTTAATTATGTAAGCACGTGATCGAAATGGTTGTTACTTTTTCAGTTCAGCGATCAAAGTTGATTATTCTACTATCTGCAGTGTTACGTGATTTAATTGTTATCAGTCTCTCGAAGTTCCCATGACACTTAATGACTAGGCATTTTGTCTACACAAAAGAATCACTGAAGTAATACGACATTCCTCATGTTCCGTGGAGAAAAGTGGACAGTTATTAGATCAATCTCATACAGTATGATAACAAGTAATTAATTCAGCATCGAATATATAAATTATCTTAAGATGTGACTCAGACAACACCCAGTTTTAAACTTTACTGCACATAAGAATCGGGATGTGTCCAGTGTGTAAAGTATGTAAAGGTCCAAATCAGATAGCACCTGATTGTAAAGTATATAAAGATGATAATCGGGTGGTACCCTAAGTAAAGTATCTAAAATTACGTATCAGATAAAGAATCTACACATAAAGAACAGTTTGTAAAGTATTTAAAGAGTATCCCCATGAAAGACGTAATTCCCATGCAAAAATATCTTTAAAAGACGAGAAACACTCAAGAGATACTTTACTTTTGGAAATCATATATTAACACTTGGTCCAACAGAAGTATACTGTTGCCTCTTGGATTCAACTGAACATGTTGGATTAGGTTCCCCATCGGGGAGGTTTCGCATTTTTAAATAGTGACCTTGGATTCTGGACCATCCTAGCCTACATTGGTTACCAGGAAAAGCTTTGGGAAGTAGCGGCGGCTGGCGCAATACTTACCACATCAGCCACAGAGTGCCGTTTGGTCCTTTCAAATAGGGTCTAGCGATAAATGGCCAATGGATTGTACTTTGGAGTCTTATAGTGTAATCCTGTGTCATTGTTACAGTTGTATGTTGGGGTCTTACAGTATCATCCTGTGTCAGTTTTAGAGTTGTACGTTGAGGTCTTATAGTGTCTTCCTGTGTCAGTGTTAAAGTTGTACGTTGAGGTCTTATAGTGTCTTCCTGTGCCAGTGTTAAAGTTGTATGTTGTGGTCTTATTGTGTCATCCTGTGTTATTGTTAAAGTTGTATGCTGTGGTATTATTGTGTCATCCTGTGTTATTGTTAAAGTTGTACGTTGTAATCTTATAGTGTTATCCTGTGTCAGTGTTACATGTTGTATGTTGTGGTCTTATTGTCTCATCCTGTGTCAGTGTTAAAGTTGTATGTTGTGGTCTTATTGTCTCATCCTGTGTCAGTGTTAAAGTTGTATGTTGTGGCCTTATAGTGTCATACTGTGTCAGTGTTAAAGTTGTATGTTGTGGTCTTATAGTCATAGTCTGTGTCCGTGTTAAAGTTGTATGTTGTGGCTTTATAGTGTCATCCTGTGTCAGTGTTAAAGTTGTATGTTGTGGTATTATAGTCTTAGTCTGTGTCAGTGTTAAAGTTGTATGTTGGGGTCTTCTAGTGTCATCCTGTGTCAGTGTTAAAGTTGTATGTCGTGGTCTTATAGTGTCATCCTGTGTCAGTGTTAAAGTTGTATGTTGTGGTCTTATAGTCTTAGTCTGTGTCAGTGTTAAAGTTGTATGTTGTGGTCTTATAGTCTTAGTCTGTGTCAGTGTTAAAGTTGGATGTTGTGGTCTTATAGTGTCATCCTGTGTAAGTGTTAAAGTTGTATGTTGTGGTATTATAGTCTTAGTCTGTGTCAGTGTTAAAGTTGTATGTTGAGGTCTTATAGTGTCATCC
Source organism: Cepaea nemoralis (assembly GCA_014155875.1). NCBI lineage: Eukaryota > Metazoa > Mollusca > Gastropoda > Stylommatophora > Helicidae > Cepaea > Cepaea nemoralis. The sequence continues at coordinate 49,798 of JACEFZ010014614.1, forward strand.
TGTGTCAGTGTTAAAGTTGTATGTCGTGGTCTTATAGTGTCATCCTGTGTCAGTGTTAAAGTTGTATGTTGTGGTCTTATAGTCTTTGTGTCAGTTTTAAAGTTGTATGTTGTGGTCTTATAGAGTCATCCTTTGTCAGTGTTAAAGTTGTATGTTGTGGTTTTAGAATCTTCGTCTGCGTCAGTGTTAAAGTTGTATGTTGTGGTCTTATAGAGGTATCCTGCGTTATTGGTAAAGTTGTATGCTGTGGTCCTATTGTGTCAGCCTGTGTTATTGTTAAAGTTGTACGTTGTGATCTTATAGTCTTAGTCTCTGTCAGTGTTAAAGTTGTATGTTGTGGTCTTATAGAGTCATCTTGTGTCAGTGTTAAAGTTGTATGTTGTGGTCTTATAGAGTCATCCTGTGTCAGTGTTAAAGTTGTATGTTGTGGCCTTATATTGTCATCCTGTGTCAGTGTTAAAGTTGTATGTTGTGGTCTTATAGTGTCATCCTAAGTCAGTGTTAAAGTTGTATGTTGTGGCCTTATAGAGTCATCCTGTGTCAGTGTTAAAGTTGTATGTGGTGGTCATATAGTCTTAGTCTGTGTCAGTGTTAAAGTTGTATGTTGTGGTCTTATAGTGTCATCCTGTGTCAGTGTTAAAGTTGTATGTTTTGGTCTTATAGTCTTAGTCTGTGCCAGTGTTAAAGTTGTATGTTGTGGTCTTATAGTCTTAGTCTGTGACAGTGTTAAAGTTGTATGTTGTGGTCTTATAGTGTCATCCTAGTGTCAGTGTTAAAGTTGTATGTTGTGGTCTTATAGTCTTAGTCTGTGCAGTGTTAAAGTTGTATGTTGTGGTCATTATACTCTTAGTCTGTGGCAGTGTTAAAGTTGTATGTTGTGGTCTTATAGTGTCATCCTGTGTCAGTGTTAAACGTTGTATGTTGTGGTATTATAGTCTTAGTCTGTGTCAGTGATAAAGTTGTATGTTTGGGTCTTATAGTGTCATCCTGTGTCAGTGTTAAAGTTGTATGTTGTGGTTTTAGAGTCTTCGTCTGTGTCAGTGTTAAATTTGTATGTTGTGGTCTTATAGAGGTATCCTGCGTTATTGGTAAAGTTGTATGCTGTGGTCTTATTGTGTCAGCCTGTGTTATTGTTAAAGTTGTACGTTGTGATCTAATAGTCTTATTCTCTGACAGTGTTAAAGTTGTATGTTGAGGTCTTATAGAGTCATCTTGTGTCAGTTTTAAAGTTGTATGTTGTGGTCTTATAGAGTTATCCTGTGTCAGTGTTAAAGTTGTATGTTGTGGCCTTATAGTGTCTTCCTGTGTCAGTGTTAAAGTTGTATGTTGTGGCCTTATAGAGTCATCCTGTGTCAGTGTTAAAGTTGTATGTTGTGGTCATATAGTCTTAGTCTGTGTCATTGTTAAAGTTGTATGTTGTGGTCTTATAGTGTCATCCTGTGTCAGTGTTAAAGTTGTATGTTGTGGCCTTATAGAGTAATCCTGTGTCGGTGTTAAAGTTGTATGTTGTGGACTTTTAGAGTCATCCTGTGTCAGTGTTAAAGTTGTATGTTGTGGCCTTTTGTGTCATCCTGTGTCAGTGTTAAAGTTGTATGTTGTGGCCTTATAGTGTCTTCCTGTGTCAGTGTTAAAGTTGTATGTTGTGGTCATATAGTCTTAGTCAGTGTCAGTGTTAAAGTTGTATGTTGTGGTCTTATAGAGTCATCCTGTGTCAGTGTTAAAGTTGTATGTTTTGGCCTTATAGTGTCTTCCTGTGTCCGTTTTAAAGTTGTATGTTGTGGTCATATAGTCTTAGTCTGTGTCAGTGTTAAAGTTGTATGTTGTGGTCTTATAGAGTCATCCTGTGTCAGTGTTAATGTTGTATGTTGTGGTCTTATAGTGTCATCCTGTGTCAGTGTTAAAGTTGTATGTTTTGGTCTTATAGTCTTAGTCTGTGCCAGTGTTAAAGTTGTATGTTGTGGTCTTATAGTCTTAGTCTGTGACAGTGTTAAAGTTGTATGTTGTGGTCTTATAGTGTCATCCTGTGTCAGTGTTAAAGTTGTATGTTGTGGTCTTATAGTCTTAGTCTGTGCCAGTGTTAAAGTTGTATGTTGTGGTCTTATACTCTTAGTCTGTGGCAGTGTTAAAGTTGTATGTTGTGGTCTTATAGTGTCATCCTGTGTCAGTGTTAAACTTTTATGTTGTGGTATTATAGTCTTAGTCTGTGTCAGTGATAAAGTTGTATGTTTGGGTCTTATAGTGTCATCCTGTGTCAGTGTTAAAGTTGTATGTTGTGGTTTTAGAGTCTTCGTCTGTGTCAGTGTTAAATTTGTATGTTGTGGTCTTATAGAGGTATCCTGCGTTATTGGTAAAGTTGTATGCTGTGGTCTTATTGTGTCAGCCTGTGTTATTGTTAAAGTTGTACGTTGTGATCTAATAGTCTTATTCTCTGACAGTGTTAAAGTTGTATGTTGAGGTCTTATAGAGTTATCTTGTGTCAGTTTTAAAGTTGTATGTTGTGGTCTTATAGAGTTATCCTGTGTCAGTGTTAAAGTTGTATGTTGTGGCCTTATAGTGTCTTCCTGTGTCAGTGTTAAAGTTGTATGTTGTGGCCTTATAGAGTCATCCTGTGTCAGTGTTAAAGTTGTATGTTGTGGTCATATAGTCTTAGTCTGTGTCATTGTTAAAGTTGTATGTTGTGGTCTTATAGTGTCATCCTGTGTCAGTGTTAAAGTTGTATGTTGTGGCCTTATAGAGTAATCCTGTGTCGGTGTTAAAGTTGTATGTTGTGGACTTTTAGAGTCATCCTGTGTCAGTGTTAAAGTTGTATGTTGTGGCCTTTTGTGTCATCCTATGTCAGTGTTAAAGTTGTATGTTGTGGCCTTATAGTGTCTTCCTGTGTCAGTGTTAAAGTTGTATGTTGTGGTCATATAGTCTTAGTCAGTGTCAGTGTTAAAGTTGTATGTTGTGGTCTTATAGAGTCATCCTGTGTCAGTGTTAAAGTTGTATGTTTTGGCCTTATAGTGTCTTCCTGTGTCCGTTTTAAAGTTGTATGTTTTGGTCATATAGTCTTAGTCTGTGTCAGTGTTAAAGTTGTATGTTGTGGTCTTATAGAGTCATCCTGTGTCAGTGTTAATGTTGTATGTTGTGGTCTTATAGTGTCATCCTGTGTCAGTGTTAAAGTTGTATGTTGTGGCCTTATAGTGTCATCCTGTGTCAGTGTTAAAGTTGTATGTTGTGGCCTTATAGTGTCTTCCTGTGTCAGTGTTAAATTTGAATGTTGTGGTAATATAGTCTTAGTCTGTGTCAGTGTTAAAGTTGTATGTTGTGGTCTTATAGAGTCATCCTGTGTCAGTGTTAAAGTTGTATGTTGTGGTCTTATAGAGTCATCCTGTGTTATTGTTAAAGTTGTATTTTGTGGTCGTATTGTGTCATCTTGAGTTATTGTTAAAGATGTACGTTGTGGTCTTATAGTCTTAGTATGTGTCAGTGTTAAAGTTGTATATTGTGGTCTTATAGTGTCATCCTGTGTCAGTGTTAAACTGTTATGTTGTGGTATTATAGTCTTAGTCTGTGTCAGTGATAAAGTTGTATGTTTGGGTCTTATAGTGTCATCCTGTGTCAGTGTTAAAGTTGTATGTTGTGGTTTTAGAGTCTTCGTCTGTGTCAGTGTTAAATTTGTATGTTGTGGTCTTATAGAGGTATCCTGCGTTATTGGTAAAGTTGTATGCTGTGGTCTTATTGTGTCAGCCTGTGTTATTGTTAAAGTTGTACGTTGTGATCTAATAGTCTTATTCTCTGACAGTGTTAAAGTTGTATGTTGAGGTCTTATAGAGTCATCTTGTGTCAGTTTTAAAGTTGTATGTTGTGGTCTTATAGAGTTATCCTGTGTCAGTGTTAAAGTTGTATGTTGTGGCCTTATAGTGTCTTCCTGTGTCAGTGTTAAATTTGAATGTTGTGGTAATATAGTCTTAGTCTGTGTCAGTGTTAAAGTTGTATGTTGTGGTCTTATAGAGTTATCCTGTGTCAGTGTTAAAGTTGTATGTTGTGGCCTTATAGTGTCTTCCTGTGTCAGTGTTAAATTTGAATGTTGTGGTAATATAGTCTTAGTCTGTGTCAGTGTTAAAGTTGTATGTTGTGGTCTTATAGAGTCATCCTGTGTCAGTGTTAAAGTTGTATGTTGTGGTCTTATAGAGTCATCCTGTGTTATTGTTAAAGTTGTATTTTGTGGTCGTATTGTGTCATCTTGAGTTATTGTTAAAGATGTACGTTGTGGTCTTATAGTCTTAGTCTGTGTCAGTGTTAAATTTGTATGTTGTGGTCTTATTGTGTCATCCTGTGTCAGTGTTAAACTTTTATGTTGTGGTATTATAGTCTTAGTCTGTGTCAGTGATAAAGTTGTATGTTTGGGTCTTATAGTGTCATCCTGTGTCAGTGTTAAAGTTGTATGTTGTGGTTTTAGAGTCTTCGTCTGTGTCAGTGTTAAATTTGTATGTTGTGGTCTTATAGAGGTATCCTGCGTTATTGGTAAAGTTGTATGCTGTGGTCTTATTGTGTCAGCCTGTGTTATTGTTAAAGTTGTACGTTGTGATCTAATAGTCTTATTCTCTGACAGTGTTAAAGTTGTATGTTGAGGTCTTATAGAGTCATCTTGTGTCGGTGTTAAAGTTGTATGTTGTGGTCTTATAGAGTTATCCTGTGTCAGTGTTAAAGTTGTATGTTGTGGCCTTATAGTGTCTTCCTGTGTCAGTGTTAAAGGTGTATGTTGTGGCCTTATAGAGTCATCCTGTGTCAGTGTTAAAGTTGTATGTTGTGGTCATATAGTCTTAGTCTGTGTCAGTGTTAAAGTTGTATGTTGTGGTCTTATAGTGTCATCCTGTGTCAGTGTTAAAGTTGTATGTTGTGGCCTTATAGAGTAATCCTGTGTCAGTGTTAAAGTTGTATGTTGTGGACTTTTAGAGTCATCCTGTGTCAGTGTTAAAGTTGTATGTTGTGGCCTTTTGTGTCATCCTGTGTCAGTGTTAAAGTTGTATGTTGTGGCCTTATAGTGTCTTCCTGTGTCAGTGTTAAAGTTGTATGTTGTGGTCATATAGTCTTAGTCAGTGTCAGTGTTAAAGTTGTATGTTGTGGTCTTATAGTGTCTTCCTGTGTCCGTTTTAAAGTTGTATGTTGTGGTCATATAGTCTTAGTCTGTGTCAGTGTTAAAGATGTATGTTGTGGTCTTATAGAGTCATCCTGTGTCAGTGTTAATGTTGTATGTTGTGGTCTTATAGTGTCATCCTGTGTCAGTGTTAAAGTTGTATGTTGTGGCCTTATAGTGTCATCCTGTGTCAGTGTTAAAGTTGTATGTTGTGGCCTTATAGTGTCTTCCTGTGTCAGTGTTAAATTTGAATGTTGTGGTAATATAGTCTTAGTCTGTGTCAGTGTTAAAGTTGTATGTTGTGGTCTTATAGAGTCATCCTGTGTCAGTGTTAAAGTTGTATGTTGTGGCCTTATAGTGTCTTCCTGTGTCCGTTTTAAAGTTGTATGTTGTGGTCATATAGTCTTAGTCTGTGTCAGTGTTAAAGTTGTATGTTGTGGTCTTATAGAGTCATCCTGTGTCAGTGTTAATGTTGTATGTTGTGGTCTTATAGTGTCATCCTGTGTCAGTGTTAAAGTTGTATGTTGTGGCCTTATAGTGTCATCCTGTGTCAGTGTTAAAGTTGTATGTTGTGGCCTTATAGTGTCTTCCTGTGTCAGTGTTAAATTTGAATGTTGTGGTAATATAGTCTTAGTCTGTGTCAGTGTTAAAGTTGTATGTTGTGGTCTTATAGAGTCATCCTGTGTTATTGTTAAAGTTGTATTTTGTGGTCTTATTGTGTCATCTTGAGTTATTGTTAAAGATGTACGTTGTGGTCTTATAGTCTTAGTATGTGTCAGTTTTAAAGTTGTATGTTGTGGTCTTAAAGAGCCATCCTGTGTCAGTGTTAAAGTTGTATGTTGTGGCCTTATAGTGTCATCCTGTGTCAGTGTTAAAGTTGTATGTTGTGGTCTTATAGTCTTAGTCTGTGTCTGTGTTAAAGTTGTATGTTGTAGTTTTATAGAGTCATCCTGTGTCATTATCAAAGTTGTATGTTGTGGTCTTATACAAGACTGCCCACAGTTTTGTCTCACGCTTATCCTCTATCTCCTTTCCCACAAATCTTTCCAGTTGTCACAGCATGTTTCCGTGGCGAAGTGGTCAAGTCGTTTGACTCGGGCTCCGAAGGTTGTAGGTTTGATTCCCGGCCTCGTCCTTCGGTTCACGAGTGAAATTTTTCTGAGACTCCTGTGGGTCGTCGCTAGAGCTTAGAAGTTCGTGCTTTGTGCGACGCTTTCCGCGCTGCGGAAAGAGACCGAGCCATATGGGATAAAACTAGGTGCAGTGAAGTCGACCCTGTCGACTTTAAAGCGACTATTTTTTTTTTAAAAACAAGTTGTTCCAGTTTTGTCTTCTCTTAATATGGCCAAACAATGAAGACATTCTCTTTCTGGTGTTTCTGATCAGTTGCTTTGCGACCTAAACTCCCTCCGAATGTTTTGATTACTCATTTGACTGCCCAAAGCATTTTTAGCAATCTTCTATTATTTTAAAAAAAATCTCTAAAGGAGTCCGGGTATTTCTTTGGCTTGTTTCATAATTGTCCACCATTCGCAGAGCTTATGTTAGAACTGGTTCTTTGTAACGTGCAATAATTGTCCACCATTCGAAGGCAGAGCATATGTTAAAACTGGTTCTTTGTAACGTGCAATAATTGTCCACCATTCGCAGGCAGAGCATATGTTAGAACTGGTTCTTTGTAACGTGCAATAATTGTCCACCATTCGCAGGCAGAGCATATGTTAGAACTGGTTCTTTGTAACGTGCAATAATTGTCCACCATTCGCAGGCAGAGCATATGTTAGAACTGGTTTTTTGTAACGTGCAATAATTATCCACCATTAGCAGGCAGAGCATATGTTAGAACTGGTTCTTTGTAACGTGCAATAATTGTCCACCATTCGAAGGCAGAGCATATGTTAGAACTGGTTCTTTGTAACGTGCAATAATTGTCCACCATTCGCAGGCAGAGCATATGTTAAAACTGGTTCTTTGTAACGTGCAATAATTGTCCACCATTCGCAGAGCATATGTTAGAACTGGTTCTTTGTAACGTGCAATAATTGTCCACCATTCACAGGCAGAGCATATGTTAGAACTGTTTCTTTGTAACGTGCAATAATTGTCCACCATTCACAGGCAGAGCATATGTTAGAACTGGTTCTTTGTAACGTGCAATAATTGTCCACCATTCGCAGGCAGAGCATATGTTAGAACTGGTTCTTTGTAACGTGCAATAATTGTCCACCATTCGCAGGCAGAGCATATGTTAGAACTGGTTCTTTGTAACGTGCAATAATTGTCCACCATTCACAGGCAGAGCATATGTTAAAACTGGTTCTTTGTAACGTGCAATAATTGTCCACCATTCGCAGAGCATATGTTAGAACTGGTTCTTTGTAACGTGCAATAATTGTCCACCATTCACAGGCAGAGCATATGTTAGAACTGTTTCTTTGTAACGTGCAATAATTGTCCACCATTCACAGGCAGAGCATATGTTAGAACTGGTTCTTTGTAACGTGCAATAATTGTCCACCATTCACAGGCAGAGCATATGTTAGAACTGGTTCTTTGTAACGTGCAATAATTGTCCACCATTCACAGGCAGAGCATATGTTAGAACTGGTTCTTTGTAACGTGCAATAACTGTCCACGATTCGCAGTCATATGCTAGAACTGGTTATTTGTACCATGCATGAATTCGTTTTTCTAACTGTCAAGAACAGGGATTTATTGCAGGAAATGCTTGTTTCTATGTGAATACTAAAATAAATGCATGAGAACAACTTTGACAACACCAAGAGAATTTTCGCAACTGTCAATGTTAATATCACAACTTGCATTCAGGACATGACAACGAACGGTAGCCATTATGTTGCCTATACAAATATCGTGATGAGCATCGTGTCAGGCCCTGACAGGGTCATAATGAGCACAGAGACATTGTCATATTTCTTGATGATCAACTGCTGGGGGCCTGGTCAGTGTGTAGCTGTGATTGGCGTCCTCGTCAACATCCTCAACGTGGTGGTGTTTCTGAAACAAGGGATTCGAGATTCCGTGAACATTAGTCTTCTTGGTTTGACCATATCAGACCTGGGGTCTTTGATTATTCTCATCTTGCTTAATTTATGCTGGGCGCCTGCTATTACGAGCCTACATTTGCCTTTCTATCCGCACCAGATGATGTACTTTCTCTTCTATGGCCACACTGCCTTCAGCAGAGTCACTACAGGGATGACAGCCTGGATTGCTTTCGAAAGATGTTTGTGCATTGTCACCCCTTTACAAATTAAGACACTTGTAACGCCCAGAAGATCTGTTATGGTTATCTGTGTGCTCTACGTCATTACAATAGCATCTGTAGCGCCGATCTTTTACAGTTCAAAGTTCACATGGATAACTGATCCTGTGAGAAATACAACTGTGCTCAGTTATATTAAAATCGCTGAACGACGAAACGTCGATGATATCATTTATGTCATAAATAACATTCTGCCTTTAATGTTTTTCATACTGATTGTTATCTGTACAGTGATTCTCGTAACAACATTACAGCGCAATGTAAAATGGCGACAGCGGATTGCATCGTCTAAGAATAAAGCCGTGTCACAGAGAGACACCAAAGTTACTCAGATGGTTCTGATGATCTCAGTTGTTTTCATTGTCTGTTACATTCCTGGAGCCTTATTTTTCTTATTACCTCTAACGAACCAAGAAATGAAAGTTGCTGGGTCGGAAAGAAACTTCGTCATCGCTATTGTTTCGTTTATGCTCCTTGTGGAAGGCATCAATGAGAGTGCCAACTTTTTTATCTACCTCAAAATGAGTTCTAAATTCAAAGCTACATTTCAACAACTGTTTGGTCTTTACATTGGAGAGTTGAAGGACAATAACAAGAAAACGTGGAACAAATAAACAAGGCAAAAATACCTACAGTTAGGTTCTAATGTCCTACATCTTTATTCACAATCGCTCAAAAAGAGTCTGGGAGAACAGGAAGATTATTGCCAAAACAGAGTCCTTGTCTATCAAGCCTGTGTCCTTAGTACTTTTCTTTATGGCAGTGAAGCCTCGACAGCTTACTCACACCAAGAGAAACGTTTAAACAGCTTTCATATGCGGTGTCTGCGAGGAATACTTGGTATTAAGTTGGAAGAGAAAATAACAAATACTGAAGTATTGGAAAGATCAGGTTGTGTGACAGTTTATTCCATGCTCAATCTTCGTAGACATAGATGGATAGGACACGTCAGGAGGATGGAGGATGGTAGCATACCAAAGGACATCCTTTTTGGTGAATTACAGATGGGTAAGAGATCTTACAGCAACATGATGTTGGCTGGTATGATAATATTCGGTAATGTTAGTTTACATCAACATACAAAAGTGCAATACATAACTGATGTGGTTGGTGTATGACCTCCAGGAGAGAAGATTTCTCAGTCGCCTCCAATAAAGCTCCAATATGTTTAGCCAGGGTCCACTATGGTTAGCTAAGATCCCCTGTGGTCAGCTAAGGACAGCCGGTCGGTACTCGGAACCAGTGTTCCGTCCTGACGACACCTTGTCCATCATCGTTGTAACTGAACAGGAAAAACTGGTTTTCTTGGTGGGGGTTGGAATGCATTTTGTCTAGTTCTATACAAATACAACCCTAGATTATACATACAATCTATCCCCTCACATACACACATCCATATAGTCAAGTCTAGCAGTGTCTCTCTTCCCGCTTTACGGCGTTCACTCTCCTCTCTCTCTCTCTCTCTCTCTCTCTCACTCTCTCTCTCTCACTCTCTCTCTGTATCTCTCTCTCGCTCTCTCTCTCTCTCTCACTCTCTCTCTGTGTCTCTCTCTCGCTCTCTCTCTATCTATCTATCTATCTCTCGCTCTCTCTCTCTCTCTCTCTCTCTCTCTCTCTCTCTCTCTCTCTATCTCTCTCTCTCTCTCTCTCTCTCTCTCTCTCTCTCTCTTACATCTCTTGTCTTCCCTGTTATCGGTTCTGTCATGAGAAATGAAATGTCCTAAGTCCATGTCACTTGACACCGGTTCATTGCAGCCGCGACGTCAAAAGTTATTTCAGCAGATTAAATGATGAGTTGTGGCATTTCAAGAGTGTCTGACCGCCGGGCTTAAGTGCCAGTGGCCCGCCTCTGTGTCAGGTCTCAGTGAGTTACGATGAACCCTCGTTCATCACACACTGAAAGGGCTAAGTGCACCATATACCCGATGTAGAGTGTGGTGTTTGTCTACACCACTACACCTCTATTCGAAACACATTCATGCTAGTAACATATAATATTTTTATGGGGTTTTTATTACATGTGAGTCCCCTTCATCAATAGGCAATGTGCCTATGCGGGCTTAGTAATAACAGAGTAGCACAACACACTATTCATTCTGGTGAGTTACCATATGACAATTAGTATCTCTAGCAGGTCTTAAACATATTATTCTACACATTATTTTTAGTCAGGTCTCAGTCAGATATGACTGAGCTACACTATGACAGTAGACAGTACTACTTGCTTTCTGTTAGCGCCGAATGCTGGGCGGCGCTTACAAACCCGACAATCCACATTGTGCCAACGGATTCGGGCACAAGAGCGCAAGTTGGAGGGTACAAGCCTTTTCCTGATGCGAGTAAATGCAACCTAAAGACAAAATGTCATGGACAGGGCTGACGAGGCCCTAAGCCTTGGTTGGCAGCTGGTCTAGGATCGAAGCTCCGACAGGTGGACAGTTAGAGCGATGCTTTGCTGATCCGGCAGATCCTGCAACTTGTCTTGTTCCAGATTTATTGGTGTCATCATTCCTCTGGAGTGAACTAGACAGGCCGAGAGAGGGATCATTCTGCATGGGCAACACATGGTCTCTATATTTTAGCCCAGGCTTTGTGCTATGGATAGGTATAACTCCATCCCTGGTGTCAGAGTCTCCCCTATAGTTACAACGCGTCGTCTTCGACGGCGCCAGGCAAGTACAGCCAGGCTCAACTCTGAGCGACGTTAACCACTCTAGTTACAACGCATCGTCTCCGACGGCGCCAGGCAAGCACGGTCAGGCTCAACTCTGAGCGATGCTAGCCATGTTGTGGGTCAGTCGGTACAGGCGTGAACCATGAAGTTCACGCAGAGGGACACAACTCCGACTCGCGAGAATTCTGAGCGTCCAGCCAGACGGCTTGGAAACGTTGTAGTGGACAGACGGTATGAATGGTGCTTGTGATGAATTGTGTGTTTGAGCGCGAATCGATAGCAAGCCTGTATGAGATTAGGAGACTGTGCGCCTGGGTTGTGAAGTTGTAAGTGTATTGCATTTATGTATTTATTGATTGTATGCATTGATTGTATCATGGCATCGCGAATTGTGATTGCGCGATGCATGCATTGATTGTGAAGAGTGAGCTGCGAGAATAAAGTGTTTGAAGTGTTGTTGCAGTGTGTCACGTTGAGTTATTTAGTGACTGTATTTAGTATCACACTTGCCAGCAGATACGAGCCTGAGTTCTTGCCTACCGCAAGATCCTGACACCTGGTCTTAACCGGTCTCGGAATCAAAGCGAGAGGTAGCAGTTACGGGTTATAAGTCCTTGTCAATTGGCTTAGACATGGAGCTCCACGGGTTGCCTCTGACTGTGGGAGACACCTACAGGTGTCACTGCTCAGCTACCGTCCGCCTCAAGCTGGGAGCCCCCGGCCAGTTGTCTGCTTCAATGGATACTTGGGGCTGGACAAAATCTGAATCGCAGTCTGTAAAACCAATATGCATCTGGTACTATTAAAAGGAGAAAAATAGACACCTCAAGCTACCGCTTGCAACCTGGAACGTAAGAACCATATGTCCAGAATTTTCTACTGACCCAACGAATATTGACGGTGTGAGAAAAACGGCTGTGATTGATGGCGAACTCAACCGTCTTAACATTGATATTGCTGGCCTGCAGAAGACTCGCCTCGCTTAGGAAGAGTCTCTCAGGGAAAACAATTATACCTTTATTTGGAAGAGTAGAGGGCGTGCAGAAAAAGGCAACATGGTGTGGACTTTGCTGTGAAGAATTCGCTACTGGGAATGATTGAAATTCCAGCTGGAGATAATGAAAGACTATTATCCATGCGCTTGGCAACCTCTTGTGGTTTTGCCAACATTATTACTGCATATGCTCCGACACTCACTTCTTCTGATGATGTGAAGGATTCGTTCTATAAGGAGTTAGACTCTGTGATCCAAGCAGTTCCAAAATCCGACTACATTTATATGCTCGGTGATTTCAATGCTTGGTTGGGCAAGGACTCGAGTTCATGGCCAGTGTGCCCTGGAAAATATAACATCGGTCGCATGAATGAAAATGGACAAAGGCTGCTGTAGCATTGCACCAGAAATGGCGTATGTATTGCAAACTCCTTATTTTTTAAATACAAAGGATCTGCATAAAGTCACATGGAAACGTCCAGATCCGGCCATTGGCATCATCTGGACTTCATCATCACAATGAGACAATATCTGAACCAAACATCATTAACTCGAAGTTACTACAGTGCTGACTGTGATACGGATCATTCTTTGGTTGTTGCAAGGGTTAGACTTGGTCAAAGAGAATATACACAGCTAAACACAAATCTAGCCCCAGGATTAATATTATTAACACTCACGATCCTGAAAAGTGTTTTGAGTTCCAACAGCAACTTGAAGACGCTTTCACTGATACATCAGAAAATTGTACAACAAGTAGAAAACTGGGATAAACCTAAGGAAACTCTTTATAAAACAGCGGTAAGGGTTTACGGCACTGTGGATCATAAGAGGCAGGACTGGTTTGCGACAAACAGCTAGACACTGCAGCCCTTGATTGATAATAAGAAGATAGCTCTCTTAAGAAGCAAGGAAACAACAATGCGTAACACTTTCAGTGAGCTGAAGCTAGCTATGCAGGATGTGCATAAGGCTGCCAGGCAGTGTGCAAATGACTACTGGATCAAGTTATGTGAATCCATTCAAGCTGCAAGAGATTAAGCAAATATCAGAAACATGTATGAAGGGATAAAGAAAGCACTGTGGTCCAATTATCAAAAGAAGTGCACCACTGAAAACCTTGACTGGAGAAATCATCACTGATAAGAAACAGCAGATGGATAGATGGGTAGAGCACTATATGTAGCTTTATTCAAAACTAGACAAAACTAGCGGATGATGCCTTCAACGCCATAGAGGCCCTGCCAAGTCTTGACCACCTGGACACACTTTCCACCATAACAGAAGTTAAGTGTGCTATAAATGAACTTGCATCTGGCAAGGCTCCAGGTAAGGATGGGATTCCAATAGTGGTTATCAGGAGTGGGCAAGGCACTCTCACTCTACAGATCCACCAGCTAATAGAGCTATGATGGCGAGAAGGGCGAGTCTCACCAATTTCAAAGACTCATGCATCATAACATTGTACAAGAACAAGGTCTATCGGAGCGACTGTAACATCTATAGGGGTATATCACTGCTGAGTATTGTTGGGAAAGTATTTGCCAGAATTGGTCTGCGCAGACTTCAAGTCCTGGGAGATCAAGTCTACCCCGAATCACAGTGTGGCTTTCAACAGAAACGGTCTACCACTGACATGTTATTCTCATTGCGACAAATGCAAGTAAAATGCCGTGACCAGAATCAGCCACTGTTTATTGCCTTCATCGACCTCACAAAGGTATTTGATTTGGTCAGTGGTGAGGGTCTGTTCAAGGCACTAAAAAAGATCGGCTGTCCACCAACTTTTCTGTCCATTGTGGAATCGTTCCACATAGGCATGAAGGATATAATCAAGTTTGATGATGCAACTTCAGAAGAGTTTGAAATCAAGAGTGGAGTCAAGCAAGGTTGTATACTAGCTCCCACCCTCTTTGGAATATACTTTTCACTTCTACTATAATATGCCTTTCGTGATCAGTATGGTGGTATATACATTCACTCACGCTCAGATGGTGGCCTCTACAATGCTCAGAGATTGAAGACAAAGACCAACATTAGGAGGGTACTGATCAGAGAGTTGCTTTTTGCAGATGATGCTGCAGTTACGACCCACTCTGAGGAAGAATTACAATGTCTATTCTATCTGCATTCTCCAATGCTTGTTTTGAATTTGATTTAACAATTAGCAAAAAGAAGACACAAATTATGTCACAAGGTGCACATGGTGTACCATCAATCTTTATTGACGACGCCGAACTGGAGATAACAGACCATTTTACATATCTAGGATCAGAGGTAAATAGCAAAGTATACCTAGATCAGGAAATCAACATCAGGATTGGTAAGGCAGTAACAACAATGAACAGGTTAACAAAAAGAGTCTGGGAGAAAAGGAAGCTTACTGCCAAAACAAAAGTCCTTGTCTATCAAGCCTGTGTCCTTAGTACTCTTCTTTATGGCAGTGAAGCCTGGTCAACTTACTCACACCAAGAGAAACGTTTAATCAGCTTTCATATGCGGTGTCTGCGTAGAATACTTGATATTAAGTGGCAAGACAAAATAACAAATACTGAAGTATAGGAAAGATCATAGTAACATATAATGGCAGGATATCAGACCATTTCCAAATAACATCTGGCTTGAAACAGGGTTATGCACTATCGCCGCTACTCTTCAATCTGGCTCTAGAGAAAGTTGTAAGGACGGTAAAGGAGGAATGTGGTATTGGAGGAACATCCAAGGTGCTTGGTTATGCAGATGATATAGACATTTTAGGGGAAAATGAACAAAAGACATTGGAAATATTGTCTCAATTTAAAGGAAAAAGCCCAACAGATGGGGCTGGTTATCAACCAAGATAAGACAGAATATATGGCAATTTCAAGAGAAGGAATGGCTAAAAACTCTGGCCACATACAAATAGATAAAATGACCATTAAAAGAACGGAAACATACAAATACCTGGGTACAATCTTCAACTGCTCCAATATCATAAGGGAAGAAATACAAACTAGAATCAATTTTGGAAATAAGATATACTATGCACTACAACATCTACTAACATCAAATGCGCTATCTCGTAACACCAAAATCACAATATACAAAACACTGATCAGACAAATTGTGCTGTATGGCTCTGAAACCTTGAGTACAACGAAAGGAGACGAAGCCTTGCTATAAACCTATGAGAACAAAGTTTTAAGACGCATCTTTGGACCCATTAGGGATACACAAAGGTGGAGAGTGGAAAAGATCTGTTTAAGTCCCCGTTAATCACTGGTATCATGAAGGCTAATAGACTACAATGGCTGGGGCATATAGAAAGAATGGAAGATAATAGGGAAATAAAACTCGCTTAGACTCAGGAAATAAATGACCGTAGACCCCGAGGTAGACCAAGAAGACGATGGAGAGATAATATATATACAGACCTACAAGAACTTGGAATCAACGACTGGCAAGAGAAGGTCCACCAGAGAGACGAATGGAGACGGATTGTATCTGCAGCAAAGAACCTCAATGGCTAGAAACGCTGAAGAAGAAGAAGATAGGAAAGATCAGGTTGTGTGACGGTGTATTCCATGCTCATTCTTCGTAGACTTAGATGGATAGGACACGTTAGGAGGATGGAGGATGGTAGACTACGAAAGGACACCTCTTTTGGTGAATTACAGATGGGTAAGAGATCTCAGGGTCGGCCTCTATTGCTTTACAATGATGTGTGTAAGCGGGACATGATTGATACAGGCATTGATAATGCACATTGGGATCAAGTCGCCGCTGATCATGTTGCATGGAGGGCAAATATCAGAAATGGAATAAAGACAAAGGAGAAAATGATTGCAGATAAGTCACACACCGAGCGTGCGAGATGTAAGATGGTGCATGCTGGTGGCAATTACCATGTGTTCACATTCATCCATTGTGGACGAACATTTACAGCGCGAATTGGCCTTATCAGTCACATTCGCTACCGCCATGTGGTGTAGTTATAATGCCTCTTTGAAGCACAGTGTAACAAACTATCGTCTGTCGAGACGGCAAGGTGCCAATGAATCTCTAGTATATAATAAAGATTATGCATGGTAACCTGAAAGCATGCATAGTAACAATTCAAAATTTATATATAATGATATTCCTAATAATAGCATAACGAATGAAATAGTCATACCATTATGTAATGCGAAATAAGGCAATAAACTGTTATAGGAGCAACAAACACGGGAAAACCGAAATGTAGGCCTGCCCGATCTGTCGTTACTTAGCCACTGCCGTGGTGAAGAATTAAAAGAAATATAGTCATTTGACTATATTGTGTACAACAAGATCCACACAACAAAAGGAGACCATGCAAGTTCTCATAGAAGTAACAGATCAGACAGAGGAGATGAAAATCCTCAATTATGCATGGCGCTTTGCTGAATAATAACTAGAGACAACCATTCACAGACAATACTAAACAGCATAGAACCCCTACTCAATGATAAATGAGATATACATTTAATTGCTCCATATCTGATCCTATTTCTAACGTATTTGATTTGAACAGATCTAGTCAGAGTACTCTGTGGAAGAATTGCAATGTCTACTATCTGAATTCTCCAATGCTTGTTCTGAATTTGGTTTAACAATTAGCAAAAAGAAGTCACAGATTATGTCACAAGGTGCACATGGGGTACCATCAATCTTTATTGACGACGCCGAACTAGAGATGGTAGACCATTTTACATATTTAGGATCAGTGGTAAATAGCAAATTATCCCTAGATCAGGAAATCAACATCCGGATTGGTAAGGCAGCAACAACAATTAACAGGTTAAGAAAAAGAGTCTGGGAGAACAGGAAGCTTACTGCCAAAACAAAAGTCCTTGTCTATCAAGCCTGTGTCCTTAGTACTCTTCTTTATGGCAGTGAAACCTGGACAACTTACTCACACCAAGAGAAACATTTAAACAGCTTTCATATGCGGTGTCTGCGAAGAATTCTTGGTATTAAGTGGCAAGACAAAATAACAAATACTGAAGTATTGGAAAGATCAGGTTGTGTGACGGTTTATTCCATGCTCAGTCTTCGTAGACTTAGATGGATAGGACATCTTAGGAGGATGGATGATGGTAGAATACCAAAGGATATCTTTTTTTGGTGAATTACAGATGGGTAAGAGATCTCAGTGTCGGCCTCTACTATGATACAAAGATGTGTGTAAGCGGGACATGAGTGATAAAGGCATTGATAATGCACATTGGGAGCAAGTCGCCGCTGAACGTGTTGCATGGAGGGCAAACATCAGAAATGGAATAAAGACAAAGGAGAAAATTATTGCAGATAAGTCACACACCGAGCGCTTGAGACGCAAGATGGTGCATGTTGGTGGAAATGACCACGTGTTCACATGCACCCACTGTGAACGGACATTTACAGCGCAAATTGGCCTTATCAGTCACCATCGCTACCGCCATAGGTAAAAGTTATTATGCCTTTTTAGAGCACAAACTATCGTCTGTCAAGACGGCACGGTGCCAATGAATGATGAGACAGAGTACTTTTACCAAGTACGATCAATGCTCTTATCTTCTTGCTGCCTTTTTCTCTCCTCACTCTACGTTTATTTCCCTTGATCACGCGTCGTGTCTGCACGATCGGCAGTACGTATGATCCTGACACCTACACCTAGCGTCTGGATTCAATCCAGCATTTCACACATTTGATCGCTGGACATACCAAAGGCAACATGGGATTCCCCGGCAATGTGTTGACGCGGGGATTCTTATCAAGCTAAGCTGGAATGTTACACCCATTCTCTGCTGGTGAACATAACATCAATTTGAAGATTAGACACTCGTGGTAGACACTTTGTAAAATCTAGCCCGTAATCGCTGTGAGTGTCGGCCTTCTTACTTGCGCTGTGTTAGGTTATAACGTTTCAACAGTCGAGCGCACTTTTATTCAGAGTTTTAAATGCTGCAAGTATCGTTTTTATTCTTCCTCAATTTCTCCATTATTTGTCCATCTTGATTGTAGACCGAGATCCATTCTGGGATGATAAACAGTTATTGTTGTTGGTGGTATTGATGTTGTGATGTTGTTATTTTCGTTGATGTTGTTATTATTGGTGATTTTATACTGTTTATATTTAATAGAGACAAACCTCAATTGGTCTGTTTATATTGTATAGAGTCAAATATCACCTTGTCTAATTTATATTGTATAGAGACAAATCACTTGCTCTTTTTACATTGTATTGAGATACATCTCATTTGGTCTCTTTATATTGTATAGCGACAAACCTTCACTTGGTCTAGTTTATATTGTATAGCGGGGGTGGGGGGGGGGGGGGTACGGAGTGTCAGGCATTGGTAGCACCTTTGGTAAGGATGACTCTCATGTCCTTTTCAGAACCCACCCCCACTGGTCCAAGCCTGGCACCCAGCTCGTGCCTGTGGCTCCTAGTAGCTGTCAGCATGCGACAGCGGCCACCCCCCGGGCAACAGCTGTGAGAGGCTGGCTAAACCAGGCATGGGTAGCCGATTTGGTGTCAAACCAAGCGGTAAACTAGGGTATGCCTACCCAGCATGTGAAGACAGGATTCTGTAGACTGCGCGGAAGAAATCATTCCTGATTCAACGAGCAAGACGGCGTTTACCTGCAGAGCGTTGTGGAACGTAATGAGCACGGCAAGGCACGTAGAGCGCCCTGGTCATCCACTGCACCTGTATTCGTCTCCAGTCGTCTTGACTTGTCTTGCCACTGGACTCAGATGGACTCAGGCGAGAGAGTGAGGTCGACGAATTACGCAACTCTTCTTCACTTTAATCCAAGTCATCACGCAAGTCATTCTTCATCCAATACATGCAACATAATGTTTCAGCTTTCTCACATGCCTGTGCCAATTTTGGGCTCAATATCAACTTGGAGAAGATTGTAGTTATGTACCAGCCAGTTCCAGGGAATAATCACACTGTGCCGAATATCAAAGTGAATGATCATAGACTAAGTTTTGTGGACAAATTCACCTATCTTGGCAGCACTGTGTCACAAGCTGCCAGAATTGATGATAAAGTGAATGCAAGAATCTCCAAGGCCAGTGCGGCCTTTGGCAGACTGTACAAGAATTTATGGGACTAGAACTGGAATAAGCCTGCAAACAAAGCTAAAAGTCTACAAAGCAGTTGTATTATCCACACTGCTATATGCTTGTGAAACCTGGACTGTTTATCAGCGACACGCTAGGAAATTAAACCACTTCCACACAGTCTGCCTAAGGAAGCTACTGAAGATTAAATGGCAAGACAAGATTCCAGACACTAAAGACCAGAATGAGCGTCCATGCCCAGTATCCACACTCTACTGATGAAGAATCAGATTCGCTGGGCTGGTCACTTGACTCGCATGCCAGATCACAGGCTCCCTAAACGAATGTTTTACAGCGAACTGCGTTGTGGTAAACGCTCCCAAGGTGGCCAGAGGAAACGCTTTAAAGACACTCTGAAAATCTCACTGAATGCTTTTGGAATTCATCATGACATCTGGGAGGCTGCAGCCAGAGACCAAAATTCGTGGCGTGCATCATTACGCAAAGGTGCAGTCATATGTGAGGCAACCAGGACTGCAAGAGCTGTGAAGAAAAGGCAGGACAGAAAAACCACTGCAGGAAATCCTCCTCCAGAAACGTCAAGCATTCTTTGCCCACATTGTCAAAGAACATTTCGAGCCAAAATAGGCCTTATCAGCCATCATAGAACTCACGGCTCCATACCTTCAACTCCACTGGATGAAATGAATGGTCATCATGATTCTTGATGGACAAACAACATTGTATAGCGACAAACTCACGTGGTCTAGTTTATGTTGTATTGAGACAAAAATCGCGTGGTCTAGTTTATATTGTGTAGAGACAAACCTCATTTTGTCGAGCTTATATTGATTACTAGTAATAGAATAGAACATCACCAAACACCAAAATCACAATATACAAAACACTGATCAGACCAGTTGTGCTGTATGGCTCTGAAACCTGGAGTACAACGAAAGGAGACGAAGCCTTGTTACAAACCTTTGAGAACAAAATTTTAAGACGCATCTTTGGACCCATTAGGGATACACAAAGTGGAGAGTGGAAAAGAAGAAGTAACAAAGACATTTATGATTTGTTTAAGTCCCCGCTAATCACTGGTATCATGAAGGCTAATAGACTACAATGGCTGGGGCATATAGAAAGAATGGAAGATAATAGGGAAACAAAACTCGCTTACACTCAGGAAATAAATGACCGTAGACCCCGAGGTAGACCAAGAAGGCGGTGGAGAGATAATATACATACAGACCTACAAGCACTTGGAATCAACGACTGGCAAGAGAAGGTCCACCAGAGAGACGAATGGAGACAGATTGTATTTGCAGCAAAGAACCTCAATGGCTCGGAATGCTGAAGAAGAGAGAGAGAGAGAATAGAACATCTTCAGCTGCAAGGAAAGGCTGGAGATTTTTTCAAGGAAAACAGAACAGTCAAATTCAGAACATCATTACATGTAACTAAAATGCTTAACTAGGCAATACCTTAACAGAAAGCAAGGTTAACAGTTAGTTGCATGTCGTTTACAGTACGTTTCGATCAACCCCAGCATTTATTGGCTGTGTGTTATTTACTAGACAATGTTAGTTCAGTAGTTTCTCATTATTTTCTGAACCACATACTCCGCATACCATTTAAATCAACGCAAATCAACTTAGGTTTGCATAAAACCGACAGGGACCACTTAATTGCTAACGCCTCACTATGTTTGAACAATCGTTTATTGTTCGTTGAATGCAGTACGTGACATGCTTTTTCTTTACGCTATGGTCATAGTTTATCAGATTGTTAGATATCCACTAGGATGGCGTTTTATATCCTTTCGACTGCACGGGGATTCCTGAAGACTGATTAACTCTTTTTCACCGACACTGGTAGATTTGTTGGACTACTCGATGTGTTATTTGTCTTTCCGCTCTACCTATGTAAGTTGCCTGGAACTCACACTGGAATTGATAAATGATTCTTTTACAGATGAGGTAGTCTCGGGGTGGTTTTATATATGATCATTGGTTCAGCGCAAAGAATGTTTGCTTTACTGCTGTTTTAAGCTGAAAGTGTATTCATTTCATTACGCCATCTCCTCGAAAGGTCAACTGAAGAAACACTAGAAGTTTGGGAACCGTTGATTATGTGGGGTAGATTTGAGTGGATAGCAGTGGCATTTGTTGAAGTCGGCTGGATGTTCAATAGATTGTAAAGTCTTGTTAAGGGTGTCCAGTTTCTTTTTATTGTGTCATTGGAGCAAATCTGTCTGGCTGCATTAAACATGGTTCTTGCCAGGCCACTCTTATATTGAATAGGTGTAAAGCTGTTGAAATTCACGTATTGACCCGTCCATTATTCTTTTCAATAAACTGCTCTTCGCATGATGCCAACCTCTCGACATCGAGTTGGGATGTGTATGAGTGACAACGCTTTATTGTTTTCATGGTCAAGAGTTAAAAAGATGTTCTTGTGGGCTTGGATCATGGTTTAAGTGAAACTATTATGTTGGTTATCTGGTGCGATGGATTACCAGTTTATCCCCCAAACCAGGGTTATGCAAAGCCATGACTGAAGGTGGTGGGTTAGTTAGTTAGTTAGTTAGTCGCAGTTCCAACTTCACAGCAACGGGTCATCCCCATTATGCTCCGTTCCTGTGCCAGTGAATATCATACAAAACGCTCCCCACCACCCAATGTGAAAAGTGGAAAAGATAGGAGTCTCGACAAACAACAACCCGCACAGATGCACTGTGCATAATGCCGCCGCCAGAATGTCAACACAATAGTCCCTCACAAAGCACCCAGTTCATTTCTGATGGAATCTGCAGCCATTTTCCCATCTGAATGTTTCCTAGATGTTCACCCACACAGTCCACGAAATACAGTTCATCGTCGATGGCAGTGGCAGTCAACCAGAAACCTAGCAGCCACGCATTTCTGCATAAGGCAAAAACCGGTCAACTCTGGGACATAGCCATCTGCCATCACTCCGAACATGCAGTCATGTTCCAAAACACCTCGGGCAGATTCAAAAGCACTTCACACGAAACTCACAGCTAACAGTGTCGCGCCACGCACTCACTCAGTAGCAGGGCGACGGAACCATCAAGCCTCCTTAGTCGCCTCTTACGACATGCGTGGTAGGCTGCAGTGTTGCTATTCTTTGCTTCCCTTATGGGCCCCGGCAACACACGGGAGTGGGTTGAAGGTGGTGGGTAAAGTTGAAGAGCAGCTGACAGATAACTGTAGGTTATCGTCTCCAATTTCACGACGGTAGGCAGAGGATCTTTTATGTGGAACAATGGCTACAGTAGTGAATTTGAATAACGAAAACACGAACAATAGACTTCACGCAATACAAGCTGTTATATTTCGCTGCATCTCGTCGGGTACATACTGCAGTATTACGTGTCTTAGTTATTCACATGGCTACGGTCATCGACCAGTATAGTAACTGCTGAGAACGAAAGTAATGGCAAACTACCTTCTTTACAACTGCCATGACAATCACGTTTTGTCATTTAATGGAGAATCAAAGAAACGGTCAAAGGCATGATCGAGACAAGAACACAGAAGTGATCTACGACTCTTGTGATCGTGTGAGATGGTGAAAAATGACCGCCCGCGCTTATTGCTGATGCTGATGTGGTTCTATTCTGGTTTTATTTGGTTAATGGGCATTCCTGTTTGGTTGGTGTGAATGAACTTGATTTATTTATTTATGAAGGGTCACTTTCATCATACCTGGATATCTTCATGTGTCTCTTCCCGTAGATCACAGAATGAGTATCTATCATAGTGCAACATGACTGTAGTAGTACTTGCGAGTATCAAGATGTTGGGATGCCAAATGGTAAAAACTATAGCTATGTATTGATCCGGTAATTATGTGCTCGAATCCTCATGGAGGCGGACATACAAATTCATGTAGTCCATATGCGAACAATTTCAGTGACTACGTGTTTTAAGTATTTCAGTTAAAGTATGGTCTTTACAGACGAAAGTATGTGGACTGGATCTAGAACTCCATCGCACAATGCCTGGGCTGGATTAAGAGAACATGTATTGCCCATGCAGCATGATCTCTCCCTCTCGGACTGCCTTGTTTTATCCAGAGGAAAGGATGACCAGTACGTCGGGAACAAGGTAAACTGCAGATGCTTCCGGCTCAGCATCGTAGCTCCATGCAGCAGAAGGTGAATATCTACCATAGCCTTATACCGGGGGGATTTTGACTTAGAGGCGTTCAGCCATATCCCTCAGCTGGGAGCCATAGACCAAGTGTCTGGACCCGATGGTAAGCATGTATTAGCTCTAGAATAGCCACAGTTATCCAAGTAGGATCGTGTAGACACGAAATGTGTCTTCACAAAGTTGGACTAGAGTCAAGCTCAACATTGTCTTCTTTCCCCGCTAATTCTTCCAAGCCCGTTCCCTTGGCTGTGGTTTCGCTAGATAGTAGATAAGGACAGTGGGAATCTCGTTAATCCATTCATGCGCGTCACTAATTAGATGATGAGGTATTTGGCTACCTTAATGTATCAACTTCTTATGATATATAACTCCGACGAGATGCAGCGAAATATGCCAGGCAATAAATACTGTAAGCGATTGTTTGTGGTTTCTGTGTTTATATTCACTAAGCGATACATTGTGTTGAGTTTTAGTGTGTTTTTATTAAAAGATTATCGTGTTACAGACTTTAAACTATTTGTTCCAGCATTCGTTCGTTGTAGCATGCCTGGATGAATCGTGTGTATGTTTAGCAGGCTGTCTAAAGTTTTCAAGCTTAATTTCAATACTAAGGATCTATAAACTCGTTTACAATCTCGGTATCTGAATTTTGGCAAAGTAGATGTTGGAGAGACAGTCAGATATTAGATATCTTCTTTCTTCTTTGCGTTCATCCGGAGTGTTATTTATTTTCAGATGTGATTGCTGTGTGTCTGGTTAGGCACCCTTGGGTCGAAACCCTTAGGCCAACACATCCGGCTTTTGCGTGCATTTTTGACCAGGTTAGCATTCCTGGGAGACTCACTTTTGTCAAGTTGGAACAGTCGAAGACTTCGCGGTCAGCCCTCAAAAGAAGGCAGGGACAGTCCATAGCATTTTCCGCCATCCTGGGTGGCTTCCATAATTGCAGAGCCGACACATAACGCTCTTGTGCTGGACTCACAGAGGGAATCGTCACGTCCTGCTCATGGCTGCTTTAATTCCTCACTTCAATATATTGGGCATTTCGTACGCCCCGGGCCGTTCCCGCACAAACCAGACAGGTCTGTAGACGGTATCCACTCAGCGAGTTTTCGGACATGTGCTTGTCGTTGCGCCCGTCAGAGCTGTCCCAGGCACGACAGACATTCGGAAAACTACCTAGTCAGAGCTGTTCCGAACAAGAGCGGCATTCGGAAACTAGGTAGTCAGAGCTGTTCCTAGCACGAGAGACATTCGGACGAGACATTTCACTCGGACGTAAATGCGTAGTGCCAATTTTTAGTTTGCCACCCGTAGGACTGGCACTTCCGACTTCAGCAGGCATTTTTTAATGAGGTTAGCCTTCCTCCTGTTTCGAGGCACTTTAGACTTATTGTTGTGATGTCGCCCACATCTCAGCTGGTCAAGATAGAACGATCATCGACTTCACGGTTAACCCTCAAGGGAAGGCAGGGGCAGACCAAGGGCCTATCCAAGGCTATCCAAGGAGGCTTCCATAATTGCAGAGCCGGCACATATTGCTCTGAGACTGGGCTCACCCGAGGAGTTGCCTCGTCCTGCTCATGGCTGCTTTAGTTCCTCACTTCCATGTGTTGGGCATCTCGCTTGCCACCGGTCGCTAAATCACACACCAGGAACGATCAGTCTGCAGGCGACATCCACTAGGTAAGCTTTCGCTTCGGATTACGCAATGGATTCGCTAGCCGTGCGTTCCATTTCGTGTTATTGAGACATTTTTCCACCATGTTTTTCCACCTTTGTCTACACTCTCTATGAGTTGGATGGACTCGGCTGCTTCCCGCCCACACTTGGAGGATACAGACGCAACAAAGAGTCATGGCTGAATGCAGCGGTCTTTGCTCAAGATGTTTACGAAGGATTTCAGGTCAGAGAAGAGACATGTGCGGCCGCCATAGACTTAGAGGACGCATATAACAGAGTATCGTTCGAGCACTTGATGCAAACGCTCCTCAGACTGAAAGTGCACCCTCACCTTGTACGATGGATAGCTGCAGTTCTGCTCCAAAGGAAGGTGGTGCTAAGATGCGGGAGTTGGTCTTCTGAGCCGATAACGATATGTCCAGGATTGCCGCAGGGTTCACCACTGTCACCAGTACTATTCAACGTGTATACGGTGCCGATCACTGAACAACAGTTGGACGGGAGGGGTAGGACTCTGTCATTCGTTGACGACATCCTCGTGTATCGACAGGGTCGAGATAGACAGGCGGTTGCCAATGATATGCAGGGTGAACTAGATCGAATTTCCTCATGGTGTGCGGATGCCGAAGCCCTTGTCAACCCTGCAAAGGCAACGGTTACATGGTTCTCACTAAACAACCATATTGTGAAAACAGACCTGCCGGCAGTAAGAATGGATGGGAGCAGTTTGAGTAGAACCCAGTCAATGACATATCTTGGCGTGAGGCTTGATCGTAGCCTGTCCTTCAGAGATCATGTCGATTATGTCATAACGAAGGCTCGAAAAGGTTTGTCAGCAATGAGAGTCATGGCGACTGCCAATATCGAGCAAAGACTGCTAATGCTTCTGTTCCAAGGACTTGTGCTTTCACGCATCGAGTATGTCCTGGCCATCCTCACTGTCAGCCCTACACAGATTGGAAGACTTGAAATGGTACAAAACGAAGCCATGCGCATCATTTTGGGCTGCACGAGAGACACCAGATGTGTAGCAATGAGATACCTCCTTGACTTCCCGACAATGGAACACAGGATCAAGATCTGGAGAGCTCGTGCATACTTAAAAATAAGGGCAGATGAGCAGCACCCTCTGCATGACGCTATATTCAGAGAAAAGGGTGACAGGCTAAAGAGGGGCAAATCATGGATGGGTCGGGCGGAAGATGTCGTCAGACAGGTCTGCAGTCTTACCAGTATCAACCCCGGCAAGGAATGGGTGCCGGTGCCTCCAGCTTTTAAGTGCACTTTCTCCTGCATTATCACACTCGACAGACGGTGCAGAGAGCAGAACCCTGCCGCTGTCAATGCAGAGGTAAACGCGCTCATCTATGAACACTCAGATAGCCCCGAAGTGCTCATCTATACAGATGGATCTGTGGTAAAGCAGCAGAGAAGTGCGTGGGCATTTACAGCCCGTTCAGCGGGCCGAACTGTTCAAGAATCCAGTGGTGCCCACTCTATGACCACGAGCAGCATGACGATGGAGGTGATGGCAGTTACACAGGCTTTCATATGGCTGGAGTCACAGCATTATACCAACGTGTGTGTACTAAGTGATTCAATGAGCATGATTCAGAAGGTCGAAGCTGGATCGGTACGTAGACAGTGGACTGAATCGCTGCGGAAGTCTGTTGTCCGTAAAGTCACCTTCATCTTCGTCCCGGGACATGCGGGAGTCGAGGGAAATGAACGAGCTGACAAACTGGCTGGCTCTGCACCCCCTGTAGATGGCCAGCCCATGGATCGTGCCGATGTTATTAACGTCCTTAAAGATATGGCGAGAACAGAGGACTTTGACGTCAATGATTCCACATCGCTGTCCAGGATGAAAGACCTGGGAGTAAGAATCGGCACAGCCAGACGCGAGAGGTACATCGGGAAAACAAAGCGCCTCGTCAACCAACACAGAACTGGCACTATTAGCCACCGAACACTGATGCATATGCTGGGGGGAGGATCTGAGCACCTATGGACATGTCCGGAGTGCAACGAAGATACCCCAACTGATAACTGATAACTGATAACTGATAACTGATCTCTATGAGTTAGATATGGTCAGTTTTCGTAGCATTTCATTCGACTGGGGCACTTCTTCAACCTTTTTGTACTCGCTCACGAGGTAGGCTACATGTGTTGCCGGCTCAGCACCTTACCTCCGTACAGCAGTGAGCTAGAAACGGGCGGCCCTCTCATCCGGGGATCCCTCATATCACCCAGCTGAGAGCTTTCGGACAGGTATCTGAACTGGGCATGTAGCGGGCTCAGTACCTCACCTCCGTATTTCGGTAGGTGAGTTTTCGGCCCCACTCTTTCATCCAAGGGTAGTAGCTTAGAGGCGTTCAGCTTACATCTCTCAGATGGAGGCCTTTGTGTAAGTGTCTGCACCAAGTTTGTGGTTTCGTGAGCTTGAGTTTAAAATCTGACTGTTATCCTCAGTCTACCTGCAGAGCAGCAGGTTGTGTCTCCCTTAGTCTGGTCTCTATCCCAAGAGCTGTCCAATATGTAGTTTATATTCATTGTCACAGCGCTTGGGGTCGGTGGGACACTCAGGCTCCCCCACCGCGGCAAGGTGGAGACACATCGGGGGAGCCATCGACATTTGATAGGGCAGACATTTGAAAGATGCGTCGCCGGCACGTAAGGCCATGCGATCAGCACAAAGCTATCCAGTGTCACCAGTGGGAACGCCGCGCCCCGCGAAGGTCAACGACGATTGGTTTTGAACTAATAAAAGCGCTCTTTCCGCGAGGGTCGAAGCTTGGTAAATCAAATCAAATCAAATCAACTTTATTAGGGTCACAAATTGGGCGCGCAGGCCCGTCTTACATTCGGCCCTTCCAATCACTCGTCTTTCATTCATCAAGAGCATTATACATTTACATAGGAAGAAAAATAAACATTGTGAAATGAATGTTGTAAACATAAACAAGGCAAATTACCATGTTATGAGGCCCATCTCCCACCTACCCATACATCACCCCACCCACATACGCACACCAAGGGACACATACATACCCCACCAACCGACCCATCCCCCTTCCGCACATCCTACACTCACATACTCTCCCCTCACCTGTTCCCCCAACCAAAACACACTCGCCACCCACAAACATTTCCCCACCAACCCACAGATCCCACGCCCACCCACATACACATCCTAACCCACACATCCTCTCCCCATCCACACCTCAAACCACCCATCCCCCAGCCACATCTCCATTGACCACATATTCACCACCCACGCACACAATCCCCCACCAACCCACACATCGCACATCCACTCACACATCCCCTAAACCATACACACACATCCCTATCAACTGACATCTCCCTACCCCCTCCACACATCTCCCTAACCACCCACACATCCCCAATCCACACACACACACACCCCACCACCCACACATACATCCTCCACCTACCCATACATGCCTTAACCCAATCCCCCACTACACAATCTCCCACCCGCACATCACATACATCCCCTACCACACAATATTCCCAACCCACGCACCACACACACATATATCCCTCACCAACACATCCCACACCCACATACCACCACACATCCTCACCTACACACCACACACATATCCCCCGCCCACATACCGCACAATATTCCCACCCACACCCACACAGATACCCTTACCCATCCACCCCACATATCCCCACCCACACACCACAAAAATCCCCCATCCACACACACATACCTCATCCACACAATATCCCTAACCAACACACCACACACCTCTCCCCACTCACACACGCATTCCCTACCCGTCCACCAACACACACTCACTCACGCACACATCCTCCACTAAGCACCCACACACCCCCACCCACCCACCCCCAACCAAACATCTCTCGATCACAATACCCCTACCCACACACATCCTCCACCCACTCACGCATCCCACCCC
Organism: Cepaea nemoralis; assembly: GCA_014155875.1. NCBI lineage: Eukaryota > Metazoa > Mollusca > Gastropoda > Stylommatophora > Helicidae > Cepaea > Cepaea nemoralis. The sequence goes on from JACEFZ010014614.1 coordinate 78,748, forward strand.
GACACATACACATCCCTCACCCACCTACACATCCCTAAGCCACTCACACACCCCCACCCACACATTCCCCATCCACGCACACATCTCCCACCCACACACCCCCACATACTTCCCCAAACCACCCTACCCATACACACATTCCCCGCACCCATCACATACATCCCCCACACCACACACTATCCCCCACCCACACACATATCCTCACCCATACCACAACACCCCCCACCCATACACCATGCACATATCCCCCACCAACACACCGCATACATATCTCAAACCCACACACCATACACTTCTCCCCACCCGACCTTGCATCCCCAATCCACCCAACACAATCCCCTACCCACACAACCCCGCCACCCACACATACTTTCTCAAACCACCCACACATCACCACCCACATAAACACACACACCCCATACCCGTCCCATACACATATCCTCCACCCATACACACATCCCCCACACCCATTCCCACACCCCTACTTTCACCCCCACACATCCATCCACACATCCCACCAACAACCACAAATATCACTACCCACAAAAACCCACACACCCCAACCCATCCAAACGCATACCCCCACACACACATCCCCCACCCACACATATCCCCACACTCACACACATCCTCCACACACACTCACACCTCCTCACATCTAGACACATACAAAATGTCTCACGTTAGCATTGAAACTAGTATGAACGAACTCCCACACTTTACTCACACACACACACTGACAATTGTCATGAGCAGTCTCATAAAAATGTTAAACATGGAGAAAAATGTGTACATAAAAATTATGTGACGTAAACATAGTGATGCTCCCTCAACACACACACACACACACACACACACACACACACACACACACACACACACACACACACACACACACACACACACACACATTCACTCTCACGCTCACTCATTCTGTCTCTCATTCACACTCACTGACTCTCTCACTCAAACTACAGTAATGTACATCTTATATATAAAAGGCAATCACCGTCTGTATGTCCTTTATACATTTTCCTCCTCCTCTCCCCTCCTCCTCCTACCCTCTTCCTCTTCCCCTCCCCCTCCTCCCTCTCCCTCCTCCATCCTCCTCCTCCCTCTTTCTCCTCCTCCATCTTCCTCCTCCGTCCTCCTCCTCCTTCCTCCTCCTCCTCCCTCTTCCTCCTCCTACCTCCTCGCCCTCCTCCCTCCTCCTAATCACTCCTCTTCCTTCCTCCTCCATTCTCCTCCTCTCTCCTCCTATTCCCTCCTCCTCCCTCCTGCCCCTCATCCCTCCTCCTCCCTCTTCCTCCCTCCTCCCCCTCCTCCTCCCTCCTTCTCATCCCTCCTTCTCCCTTCTCCTCCTCCCTCCTCATCCTCTCTCCTCCTCCCTCCTCCTCCTCCCTCCTCCTCCCTCCACATCCCTCCCCTTCCTCCCTCTTCCTCCTCCTCCCTCCTCATCCTCCCTCCTCCTCCTCCTTCTCCCTCTTCCTCCTCCCTCCTCCTTCTCCCTTCGCCTCCTCCCTCCTCCTCCTCTCTCCTCCTCCTCCTCCCTCCCTCTTCCTCCATCTCCCTCCTCCTCCCTCTCCTCCTCCTCCTCCTTCCTCCTCCCCCTCCTCCTCCTGCGTTCTTTTCCTCCCTCCTTCTCCCTCCTCCTCCTCCTTCTCCTTCCTCCTCCCTCTTCCTCCTCCCCCTCCTCCCTCTTCCTCCTCCTCCCTCCTCCTCCTTCCTCCTCCTTCCTCCTCCTACCTCCTCCTCCTCCCCCTCTCTCCTCCTCCTCCTCTCTCCTCCTCCTCCTAATCCCTCCTCTTCCCTCCTATTCCTCCCAACTCCTCCTCCTCCCTCCTCTTCCCTCCTCCTCCTCTCTCCGCCTATCTCTTCCTCCCTCCTCCTCGCTCCTCCTCCCACCTCCACCTCCCTCTTCCTCCTCCCAGCTCCTACTCCTTTTTTTTCTTCTTCTGCTGCTGCTGCTGTCGCCGCTCCATTTACCCAAGTTAATTGTTGGGGAAGATTTAAAGATCTTTCAAGTGCTCTTTCTAATGCTTTTTGTAAGTTGGCCTTCGTTTATCTAAGGTTGTTCTAACTGCAACCAATAAATGATTAGACAGACAGACAGACAGACAGACAGACAGACAGACAGACAGACAGACAGACAGACAGACAGACAGACAGATAGTCGGGAACGGGAACGGGAGCTTATATGACTACTTATATGAATTAAATGAGATGCTCCCCACCAGGGACTGGGCGAAGCCGGGCCGGGTCAGCTAGTAAGTTTATATTCTACATGATAAAATCAAATGGTATTTAACTGATAATATGACAGATGAGAATACACAAACATATGGATTCGCGTGTTACATAACATGCGTGTTACATGACATGCATCTGCTCAGCTCTCTCTCTCTCTCTCTCTCTCTCTCTCTCTCTCTCTCTCTCTCTCTCTCTCTCTCTCTCTCTCTCTCTCTCTCTCTCTCTCTCTCTCTCTCTGTATTCTTTCATATACACACACTCACACGCATGCGCGCGCTCACACACACACACACACTAACACATCAACTCTCGAACTGTTTCACTCTCACACACAATCCTTCACACACACACTCACTCTCTCAATAACACTCTCTCACACATATACATACGCATGAACGCATGCACGCACGCACACACTCCCTCACTCACTCTCACACATACACGTACGAATGCATGCACTGACACATTCCTCTACCATTCCTCGCTCAATCACTCTCTCCACACACACGCTCGCACGTGCGCACACACACATTCACTCTCTCACTCTCTCTGACACCCACTTTCTCTCTCTCTCTCTCTCTCTCTCTCTCTCTCTCTCTCTCTCTCTCTCTCTTTCTCTCTCTCTCTCCCACACGCACACACACACACACACACACATATATATATGAACAATTATAGTTAAACAATTATAATGAACGATTGTAATGAACAATTATACCAGTAAATGAATTATGGTGGCATATAGTCGGTATGGATTAAGTATTGAAAGAGTTTTCGGTTAAATGTGTAGGGACTCATTGGAGTTTTCAGATCTGGAGGCAGATCATTCCATAAGTGCGCACCAGAATAGGCGAAACATGTTTTGTTTAGGTCCAATCTAGGCTTTGAGACATGTAACAAATTTAGACGCTTGCTGTTCATTGCATTAGATTGAATCAGCGGCAGAAGATACTCTGGGGTATTCTGAGATATAATTTTGTTCACTAATTTGGCTTTGTTGAAAAGGAAGCGCTTTTGAAGTGGTAGAAGTCTTAGATGACTGTACAAATTATTACTTTCAACGTGCTTTATGCCAGAAACCAGACGCATAGCGCGGTTTTGTAGAGAACATAGTCGTTTTAAATTAGATTTAGGGCAACCATCCCAAACTGTGGAACAGTAATCGAGATGTGATTGGATATAGCATGTATAGAATATTTTTCGTGTGCTTTCGTCCAGGAAGTGCTGAATTTTAGCAAGTTGGTAAACGTTTTGTGCTATTTTCTTGGTAAGAACGTGAACATGAGAGCTCCAGCTCAAATGGCTGTTCAATTAAAAGACCTAGTGTTTTATGTTCATTTACATTAACTATAGGTAACGTGCCCATGCGGAGTTCGAGCCGTGATCCAGTAATGGCTAGTGTCTGTAGTTTTTGTCTGGTCGTTATTAGCATGAATTTGGTTTTGTCGATGTTAATTTGCATGCGGTTTTCATTGCTCCATCTAGTAAGATTATCAAGTTCCTTTTGTAAAGAATTCTCTAATTCACTACGGTTTTCTTGACTAGTATATATAGTACAGTGGTCTGCAAATAGATCACAAGTTGTATTGATATATAAAGGAAGATCATTAATATAAACTGCAAAAAGTTGTTGATGTTTAAGTGCCAGTTATCGGTCATTTTTGTTAGAGCACTATGGCAAGAATATTTAGGTCGAAACCCAGATTGACTGTTAATTATTAGATCGTTGTTAATTAAATGGTGTAACGTTATTTTATGAATGTGTTTTTCTAGTGGTTTTGATAGCGACGATAGTAAGGAAATAGGTCTATTATTACCCTGGGTGTACCGGATTTCGGCTCCGGCTCCGGAAAATCCGGAATCCGGCCATTTTTACAAATCCGGCTTCGGCTCCGGCCGGATCTCACTTCATAAATCCGGCCAAATCCAGCTCCGGCCGGATTTCAAAAATTTGAATCCGGTACAGCCCTAGTGAAAACACTCATGTCTTTCCTCCAGAAAGAAGGTAGTGATTCTGGGATCAAAACTATTAAAGCAGCCCTTCTTGAAGTTGTTAGCAGCAGATTTGCGGACATTGAATCCAACAGTATTTACACCTGTGCCACACTACTGGATCCTCGATTCAAGCTGTGCTTCTTCTCCGAACGTGGTAGAAGTGATGCACGAGCCCATCTGCTGTTAGCAGCTAACTCCATTATTGATTCAGCAAACACAGTCAGTCCACAGGATCCATCAGCTACTAGTAGTAGTAGTACTAGTGTTTTGACTTCTGTGAGCACTGCCACACAGTATGAGTCCAGCCTATAGAGCTGTTTTGACACAATTGTTGAGGAAAATCCCACAACAGATCGTTCTGCAAGTGCCGAAGGCAACAGCATTAACACTGAGGTGACACAGTACCTGTCAGAGCCACTTCAAACTCGACAGTCAGATCTAGTTTCATGGTGGCATGCCAATAAGCAAAGATTTCCAAGTATGGCTAGACTGGCGCAGGCATGCCAAGTGTGCCATCGGAAAGGCTGTTCAGTACTGCAGGAGACATTATCACTGACCACCGTAGTAGCCTTTTACCAGAAAATGCGGAGACGTTGATTTTCCTGAAATACAACTCGTCCATTCTTGACTCTGAGAGTTCAACTTCACAGCCATAATGAAGACTGACTGACTGAAATACTGAAATTACTGAATGAATGTATTTCAATAAATTCAATCTGTTCAATGTACTGTTGTTGTGAGTTGTAACTGAGCTGCCAATTTGCCAACTGAAAACAATGTGAAAACTAAAAACTGAACCTGAAAACTAAAAATTAAAATTACTAAATTAGTATTCATTATGTGCTTATGTATTATGTTTCATCTTGAACTTATGGAACTTAATATTACTTAATTACTTATTCTAATGTAAATGTAATTATTTTACATTTAACTGATTTAATATGAGTATATGTCATCATTGTCATGTCTATAGTAATGAACTGCAGTAATAAACAGTCGAGTGACTCCACTCACCTAAGTCAAGTGATGTAGTACGTTATTTTATTTGTATTTTTTAAATTTGTAAATCCGGCTCCGGCCGGATCTCACTTCATAAATCCGTCCAAATCCGGCTCAGGCCGGATTTCAAAAATTTGAATCCGGTACAGCCCTAATAATTACCCAAAACGCTATTATCGATTGAGCCATTTTTAATTAGCGGAAACACTTTAGCAATTTTAAATGCAGATGGAAAGTAGTTTTTGGCCAGGCACTGGTTATATATGAACGTTAAGGACTCACTAATAACTGGTGCAGCACAACGAAGAATTCTATTACTGATACCATCTAGGCCGTGTGAGTTTGTTGATTTTAGGTTTAAGAGATATCAGCGGGAATATTTCTGGTGCACTTCTCCTCACAGAATGATGCCAGTGAACTTAAATTACACGATGAGTCTGGTATTGAAGACCTTAGATTCTCTATTTCTGATTGAAAGAACCAACTGAATTCATCGCATGTTATAGAATTTGGTATTGCTGATTCTGTAGGCGTTTCTTATTGGTTAGCAAGTTAATAGCCTTCCATATATTTGTACTGTTTGAATTATCGACAATCAAATTTTTAGAATGGTCTTTTTTTATCCTACGAATTTCATATTTAACTTTATTCCTTAGTCTGCGGTAATTGATGAAGTCTTTATTTTTGTGTGCTGTATCTCGCTCTCTCATAATTTTCAGAACTTCACTAGTGACCCATGGCGATTTATGTTGATTTTTGACTCGAACATCTTTGATTGGCACGTGTTTATCGAACACATTGTAGACTGTCTTCGTCCAGAAAGCTAATGCATCGTCCGGGTCAGGAAGTTGGTAAACGTGATCAAGGGCTGCTTTTCATAAGACTTGCAAAAATAAATCTTGGTTGAATGCTTTAAAATTTCTAAATTTGATACTTACATGTTTATGTTTAAGAGATTTGAACCCAATTCTTGACCATGTACAACATACAGGGTAGTGGTCACTAACTGTACTAACAGGAACAGAACATTCAATAATATTATCTGGACAAGTAACATATATATGATCAATTATAGTTGAGGATGTGTCAGTAACTCTTGTGGGACGGTTTATTAGTTGTTTGAAATTGTAAGAAAGAATGATATCGTCCCATGTCTGGTTGGATTTACTAATATCTATGTTGAAGTCACCTAGTATCATAACTTCTCTACCTGCTGTAAACACTCTATCCATCATTGTAGTGAAGCAGTCATACCAACTGTACCCGGCACAAGGATTCCTATATAGGTATCCAATGAGAAACGGTTGTTGGCGGGTGTAGTATGATGGATCAGAATTCCCCATTCCCAGACCGACACATTCATAAAAATACTTTAAGTCTGAACGGGGACCATCCCAGATAGAAGGGCTATTATTAGATCGAATGTTCCAGAACGAGTTAGCGGAAGGCAGAGGTATATGCGATTGTCTTTTGATTGGTTAATAGGTGGCAGCCCGCGCTGTTTGCTAGGCCACCTTTGAAAATTTGGCAGTTCGAGCCAAGATTCCAACCGGAGCGGTAGCTATTTTGTGACGTGTTGACAAAAATGCCCTAAAAGATTATATAATATATTGTTCTCTGGAATAACAGGTACCACTTTAAAACATACTTTAATGTTGTAGTTGTGCCTAGTGAACGAAAGAGAAGAATATAAGAGTATTTTATGAATAAAATGTGAAAGTGGAAAACCAGAACTTCTGTGCGCCAGAATTCTGAATACTGCTTCTTCAACCTTGACATGTCTTTCACGCTGTATACTCCAAGTGCATATCAATCCCTTGTTGTGACTGGTTGCGTATGCTTGATGAATGTATAGTACACTCATGCAAATTCGCAAACCCAAACCCCTTGTGCATTCTTCATGCCTAGGATGACTCATTCTTAAATCAACTGTACCTTTGCTCTCGCGAGTTAACATATGGCAGTCTGAATTGGAATGAGTGATGTAAACATGTACAAGTTCCTTTGTAAAACGCTGAGAATGTTGGAGTGAATGAGCTGGTGCTTTGATAAGTAGCCTCTCACATTAGTAGAAGGAAAGATGCTTCAATCTCAATATGTAGGCGGGACGTGATGGCACGCCAGAATTGCAAAGTTCATGTGATGGCCTGGTGGCTAGATTACGCTAAAGAGAATACCATTTCTCTCTGCAGCATTACACTGGTACCTCTACTGTTGGTAGGTTCATATAAACTAGTTCCTAAGAGGACAATAGGTGTGTGAACCTGTGTCTTAGTTGGCTGAATATAATGTATGGCTCATGCAAATTTACAAGGACTAAACATGTTTTTCCCCATATGTGCTTTGGTGCATATGTGAACAATTGCTATGCAATTGAGCTTCTGTTACCTACTATAGTAGACATGAAAATTACTCAGTGGGGAAAGAGCACATGATGATGATGATGATGTACCTGTGAGACAAGTCTGGTGAAAAAGGGTGAAGGTCTGGCATTGCTGTGTAAGTGTATATGGAATAGGACATTCATGCACCAACATCACAGCCATTGGAATGGATGTCTGGTCTGCTAATTGGGTAAATGCCATTAGTTAATACATAATGCATATTGCAGTTGTAAATGCCTATTTTCCATTTCCCTTCACAATGCCTGTCCCATGTTGCTATGTCACAATGATTGCTGTACTGTGTCTGGTCCTCCTTGTGCCCAGGTCTACTGTGGTTCAAACATGGTGGAACTTAGACCACATAAATGCTTGTAATTGTGTTAAGCTACCCTGTCTCAGCATATAGTCTTGTGATTACCACAGTACATCACAGTGAAATTCACTACATCATCAACTAGGAGAGGTGTGCTTGGACAACACCCACCTTAACCTTCCCCATCTCCATCTGTGTATGTTAATGTATGATAACATCATCTTTTAACAAATGTAAAGAGATGTTGTGCCATTTTGTATATTGACAGAGAACAGGAGGATGGAGGAGAGGCTTCCATATATCATCTGGGACAACTAAACAGAAGTCCTAGATCCAGAAGTGACTCCCTATCAAAATGCAGGAAAATCAAAGAAGAATTTTCTCTCAGCTCTCAACAGCTGAATGCATAAATGGGAGCATAACACAATCTGAAGACTTCAGTGATCATGATTATCAATGACATCTGAGAACTAAACAACAAGTCTATGGTGGTGAACCTCATTCAATGAAACGTGTGAAATGACTGGGACAATGGATTGTTTGGCTAGGACTTATCTTGGTTAATCTCCAGCCTGGTGCTCACACAGTGTTTTCAGAATGAAGACTTGTAAAGTAAGTGAGATAGACTGAGGAGAAAGAAGACTGGGACATATTTGTATCTTAGATCTTCCTCTACAGGAAAAGTAGAACAAAACCCTAAGTCTCAACTTCATAAACAGTCAACTCACCAGTGAAAGACAAGGCTGTAACTTTTCTTCAAACTGTGACAGTAGGGGATAATTAGTCTGACTTGGAAAATCATCATGGGGAGAACTGCAACCTGAGCTTGTCCAACACCCATCATAGGTGCTAAAAGGATTAAACAGACCAGTGGAGCAGAATGTCCCTATGCTTGCCCCAGGTTATGGCTTATCTTGGTTTTCCCTCATTAACAGTAGAGGAAAGGATAAAAGTCAATAGTGTAGTTAGAGATTGGAGAGGAGGAAGAGGAGAATTTATTATTGGGTGGTGGAGTAATGGGGAGGTGGTGTATCATGTTTATCTTCATGCATGTGGGACATATTTTATGCATTTTCAATGTATGTATTGAGGTGTTGACATGCCAGCAGATGGAACAATGGTCATCACTAGACTCACCATCAGCTCAATAAATTGTGTATTTGATGAATCAGTGTTTTAAGTACATGTCCCCAGTGAATTTCTTGTACAGTTGCTGTCAAGTGTTGTCTCTGGTGACTGTCTTAAGTGCTGTGGTTGGTTATACATATTGTGAAAAGTCATGTATAGATGTTGTCAAGTATCTCTCATGATGTCTATCTGGTACAATTGTGGTGTAAACAATTCCTTGTGAATGTATGTTCCACTTTTGTCAAGAACCTGTCATGTAGATGTCTTGTTCAACAGATGTTATGTACAGTTATTGTTGAAGTTTGTTTGTCTACAAAAATTGAATCCTAGTCCTAAGGACTAATTGAACTTATATAGGTCATACTGACAAAATATATAGGAGAAGATCTATGTGACGGACGAACAGCACACTGGCAACATTATGTTGAGTGAGAGGGATCCTCAGTTGTACAGGCGCTAATAGTTCAGATCTTCTCTGGCCTTAAGGGAACCTTTTACTTCTTTTATAAATTTCTGTGTAGATACATAGTAGTCTCACAGTGGGGGTTTGAGCCAAAGAAAAGTGGTTCTCCAAAAAGGCTATTGCGGGAATGATTAGCTCATTTGAGTGACCTCTAGACATAAAACGTGCTAAATCATATCCTTTAGCTTGTTATTTATTATTCAAGATATATCTCCAGAGAACACTACTAACTAGGTCCTCTGTCAACTATCAAATTTGTCACAGCGGGCTGGCTTCACCTCTAACCAAACACATTCTATCCCTACTGTCTCGAGATCACCTCTACGGGAACAGTTGAGGGAATTGGAAATGTATATAGCAATACCTGTCTCTAATTCTTTATTTGCATCTTTCCGAATTACTTTAAACCCCTTAAGTGAGATTTCGGAGTCGGTTATTTTGTCGTTAAGACGACTTTCTGTTATTCCAAACACATGGAACTGTTTGGACAGTATTACCGAGAGCTCAGGTAATTTGTTTAGCAGATGAAAGATGTTGAGATGGCCTATATATAGACCATTTTTGTTGAGCCACTGGTCGTGATTGGCGAACATTACAAACTAAAGGGAAGATGTCGCTTGTGGTATACAAATTGCAGGGATGTTGAAACTTTATTTAGAAATAGTTAAGGCTGTTAGAGAGAGCAGGAAAGTGTCTTTGCTGGAGTGACATCATGAATGCTTGGTGCAGGGCTGCAGGATTGTATCGCATTAGCTGCTGAAGTTGACGGTTCCACTCATATGGTTGTAGATTACCGTCCAGCGAGGGACTGCTATGAGTGTCACTGGAAGTGCCTACATTGGAAGCAGGCATCAGCGGCACAGCACCATTTTTTAACGGTGTCCCCTTTGGCATCATAGAGGGAGACTGTTTTACGTGCAAGGTAGGAAACAAAGTATCGTAGTTAGCAACATTTAGATTGGAGCTTGGGTTGCTATTCACGACATTGTGTTCCTTGGGTACAGGCAAGGGTGGTGTGGGAAGAGAAGGAGAGTTTTCTGAACACGGTGAGATGGCTGTTGCTGGGGGTGAAGTTCGGTTTACACCTGTAACTGGTGCTGGATGTTGTGGACGTTCAGGATATTTTATGTTCTTCGCTAAGAAGCTACTTCCTAGCTTGGAACAATGTATTTAATCCCTGTATAGTTTTTTTCTTAGGAGCTCCGGACGGTGACGTAAAGTAAGGGGTGTTATTTATGAAATTCATGTTATTATTGTTACAAAATTTGTATAGCGTTAGATTAGCAGCATCGGCAGTACGACGCTGGAACCCGTAACATGGTGGAATGATGGATGAAATAAACAAAGATGATTTTGGAAATCTATTGCGCAACAGCACCTCCAATGTAGCTAGTTGTGAGGTGCTGATGATTTTATTATCCATTATGTCATTAACACCAATATGGACTTTTGCTCTCCTAATTCGGTCGTTCACTTGGAATCTTCGCAGTGTAGCGGTCAGCCTGTCAATGTCAGCGCCTGGTACAGGGTAGATTGAAGTTGATTCGCTGTCAGTAGATGACATGCAATCACTATAGATTCCCTTCAGCTGGTAGTCTCCAATGACGACATGTGTTGCAATGTGATCTATGGTTATTTCACGCTGCTGGCGTGTCCGCTTGGACTGTTGTTGCCACTGGTCACTGTCGTCTTTCTTGTGTTCTTGTTTATTATAGCTTGCTTGCGTTGGTTGTTAATATCCAGTAGTGGCAACGACTGAGCTCTGTGATTCCAAGTATGCTGCTGGAGAGTCTACACTTAAGGCCTGGAACCTGTTGCTGAGATGCACATCGATGGGGTAGATAGATGGTTTCGGGTTCTACAGATTGAGTGGTGGTTTTGTTGCTTGTAGAAACTGTCTGTATGTCATTATGTGACGAACATTCACTGGTAACACACGCATCTACAACACCATGGATACTTTCTGTTTGTGCACTTTTATGGAATGACTGTGCACGCTTTACTTTCAAGGAATGTATGGATGTTTTAAAAGTCTCCTTCTCTTCTTTAAGGATTCGGAATTCCTCTCGAAGAAGAATGTTTTCTTTTTTAAACTCCGCAATAATATTAGTGGTGTTGCTGGTAATAAAATCTTTTAACCTCGTCTCCAAAGCCTGAATTAGATCACGACAATCATTGTGGCTCTGTGTTTCGGCCGAAGAAAGCGTCTTTGAAGGTGATGTGCTAGATTGATAAGACTGAGCTGGTGAATTGTGTTGTTTGTCCAGCTGGAAATCAGTGTCTGATTGTTCACTAGACAACGTGATGGATGTTGGCGATGAAGATGATCGATTCAGTCGCTGAGCTGGCGTGCTAACTAACTTTTGTCCCGTCTTGTTTTTGTTTACATTTTCACATCGCTTTGACACAGCTGATGATCGTAAGTTGGAGGACATGTTGGCAATATAGGCAGCTCGACAAGGCAAGGAGTAAATAAAAATCAGGCCTTTCTGTAGATCGTGCGTGGCGCTTATCTCTTGCTAGTCACGCATAGTTAAGTCTCACGTTGTCGTGAATCGATAATCGGTAAAAGTTCAAAAATGGATGCTCTTACCCTCACGTGTCACAATGAAATCTTCATTTCACTACATAAACAGTCACATAAACTTGACAGTTGAGAGTGTGTAAATTCAGTTTTAAAACGAGCACAATAATGGAGTAAATAAAAGCACCGGCCCTTCTGTAGGGCGTGGGTGGTGATTATCACTTGTTAGCCAAGCATGGCTAATTCTCACGTTGACGTGAATCGATAATTGGTAACATTCAACATTGGGTGCTCTCATCATCACATATCACAAAGAATCCCTCATTTCACTAAATAAACGGTCACATAAACTTGAAGTGTTGAGCAGTATGTAAATCCACTTTTAGAACGAACACATTGATATACACAGCTTCGCGATTGAATTAAGTAAAACTTGTTGAAATATTCAAAAATCGAGAGAGCATGTGAAAACACGTCCGCTCGTTACCGGAAACGGATTACCACAGTTATCCAAGTAGGATCGTGTCATCTAAGGAACCTCGACTGATTTAATGAGCCATTCGCGGTTTCACCGTGAGACAGTGTGAACTTAGACATGCATGGCTTAATCTTTGAGACAAGCATATGACTACTGGCAGGATCAACCAGATATCTATCGGACAGACGGACTATTCACGCACACGCAAGCCAAGAGTAGCATCGCGAAAGCGCGCCCTCCCGGTACAAGGTGATACATGCAAAACCACTGGACGTCTACCGACGAGCTTTCAAGCTACGCCGACAGGACTGACCGAAAAAAAAGCTATACCAGCTTACTGACTGCAGGCCCACTACTCATCGAGAGAGAGAGAGTGGGTGCTTATCGAGACTTTGTCGGCTCTTTTGGCCGCTCAAACCACGACCCTGGCTGCACGATGCGGTTACATTCTCGAAACGCCTGCCTCGCTAACTTGCGTTGGCTGGGAAGATCCCATTTTGGTGCACCTCACACAGCCATCCGAGACAACGAACGCTAGACGCGGAACTGATCTAGCGAACCAGACCAGCCCTCACAGATATTAGATACTAGCAGACCCGGCCCGGCTTCTCCCAGTTCCTGGTGGGGAGCATCTCATTTAATTCATATAAGTAGTCATATAAGCTCCCGTTCCCGTTCCCGACTATCTATCTGTCTGTCTATCTGTCTGTCCCTCCCTCTCTGTCTGTCTGTCTGTCTGTCTGTCTGTCTGTCTGTCTGTCTGTCTGTCTGTCTAATCATTTATTGGTTGCGATTAGAACAACCTTAGATAAACGGACAATAAGCATTAGAAAGAGCACTTGAAAGATCTTTACATATTCCCCCAACAATTAACTTGGGTAAATGGAGCGGCGGCAGCAGCAGCAGAAGAAGAAGAAAAAGGAGGAGTAGGAGGAGGGAGGAGAAAGAGGGTGGAGGAGGGAGGAGGAGGGAGGAGGAGGAGGGAGGAAGAGATAGGCAGAGAGAGTAGGAGGAGGGAGGAGGAGGAGTAGGGAGGAATAGGAGAGAGGAGAAGGGATTAGCAAGAAGAGGGGGGGGAAAGAGGAGAAGGAGAGGAGGAGGAGGGAGGAAGGAGGAGGAGGGAGGAGGAGGAGTAGAGAGGAGGAGGAGGGAGAAGGAGGAGGAGGAAGGAGGCGGAAGAGGGAGGAAGAGGAGGAAGGAGGAGGAAGAGGGAGGAGGAAGAAGGAGAAGGAGGGAGATGGAGGAGGAGGAGGGAGGAGGAGAACGCAGGAGGAGGACGGAGGAGGAGGAGAGAGGAGGAGGAGGGAGGAGGTGGAGGGAGAAGGAAGAGGAAGGAAGAGGTAGAAGGAGGAGGGAGAAGGAGGAGGGAGAAGGAGGAGGGAGGAGGTAGGAGGGGGAGAAGGAGGAGGAGGAAGAATGATGAGGAGGGAGGAGGAGGAAGAGGGAGGAGGAGGGATGTGGAGGAAGGCGGAGGAGGGAGGAGGTAGAGGGAGGAGGAGGGAGGAAAAGGGAGGAGAGAGGAGGAGGAGGTAGGAGGAAGAGAGGTGGAGAGAGGAGGAGGAGGGAGGAGGAGGAGTAGGGAGGAATAGGAGGGAGGAGGAGTGATTAGGAGGAGGGGGAAAGAGGAGAAGGAGGAGGAGGGAGGAGGGAGGAGGAGGAAGAGGGAGGAGGAGGGAGGAGGAGAGAGGAGGAGGAAGAGAGAGGAGGAGGTATTAGGAGGAGGGAGAAGGAGGATGGAGGAGGGAGAGGGAGGAGGAGGAGGGAGGAGCAGGGAGGAGGAGAACGCAGGAGGAGGAGGGAGGAGAGAGAGGAAGAGGGAGGAAGGAGGAGGGAGGAGGAGGAGAGAGGAGGAGGAGGAGGAAGAAGGAGGAAGAGGTAGAAGGAGGAGGGAGAAGGAGGAGGGAGGAGAAGGAGGGGGAGGAGGAGGAATGATGAGGAGGGAGGAGGAGGAAGAGGGAGGTGGAGGGAGGAGGAGGGAGGAGATAGAGGGAGGGGAGGAAAAGGGAGGAGAGAGGAGGAGGTAGGAGGAGGAGGAAAAGGAAGGAGGAGGGAGGAGGAGGAAGAGGGAAGAGGAGGAGGAAGAGGGAGGAGGGGGATAACTTCCTTACACATAAAAAGATGAATTGGTATTGATATTGCCGTGGCATGGAGGCATATATATCAGCAGCAGAGTTGACCCAGAAAACCAAAGACTGAGATCTACGGAGAACCATGAACGCCTACGCCAGCCGGCACGACACTTGATGATGATGATGATTGCCGTATGACGATTCTGTGTAGTCACGTCATTTTCTTCGCTTGTCCTAGCGTTTTGGTTCGGGGATTCTTTCATCATCATCATCATATATGTACGTACGTATTTAGGGAGGGGGAGGAGGGAGGAGGAGGAAGAAGAAACAACAATATGACAGTTGGCATCGCTGGAATGAGAGAAAGGCGTGTAGAAAATTTCATCTCAATCGGATGGGCCTGTTC
>JACEFZ010014615.1:0-70872 GCA_014155875.1 Cepaea nemoralis
ACCTATAAAAAAATAAATGAGTTCTCCGTGAGGGAGAACATTTGTTTTAAATAACAGGGGTGGGGCAGACATGCTTTGTCATCTTTATTGCTGCTGTAGACTGAAACCAACAGCTAACGCTAGACATGGAACATGGACTCTTCACAGAGCAGCATGGGTTATTATAATTGAATTAAAATTGTTAAGTCACAACAATTATGGATAAAAATTTGTTTGGAAACACAATAATGCAACTTAATCAAGCATGGAATCATACACCCATTTAGGAAGCAACATAGACAGGTGGGGAGGTGGGTGGCGATATTACAATCAGAATATAACAAACAAGAAGTGCTGTCTTGGCACTAGGAAATGTGTGGTTTTCCTGCTGGTTTAGACCGTCTCTGTGATCGACGGCACCCTAAGAGCGAAGAGCAATCATAACTGAATGCTTCGCAGGCTCGGGCCGGAGGGAGAATTGTGAAGGACTCTGGTGCTTTCACTGACACCACAAGTAGCCTCACCATGGAAGTCATGGCAGTAAGTAAAGCAATAACATGGCGCGAGACACAGACATTCACTAGGTCATGTTTCCTTAGGGATTTGATGAGGAGGGGATCCGAGCACTTATGGACTGAATGGTTCGATGTGCAATGAGGATGATCTGTCGACTAACTAACTAACATTAAATGAGATGCTCCCCATCAGGTACTGGGCGAAGCCGGGCCGGGTCAGACAGAGACAGACATACAGATATATAGATCCCCGCCAGGGCCTGGGCGAAGCCGGGCCGGGTCAGCTAGTGGTCGATAAAAGACATTCTTTGTGATACTCCGAAGGTGATACTCCTTGTTGTGTCCACCATGGTGATTGGTCTTCTTTCCGGTTTAGACCATCTCTGTGATCGACGGCGCCTCAAGAGCGAAGAGTAATCATAACTGAATGCTTCGCGGGCTCCTATAGCCCTGACTGTTAGTTAGTTACCGTAGTTAGTTAGGTTCCAACTTCATCGCGTCATCCCCATTTTTGCTCCGTTCCGGTGTCAGCGAATATCACACAAAATGCTCCCCACTGTCCAATGTGAAAAGTGGAACAGACAGGAGTCTCGGCAATCAGCCCGCACAGGTACACTGTGCACTAATACCGCCGTCAGAATGTCAACACAAAATTCATCCATTCATTCATTCATTCAGTAGCATGTCCTTTGCAGAACCTCGCTCCCATAACAACCCTCCGGAAAACCTCTCGATCACAAGCAAGATGCCCCGCGTCCGATACACCCATCTGGAGATCATCCGCCACATCCTGCACCCATCTTCTCTTTGGCCTTCCTCTTCCTCTCTTCCCAGGCATATACCCCTCCATTATTGTTCTCTCCAGACTTTTGTGACGTTTCAAGTGACCAAAATATTTCAATTTTCTTTGTTTTATCATCTTTAATAGCCAACCTTCTTCAATATTCAACTCTTGAAGTATGGATGCATTTGTTCTTTTCTTTACAAATGCATCCACAAATAGTAAATACCACCATTCATCGTTGATGGACTCGGCAGTCACCAGAAAGACCTCCTTGACCCGGGTTTTCTCACATGGCTTGGTCTATAGCCCTGACTGTACTGGGCTTAGGTACCAGTACAGAGCGGGGCAGGTGGTCGCTTCTACAACCCCCAAGGACACTCCATTTTGTGGATGCCGCCTCTTGTGATACAAGCGCCAGGTCGATGGCGGTGTCAGGCCCCCCAGTCTCATTGCCTGCCTAGTTGGTGTCCCATCATTTAGACAGACAACATCCGCATCAAGCGAGGCCTCAGCAAGAGCAGTGCCCGGTATGTTCTCACCCGACCTGTCCCACTCTGTCCTACTCGCTAATTGAAGTAACCACATAACAGATGTTATATGTTGTTTGTCCATCAAGAATGATGATGACCATTCATTTCATCCAGTGGGGTTGAAGGTGTGGAGCCGAGGGTTCTAAGATGGCTGATAAGGCCTATTTTGGCTCGAAATGTTCTTTGACAATGTGGGCAAAGAATGCTTGACGTCTCTGGAGGAGGATTTCCTGCAGTGGTTTTTCTGTCCTGCCTTTTCTTCACAGCTCTTGCAGTCCTGGTTGCCTCACATATGACTGCACCTTTGCGCAATGATGCACGCCACGAATTTCGGTCTCTGGCTGCAGCCTCCCAGGTGTCATGATGAATTCCAAAAGCATTCAGTGAACTTTTCAGAGTGTCTTTAAAACGTTTCCTCTGGCCACCATGGGAGCGTTTACCACAACGCAGTTCGCTGTAAAAAATTCGTTTAGGGAGCCTGTGATCTGGCATGCGAGTCAAGTGGACCAGCCCAGCGAATCTGATTCTTCATCAGTAGAGTGTGGATACTGGGCATGGATGCTCTTTCTAGGACTTCAGTGTCTGGAATCTTGTCTTGCCATTTAATCTTCAGTAGCTTCCTTAGGCAGACTGTGTGGAAGTGGTTTAATTTCCTAGCGTGTCGCTGATAAACAGTCCAGGTTTCACAAGCATATAGCAGTGTGGATAATACAACTGCTTTGTAGACTTTTAGCCTATGTTTGCAGGCTTATTCCAGTTCTGTCCCATACATTCTTGTACAGTCTGCCAAAGGCTGCACTGGCCTTGGAGATTCTTGCATTCACTTCGTCATCGATTGTGGCAGCTTGTGACACGGTGCTGCCAAGATAGGTGAATTTGTCCACAACACTTAGTCTATGATCATTCACTTTGATATTCGGCACAGTGTGATTATTCCCTGGAGCTGGCTGGTACATAACTACAGTCTTCTCCAAGTTGATATTGAGCCCAAAGTTGGCACAGGCATGTGAGAAAGCTGAAACATTATGTTGCATGTCCGCCTCTGAGTTGGCGTACAGAGCGCAATCATCAGCAAACAGGAGCTCTCTGACGGTGTCGCTGTTAATTTTGGTTTTAGCTTTCAGCCTTCTGAGATTGAATAACTTTCCATCCATACGGTAGTTGATGTCTATTCCAATGTCGTCGTTCTCGAAGGCATTCATCAACATGGCTGAAAACATGAGGCTGAACAGTGTTGGTGCCAGGACACATCCTTGCTTCACTCCATTGGTGACAGGAAAGGGTTCAGACAGTTCACCATTTTCCTGTACTCTTGCCTGCATGCCGTCATGAAATAGCCGCACTATTTGGACAAACTTTCGTGGACAGCCATATTTTGCCATAATCTTCCACAGTCCTTCTCTGCTGACTGTATCAAAAGCCTTGGTAAGGTCAATGAAAGTGGAGAACATTTCGCAGTTCTGTTCCTGACATTTCTCTTGCAGCTGCCTTGCAGCGAAAATCATGTCAACAGTTCCACGTTCTTTTCTGAAGCCACATTGACTCTCAGGAAGAAGACCTTGATCGAGATGGGCTGTGAGGCGATTGAGAAGAATTCTGGCGAGTATCTTCCCTGCAATTGAAAGCAAGGAGATGCCTCGGTGGTTGTCACAGGATTGGCGGTTTCCTTTACGTTTGTAAAGGTGGACTATTGACGCGTCCTTAAAATCTTGTGGCATGGTCTCGTTCATCCATATGATTTGTGAAGACTTGGTGAAGCTGCTCTGTTAGGACCGGCCCACCTGCCTTGTATATCTCTGCTGGGATGGAGTCAGGACCAGGTGCCTTGCCGCTGGAGAGTTGCTGGATGGCTTTGTTTATTTCCACTATGGTTGGCAGGTCATCAAGTGTCTCATTGGTGGGAACTTGAGGAAGGCAGTTGATGGTTTCATCATCGAAGAAGGAAGTCGCATTTAAGATTTTGCTGAAATGCTCTGCCCAGCGTTGGAGGATTTCTTTCTTATCGGTGACCAATGTTCCCCCATCTGCACTGAGGAGGGGAACTATGCCTGGTGATGAAGGACCATAGACCGCTTTCAGTGAGTCGTAGAAGTTTTTCATATCATGTCTGTCAGCAAAGCCCTGAATTTCATCAGCTTTGCTGCTCAGCCAGGAGTCCCGCATGTGCCGAAGTTTCTGCTGCACTACTCTCTGAATGTTCTTGAAAGCATCTTTTTTTGATGTTGACTTTGGGTCATTCAAATGTGCCTTGAGGAGAAGATGTTTCTCGGCCAGCAATTGGTTGATGTCTTCGGAATTTTCATCAAACCAGTCTTCATGCTTTCGGGGGGCTGGACCCAGGATTTCCATAGCAGTGTTGTAAATTGTGTCCTTTAGGGCTCTCCATTCTGTTTCTGTATCCTGTTTAGCTTCAGCATTGGGCTTGAGGCGGTCTTCCAGCATCTTTTCAAACGACTGCTGCATTTTCTTGCTGTTTAGGCGGGTGACATTTAGCTTTGTTTGCATTTTCGCCCCTTGAGGACGCTGTGGTGGCCTGATGTGGATGTTCATTTTCGAGACAATGAGACGATGGTCTGTCCAACATTCGGCACCACACATGGATTTTGTCACTTGAACGTCTTGTCTGTCACTCCTCCTTACGATGACATAGTCAATGAGGTGCCAGTGTTTCAAGCGAGGGTGCATCCACGATGTCCTATTTCTCATGGGGAGACGGAAAATTGTGTTCGTAATCAGGAGATCATGTTCGGCACATGTCTGAAGGAGGCGGAGTCTATTGCTGTTACAATTTCCGACTCCATGCTTTCCAATAATGCCACTCCAAGAGGTGGTGTCCATGCCTACTCTGGCATTGAAATCCCCAAGGAGTATAAGTTTGTCTCCTTTGGGAACAGATGTTAATACATTGTGCAGGTCCTCATAGAACTTGTTCTTGACATCATCTTCGTTGGTCATAGTTGGTGCGTAGACACTCACAATGGTTGCGTGCTTCCTTCCATTCAGCAGAGGCAACTTCATGGTCATGAGCCTGTCGTTTATAGCCTTTGGAAATCCAGCTAATTTGCCGACCAGGGCCGACTTAATGGCAAATCCCACACCGGATTGGCGTCTTTCCTCGCTTTTCCTTCCACTCCAGAAAAAATGTGTAGCCGGCACCAATTTCACAGATTTGGCCTTCTTCTGCAAGTCGTGTCTCGCTCAATGCAATGTCGATGTTGTACCTGCCCAGCTCTCTCCCAATCAGTGCTGTTCGTCTCTCTGGACCCGACGCGCCGTCTCTGTCAAGTAGGGTGCGTACATTCCAAGTTCCAATTGTTAAGGGAATATGGTTTACTCTTTTAGCTTTGCTTGTTTTATCTTTCTTTGTATGTCGACCGCAGTTAGGGTACCCACCAACCGCGGCTAGCTGGTTAGGTAGTGATGAAGCATACAATGTTTAGGGCACCTTTTCTAGCCCCTTCCTCATGCTATGGAGGTGAGCAGTGTGTTCCTATAGAGGGCTGCTCAGTCGCTCAGGGGGCTGCCGAATCCCACTGCTGCTCCGGTTAGTAGAAGACGACCATATGGCCTGAGCCGCCTGTGTGCAGGTCTGCGACTACGGCTGCCAGCGTACCCACGCCTGCCGCTTTGCCGCTCGCCCATCGCCACAGGTGATATGTGACGTTGGATGAAGAATGACTTGCACGATGACTTGGATTAAAGTGAGGAAGAGTTGCGCAATTCGTCGACCTCACTCTCTCGCCTGAGTCCATCTGAGTCCAGTGGCAAGACAAGTCGAGACGATTGGAGACGAATACAGGTGCAGTGGATGACCAGGGCGCTCTACGTGCCTTGCCGTGCTCATTACGTTCCACAACGCTTTGCAGGTAAACGCCGTCTTGCCCGTTGAATCAGGAATGATTTCTTCCGCGCAGTCTGCCGAATCCTGTCTTCACATGCTGGGTAGGCATACCCTAGTTTACCTCTTGGTTTGACACCAAATCGGATACCCACGCCTGGTTTAGCCAGCCTCTCACAGCTGTTGCCCGGGGGGTGGCCGCTGTCGCATGCTGACAGCTACTAGGAGCCACAGGCACGAGCTGGGTGTCAGACTTGGACCAGTGGGGGATGGGTCCTGAAAGGACATGAGAGCCATCCTTACCAAAGGTGCTACCAATGCCTAACACCCCGTACCCCCGTACATAACAGATACCTGGTAAATGAAGAACAAATAAGTTGGTATCAACCAGTGCTGGTCTGATGATCTCGCTTTTGGCAGCAAACAGTGTTTCCTAGGGTTTTGTGTTTTGTGTTGGTTACATGTGTCTTTATCTTGCTGCACAAGAACCTGCACACTTGTCTTTCTGTTCTTATCTGTCCTCTACTTTTGTTGTCTTGGGAAAGGCGCTTAACCAACCGAACATGAGTTCTCTCTCTCTCTCTCTCTCTCTCTCTATATATATATATATATATATATATATATATATATATATATATATATATATATATATATATATATATCCCTCCCTCTTTCTCTCACTTGTCTTTATCACTTTGTTATGTCTTTCAACACATCTTTCTCGTATCTCTGTCTCTCACACTATCTTCGTTATCTATCTCCCCCCTCTCTCTTTTCACCTGCTTCACATATACCAGGTTTCCTGCACTTTATGTGCGTAGCATTTCCTTGTTTATTTGTTAATTCATCAGGCCAGTAAGTCGGAAGCCTGGTGTTTGAATTGCCTAATCATGTCTTTCTGAGGCGACGCATATTACTGTCAGCTTGGACCGGAATTATGAGGACATCAATAGCAGGAAATAGTAGGGCGGTAATGTCAACAAAGATGGAAGCCTGTAGTAAACAGTAAGTGTACAGAAACGCAAGTTAACAATTCTTTAACTCGCATGGGGACACATTGGGGATACCAATCTGGAAAATTATTCTTGATATTTAAACAGCTTCATACTTCAGCTATACCCAGCTCCGTATAAACTACTCTGCCTATAAGGACTCCGCTCCGTATAAACTACTCTGTCTATTCGGACTCAAGTCCGTATAAACTCTCCCTACTACTAAACCTCTCATTATTGTCATAATATTTCTAACCTATCAATTAATTATTAACACTGTCATGTTCTCTGTGCAATCTCCTTTAATTTGGTATATCATGCAATATATCTGCTACAATTTTAACCATGTATATATCATTATTGTGACACACCCCGACTTCCCAATGTTTGCCATGAAGTTTTGTTTGGTCCAAACCCATGTTTTTGTTTGGCAGTGAATCATTTAAACTTAAGGCTGGGCTGACATGGGAAGCCAGGTCAATGTGTTTTTAAATTCCTGCCTCGGGGGAGATTTGAATACATGACCGCTCACCAGGCCAGCTGGCAACCCTGCTGATGCTGGCCACTGCGCTGAGCTGCTCATACCAAAATACCAGGTCATAATAATATGTAAATATGTGTTGGTGAGTTAGCGGAGTCAAGACCCAACAATAAACATCACACTCGCAGCACATCTTCGAGCTCCAGTCATAAATGAGATCACAATTGCCTTGCTAAACGCTGAACCTTAATGACTGACGCTAAAAGCTTACATATGTTACACATGTTTACTAGTTTCAGGTGGTAGCATTGTAATTGTTTGTTATGTAAAAAGTCGTGTCGGGTGTCGCAAGGTCGCATCAGTCGCGGCCACAGGGCAAAAACCAGAACTGTCTAAATCTAATTGTCCAGTTCAAATAAATAGTTCAATCATCTGTTGAGAACAGAATGCAGTAAAAGAATACAACCACCTATTTAAGTTTAATAACATAATACCTTGTATATTTAGGTCTTTTTGGATCGCTAGAGTTTATCTGCTGCATAACGGCTGAAGTATTGATGTAGTGCTGGCACAAAATGTAGAAATGTATGACACCAGAGAGAGATGGACACGACCGACACGGGATGACTTGGTTTGTGGGACTTGCTCCCAGAGTTGTCCGTCTTGGTGGACGCTTTCTGAACTCCGCCGCGAGAGACTCAAATCATTTTTGTAAACAAAAGTTTAGTCAACGTTTAGTTTAGTTTGTTTAGTTTAGTCAACGGATCAACATCACGGTACACGGGTGTAACCCATAAGTGTTCCGGTCTCCTCCTAACTCAAGCCTGAGTCCGGCGAATCTCAGCTCAGTGAACGAACTCCATAACGCCGGCGAGGATCCTGAACTTTGAAATACTTTGGGTAGATTTTTAACTCGAAAATTTGCCCGGGCAGCGCCGTTAAGATGAAAAACATACTGACCAATAAAAACATCTGATGGCTGTAGAAATGTGGTTTCTGAGGAAAATGCAAAGAATACCATGGACAGCCAGAAAGACCAATGAACAAGTACTTCAAGAAACAAATGAAGATCGTAAACTGATTAGAGACATTAGACGTAGACAGTCAACATTTTTTGGGCACAATTTTTTCGGCATGTTATGAGAAGAAATTATTTGGAGAACTTGGTGACAACTGGCAAGATCGAGGGGATCAGACCAAGGGGAAGACCTAGAAGCAAGTAACCTGGATGGCTTGGCCTTGTGGCATGGTCGAGACAGAAACACGGAGCTGATCCACGACTCTGGTAATCGAGTGAGATGGCAGAACATGACCGCCCACGCTTACCGGCATGGCACATGATGAATGGATGGAGCCCCGTTAGGCTGCTGACGGCTACTCTTTTCCGATTTCTAACTGCCAAGAGATTGTATACGTACTCACCAAACACACGAGCGTTCGATCTCACTACCCAGAGACCAGGGGAAATTTTGTTACTATACTTTCATGTGAAAAACTCTCGGCCCTCGCCGGGGCTTTACCCAGGGACCTTCCAGCACTTGAGGCGGACACCATACCTCAAGACCACTCAGTCCCACTCAATTCAATTAAAGGGGGACGATCTAATACAGATGAATGGTTCTATTAATCCTAGAGAAGTAACTCACACAACAGGACTAGCACCGTTTGTTTGTAGGTTCTAATAATAAAAACTGAATGTTTGAAAAGGATACTTATATGGCATATTGCCCTCTTGACACATGATAGTTTGTTACACTGTGCTTCAAATAGGCTTAATAACTACAACCTATAGCGGTGGCGAATGTGACTGATAAGGCCAATTCGCGCAGTAAATGTTTGTCCACAATGAATGCATGTGAACACATGATCATTTTCACCATCATGCACCATCTTACATCTCACACGCTTGGTGTGTGACTTATCTGCAATAATTTTCTCCTTTGTCTTTATTCCATTTCTGATGTTTGCCCTCCATGCAACACGTTCAGCGGCGACTTGCTCCCAGTGTGCATTATCAATGCCTGTATCAGTCATGTGCCACTTATACACATCTTTGTATCGTAGTAGAGGCCGACCCTGAGATCTCTTACCCATCTGTAATTCACCAAAAAAGATGTCCTTCGGTATTCTACCATCATCCATCTCTCTAACGTATCCTATCTATCTAAGTCTACGAAGACTGAGCATGGAATATACCGTCACACAACCTGATCTTTCCAATACTTCAGTATTTGTGATTTTGTCTTGCACTTAATACCAAGAATTCTTCGCAGACACCGCATATGAAAGCTGTTTAAACGTTTCTCTTGGTGTGAATAAGTTGTCTAGGTTTCACTGCCATAAAGAAGAGTACTAAGGACACAGGCTTGATAGACAAGGACTTTTGTTTTGGCAGTAAGCTTCCTGTTCTCCCAGACTCTTTTCCTTAACCTGCTCATTGTTCTGGCTGCCTTACCAATCCTGATGTTGATTTCCTGGTCTAGGGATAATTTGCTATTTACATCTGATCCTAGATATTTAAAATGGTCAGTTAGTTAGTTAGTCGATAGATCATCTTCATTGCACATCGAACCATTCAGTCCATAAGTGCTCGGATCCCCTCAGCAAATCCTGCAGCGTGTAGCGGCTAACGACGCCAGTTCTGTGTTGGTTTATCAATCTTCTTTGGCTTCCTGAGTAGTGTTCTTGTTTGGTCACGCCTCTTTTAATTTTCCGTTCTCGCAGTCTGACCATGGTTGTAGATTCACAGTCATCACTTGGTTCTCGCAAAAGTCTTACTTCTCGTAGAGCATTCAGAATGTCAGCCTGGTCCATGGCGCGTCCGCCCTCCACAGTAGCCTTACCTGCGAGCTCGTCAGCCCGCTCATTTCCTTGTACTCTCGCATGCCCTGGCACGAAGATGAAACTAATCTTTGCCAGCCGAGACCGCTCCAGAGACAGCAACCACTCTCTTCGGATCCACCACATCTCTATCCCCTTGAGCATGTTCATTGAGTCACTAAGGAAACTTGCCCTAGTGAATGCCTGTGTCTCGAGCCATGCTATTGCTTTACTTACTGCTATGACTTCCATAGTCAAGCTACTTGTGGTCTCAACAAAAGCACCAGAGTCCCCCTTCACAATTCTCCCTCCGGCCTGAGCCGTAAAGACCCATGAGCTTCTCACATGTCTGACGACCGACCCATCTGTGTAAATGACAGCATCACCGTTTAATGAATTCTCGAAAATCAACGCTTGTACTTCCGCCTTCACAGCACCCGGATTTTCTTGTCTGCATTTTCTGTCTAGTTGGATGCAAACAGAAAAGGACGTACAGAAATCTGTTGACACTTGTAAAATGGTCTACTATCTCTAGTTCGGCGTCGTCCATAAAGATTGATGGTACTTCGTGTGCACCTTGTGACATAATCTGTGTCTTCTTTTTGCTAAATGTTAAACCAAATTCAGAACAAGCATTGGAGAATGCAGATAGTAGACATTCTATTTCTTCCTCAGAGTGGGTCGTAACTGCAGCATCATCTGCATAAAGCAACTCTCTGATCAGTACCCTCCTAATTTTAATGGTCTTGGCCTTCAATCTCTGAGCACTGTAGAGGCAGCCATTTGAGCGTGAGTGAATGTATATATCACCATTCTGATCACGAAAGGCATATTTCAGTAGAAGTGAAAAGTATATTCCAAAGAGGGTGGGATCGAGTAATATTAAACAACCTTGCATAACTCCACTCTTGATTTCAAACTCTTCAGAAGTTGCACCATCTTGATTATATATACCCTTCATGCCTGTGTGGAACAATTTCACAATGGACATAAGAGTTGGTGGGCAGCCAATCTTCTTTAGTGCCTTGAACAGACCCTCACGACTGACCTCACAACTTTTGAATGTAAACCGCATTGGGACGCAGAGGTGTTTCCAGGGCACCAGGGCTGGGTTCTATTCTATACTGTACTGGCCAAGACCTACTGACGCGTCCTCGTCGAGCGTCCTGGGCAACAGGTCCCTTCGGGGTCCTGGCTAAAGTCAGTTTCAGTAGGATCGTTGATTCCTCCGAAGTCGGAGAGTGTCTGCCTGCACGGCGATGGAACCACCAGTCTGCAGACTAGTAAGCCAGACATGGGACAACGGATACTCACGCAAACCTCAGGTCCTGTATGACATCACACTGATGTTGGACAACAGGATGTCGTCATCCGACATACAAGAAAGCAAGCAAACCACATTTAATGTCTGCAAATAATTAATGTATGTAATGTAACAAATAGTATGCAGTCATTACACAAACAAATTAGAGAATCTTCTGGGGCTCTTATTGTATTTGTAAATGTAAAAGAAAATACGCAATGCACCTTGTAAAAACACAGTGTTGTACGTAATAAAACCACATTAAAAAGAAAAACATGTAATTAAAATGCTGCAAAGGGACATAACTACATTAGTAATATAAAGGGACATTACTAATAGTAGAATGACTGTATTATGTAATTTAAATAATTGTAGTTTTAATTTGACTGTTTTATAAATTATTTTAGAACGTTAAAGTTATCTTTAAGTATGATAGGTAAAAGAATAAATAATTTTAAGACATCTTCATATTTTGTGTAAAAATAATAGCTTTATTTTAGATCCGTGAGAATTTTCTAACACATTTTTTCAATTTATCCTCGAAATAACAGTCAATGTTTTATCGTCGTAATAGTATTATTACAGGACTTCACGCAAGCAAGCAAGCAAAAAAATTAAATTTTTACAGGCCTGTTTTACAGGTTAAATAACATTAAAACCATGACGTCGATCCCACCCCAACCTTTATTTTTGGGCTCTAATATGAACGACCGTCGCTGCGTCCGTAACTCCTTAGCAACGGTACATGCCAAATTTTTTTAAATTTTAAATTAAGTTGCATGTCCTTCATAGGACGTAGCAGTCAACCCCAGCATTTTCGCTGTTCGTGATTCCTGGGCAGATTTTACGTTCAGTAGTTTGCCATTGCTTTTCTGAACGACCGGTTCCTATACCTTTTTCGAAAAAAAAAACCAGCACCGCTGTGTTTCGAACCCGGGTATTAACGGGCTCACAAACCGCGTTCGCAAGCCCGTAGCCACAAAGGCCGGTACATGCCAAATACTTGTTATGAAAAACTGAAGAAAAAATAAAACAAAAAAAACAAACACACACACACACACGTATCCACACATTTATTTTAAAACAAAATTTCACAGATTAAGCAAAATGTCACTCCCATCAAGTTCACACTCACACTTCATAGGCCTACTATGCATGTTCAAACACATACTTTCACAGATAGTTCTATATTCCTAGTGTGTACTACTGTCCCTAATCAATCATTCTTAGTATTATTATTATTGCCATCATTTAGTTTAACATTTTTCTTCTCACTACAAACATGTATTACAGTATTATCTTCTGCTTCTTCTTTCGTTCGCCTGAAATATGTTTATAGCTGCAATGTTGTCTCTTGTATGAATCTAACAGTCTTTTTTAGTTCACTCAGCGGTCCATAGAGTTTATCTTTCACTGTTGTCTCTCTAGGCTAGAAGGTTCGCCTGGATATGTTGTAGTTTGGGCAATCCTGGAGTGTGTGCTCTGCTGTCTGCGACGCCAAACCACATGTGCACATGGCTGAGTCACCAATCTTGAATTTTGTATACATGTGGTTGCGTAATCCTGTTCTGAGGCGCAGAAGAATGACCTGGTCTGGTCTGTCCATAACGTGGTAGTCGTATTGAGTAAGGTTTGGTGGCCTTCTGACTGATTTGATCATTCTTCTCTTTTGGTGGTATGTAATGGGCACATCAGGTTGTTCTTCTTTTGCTCCTTCCTTAGCCAATCGATCAGCTCTGTCGTTTCCGGGGACTCCACAGTGACATGGTATCCACTGTATGGTGACCTTACGCTGACTGCTATGTTCAGAAAGTAGTATTACAGTATTATAATCGCCAAGAACCAGCATGTTAACTGATTGCCTGCCGTGAACCACTGCATTGGTTCCATGGAACGAATTTGGCACCCGTAAACCAGTAGGTTGGTTCGATATAGACAGCGCGTTAATTGTTCCAGTTCTTTTATTTTCGGCACTTTTTAGTGCTCCGTTAACTTAAAATTTTAGAAACAGATAGATGTCGTTTCCGTCTGTGTGAAAGAAAGAGCTAGAATCTATTTTTTTTTAAAAGTCGAAATCGAGTGTTTAGTAGTGTTGTTTTTATTTTTTTTTTATTTTTACAAATGGCAACGCCTTCGACTTTTCGGCCTTGTAGACTTACCTCATATAAAGCAAGATTGTTGTTTGAAATGGTTTTAGACGATAGTGATTACGATTTGAGCGAAGTTCTGATAGTAGTAGTAGTAGTAGTAGTAGTAGTAGTAGTAGTAGTAGTAGTAGTAGTAGTAGTAGTAGTAGTAGTAGTAGTAGTAGTAGTAGTAGTAGTAGTAGTAGTAGTAGTAGCAGTAGTAGTGGTGATGGTGGTGGTGGTGGTGGTGGTGGTAGTAAGTCTAAAGTTTTGCTACGTGTGAATAGGGAAACATGCAATGACAGTGGAAGTTTGTCATCAACTGAGGTGTATGACAATGAACATCATGATGTCAGAATTACTACTAAGCACAAAAGAAAGCGAACGGTACAAAAGAAGAATAAATCTGGAGGTAAAAACTCTTAAATTTTACAAGCTTCTGTAGAGCCTGAAGCATCTCTAACATCATATTCAACAGGATCGACATGGCATGATGTGTCAGAAGGGGAAACAAACCTCAGTTTGAGTTTCGTCCTCGAAGGTTTCACGTCAACCCTGTACTGTGTCAACTTCAAACACCTATGGATTTTCTTAAAGTGTTTTTGATGATGACATAGTGGACTGTTTAATTCCAAACATAAATGAATATGCAGAAAAGATGTTGATGCAAAACACTCCTAAAAGAAAACATTCTCGTCTGATATCCTGGATCCCATTCACAAATCACTAATGGCTGAAGTTTATGTCTGTCATTATTTCTATGGGGCTTGATCGAAGACCATGGATCAAGGACTACTGGAGTACTGCTTCACATTTCTATACTCCTTAGTATGCCACAATGTTTTCCAGGAATCGATTTGAATCTATTTATCACACCATGCTTCACGTATGTGAACCAGACGCAGTGGGTGCAACTAAAATTGAACCTCTTGTTGACATGATTCTGAAGAAATTCCAGGCAGCATATTACCCATTTGAAAATGTGTCCATTGATGAAATGGTTATTGGGTGGCAGGGCAGATTTCAGCACAAACAATACAATGTAACAAAGCCTCACAAGTACCACATCAAAACATTTGGCCTTTGTGATTCTGCGACTGGCTATGTGGTGAATTAAAAAATTTACCATGGAAGAAACACTGCGTACAACCCGGATGTAGATCTCACAGCTGCTCATGCAGTGAAAGTGTTTGCCACACTACTGAATGTTCTCGGACCTGGCCATCACATATTTGCTGACAGATTCTACACTTCGAAAGCTCCGATTGATTATCTGCATTCCAACAGTTTCAATTATACAGCCACATTGAATGCCAACCGAGTGGGCTTTATTCCAGAGTTGACGTGTTTGCGACTTCAGCATCAAGAGATGAAGTGGTTTCTTGAAGGAGATAGAATATTGTGTGTGGCATGGAGAGATGAAAAAGCTAACAAGCCATGCATTGTTGTCTCCACCAAATCTGTAGTTGGAACTGTTGAGACCGGAATGAGGAAACTGGTCAGCAAGCCACAGATGATCCATGAATATAACATGGCGATGAATGGCTGCGACATAATGGATCAAATAGTTGGATATTACAATATGCATGATAGGAAAACTATTAAGTGGTGGAAGAAGATCTACTACCGGATCTTTGAAATGGCACAGATCAATGCACACATCAGCACATTTTCCTTCTTTGTCATCGGGGATTGGGAAATATAACCACAGTCAGGGACAAAGGTTCATTGAGCTACCCAGCACAACGTGAGGCTGTATCTCGCAGATCAGTTTCTTTGCCAGCCGAGAGGTTGATATTATGACTATGACAAAGATAAGAGTTCGTTTAACCTCCACCCGCAAACCCCCGCCCACCACAAATAAATCCATTGTGCATGTGATGAATTTACTACCCAATGCAGCTAACTTCTTTATTTGTTCTCTCTCTCTCTCTCTCTCTCTCTCTCTCTCTCTCTCTCTCTCTCTCTCTCTCTCTCTCTCTCTCTCTCTCTCTCTCGCGTGCGCGAGCAAACACCATACATACGTGTTTGCAATGTATTTTGTAGATTGGGAAGCTTATCGCAATGATTAATGTACGATCCATTCGGTGATACTGTTAAACTTGTTTAAATAAAACTAAGTGTGAATGAGACTACTTGGTGCATGAAAGAATTTCTAATGAAAGTATTTAGTGAGTATGAGAGCAAATGATTACTCCACCATCATCATCAACAAGTAATGTGTAGGAAATTACACCATGCCATGAGTGTAATGGTATCATGTGTATATTAATGTATATGTTGTATTCACAAATATAAACACACACACATTCACACGCACGCACACACAACGTACCTTGTAAATACAGGTTTGTACGACATGAAAGTTGTTGTTGTTTTTTTTTAATTTAAAAAAGAAAAAAAGACCCAATTCAATCAATTGCTGCCTCCACAACGAAGACTGGCTGAACTGGATCTCTAACACTGTCTGTCTCTCGCCCTGATTGTACTTATTATATCAGACTGCTGTTCGTCCATCTCTTTATGTTATCTTCCCATTTGTATCTGTCTGCTTCCTTCTCGCTTGCCTTCAACCTGACCCTCCACCTCACAGTGTCTGACACACGAAAGCATCCAGCACGTGAGATACTTCCTCCCCCCGCTAGCTGAGATCGTTACTGCTACACTCAAGAGACACACACGTACAGGGGCACCAAGCCCAGCCAGATCATAGACTGCGGAACGTTCTCATGCAGGATGGGCTGACCGCCAAGAGTACAAGAAAGCCACATGACCAGTCGCCGATAAAAAGTCGAAGTAATGTAGTCGAGGTGGCTTCGATGAAAGTGCTCCAACTGATCAGAAAATCGATCACATTGTAAATAAAATATGTTAGATAAAATGTATATAAAAAGACACCCTTTCAGCAGCAGAAATAAGAGCAAGAAACCAGCCCTCAAACACAATGGATGTGACCTAGCGGAAGGGGTACGAATGAAGGTCCATCAAGCTGTTGACGGGGTGAGAAGGCAACATGTGGCAAGGGCGTCCATCGCGGATGAGCTAAACTAAAAGGCAGTGACAAAGGCCAAACATCGTCGTGCTGCTGGTAGTCATAGAGTGGGCATCACTCACTGGCTTCTTGAACGCTTCGGCCAGCTGACCGTGCCGTACATGTCCACGAACTTCTGTGCTGCTGTGTAACAGATCCATGTGTATAGATGAGCACACCGGAATCGTCTGAATGTTCACTGAATGAGCGTGAACAAGAGCACACGGGGATTGAAATTTTATATATATATGTATGTTCAAAATAGGTTCGTGGGATCTTTGTGGTTGCGTATGTGTGTGTGTGTGTGTGTGTGTGTGAGAGAGAGAGAGAGAGAGAGAGAGAGAGAGAGAGAGAGAGAGAGAGATAATGTGTGTGTGTGTGAGAACATCTGTGAGAGAGAATGTGTGTGCGAGAGAATGTGCGTATGTGTGTGTGTGTGTGTGAGAGAGAGAGAGAGAGAGTAGTGTATATAAGAGAGAATGTGTGTGTGTGTGAGTATGTGAGAGAGAGAGAATGTTTGTCTGAGAGAGTAGTATGTGTCTGAGAGAGTACGTGAGAGAGAATGTATGTCTGAGAGAGTAGTGTGTGTGTGTGTGTGTGTGTGAGAGAGACGTGGATCAGCTCTGTGTTCCTGTCTCGTCCATACCATGTGGCCAAGCCATCCAGGTATTTTCCTCTCGGTCTTCCCCTTGGTCTGTTCCCTTCGATATTCCCAGTTGTCACTAAGTTCAACAATTCATTTCTTCTCATAACAGTGTCCAAAAAATTATGACTGTCTACGTCTAATATATTCATATTGTGTAGTTTATATGCCTTTCGGGCAATTGTGATATTTATATTGTGTAGTTTATATCTTTCAGGTAATTGTGATATTCATATTGTGCCGCCTCATCCTCACCCCTACACTTCGATAGATGGAAGCTTTTTTCGGAGCTCACATGACCTGAGCGCCAATACCTCAGACTGAAGAGTTCAAATTGAAGTCTTACAGTTGATTAATATTTTATGATTATTTGCAGTTGATGGATGGCGTCAGATGTGTTGTCCGTACACATACTTCCACGGACTGATCCTGGATCAACATATCCTCACAGGTGTCAGATGTGCTGTCCGTACACATACTTCCATTGACTGATGCTGGATCAACATATCCCCAAACAACTAACTACCAGATGATTGTCTGGAAGGGAACTGGCCACCTAACAACACAATGCAGCGTTCTAGAATACAGAAAAACAAAAGTCTTAAAGTCAAGAGGACTGACTTCATTACACCGGGTTTTATCCCATATGTCTCGGTCTCTTTCCTCAGGGTGGCCTGCAGAAAGTGTCGCCCAAAGCACGAACTCCATAGCTCCAGCGACGACCCATAGGAATCTCCGAGAAAATTGCACTCATGAACCGAAAGACGTAGCCTGGAATCAAACCCACAACCTTCGGGGCATGAGGCAGGCAGCTTGACCACTCCCGAATATGTCAAAGCCTAACAAGTGACACCTGAAGGCAGTGTTTGCCATGGAACTACCTTCACTGTTGCTTTATTGACAGAAATGCACTGAATGTAATGAACAAAGACTGGGTTACTAGAGCTTGGTAGATCCATCATGACGACGCACAAGTCCATTCATTGTATCTGATTCAGACTTTCTTGGCCAAACACAATCATCATGACGACGCACAAGTCCATTCATTGTATCTGATTCAGACTTTCTTGGCCAAACACAATCATCATGACGACGCACAAGTCCATTCATTGTATCTGATTCAGACTTTCTTGGCCAAACACAATATTCCTCTGGCGTGTCAGACTCAATACCCTCCCGGCCTGGCTACTTGTGACTTCTGGCTGTTGCCCACACTGAAAATGCTGCTGACAAGGATCTGATTTGAGTCACAAGAAGATATTATGCGGTGCATGACGGCCAAGATGTACTGAAATCCTAAAGAGACCTTCTTGAAATGCTTCCAACAATGGCAGGACCAGTGTGAGAAATGTGTACAGTCTCAGGGAGAGGACTTAGGAGGGAATGAAGGTTTCAGACTTCCGGTTAAGTAACTGTATTCTTCCCGGCCAAAGGCCTGATACTTTTGGACTGACCTTGTACACATGAAAAATGAGCAAACAATCACATGTTGTCTGGTACACATGAAGCATAGGCAATCACCCAAGGAGCACAACTTGGGGCAGAAAGAGTTAATGTAACTGTTTAAATGTCATATCTGACAGGCAGAGTTAATGTAACTAGTTAAGTGTCATTTCTGACAGACGGAATTAACGTAACTGTCTGTTTGTCATTTTGATCAGAAAGGGTTAACATAACTGTTTATGTGTCATTTCCGTCAGATAAAGTTAAAGTAAATATTTAAGTGTCATTTCTGTCAGAAAGGGTTAATGTAACTGTTTAAGTGTCATTTCTGCCACACAAACAGATGGAGTTAACGTAGTATGTCATTTCTGTCAGAAAGAGTTAATGCAACTATTTAAGTGTCATTCTGCCAGAAAGAGCTAATATTACTATTTAAGTGTCATTCTGCCAGAAAGAGCTAATTTAACTATTTAAGTGTCATTTCTGTCAGAAAGAGCTAATGTAACTGTTTAAGTGCAGTCAGAAAAGAATACATTTCTTTCTTGTGCTATTTACCTACCAACACCCTCATTACTTTTCCATTTCTTTGTGAAATTGCGTTCTTGGACAGCTGACCTTCTACATAGCATTTCTTTCCTATTATTCACAAACGTAACACTGCACGAACATCAAAACAAAGCAATGGGATGGGACTATCACATGATCTTTATCAACAGAACACTGCTGACATGTAACAACAATATTGCAATGTATAGATTTGTCAAGCAAATGTAGAATGAACCACCAATCACCATCAAACAGCTATACAATGTAAATGCCAGGTACAGTAAACACCAACAATTAACAATATCAATATTATCACAGACATATCAACCAACGGTAATTGTTATGTTATGTATATTCTTCTTATCCAATTCCTTATTCATATAATGTGTATAAGTAAAACAAGTGTCATCGAAAATACATCCTTGGATGCAGTTGTTTCTACTCAAATATACCATATAAATATATAGCCACATACACACACATATACACATATGTGTGAAGCAGTGCAGATCTTCACGGTCAGCCATAAATCCAAGAAGACTGAGTATGAATCTAGCTTTTGATTTGTGGAAAATAAGAACATTGAAGATGTTATACCTGACCTGGTCCTGGGGTAGGTCAAGCCAGTAAAAGTCCAGTCATCTACTCACGCCATGAAGCGTGCTAGGTATATCATCAATGCTGCTGATCCCTCCCATACACGTATTGTTTGCCGCTCGTAGAAGTTGGGGAAAGAATTAGAGACTAGAGGAAGCACTAGACAACATACAAATTGAAAGCTAGTTATTGTTAGAACAATTATCACTCAAATGGTAATACAATGAATAGTATGCCAGCTGATTTTACTTAACAGAAAATATCCAAGTGTCCACTTTAAGCTGGGTGAAGTTAGATGCAGTTTGTTGACAAAAAAAAAATATCCATCTCAAAATGGTTTTGAACGCATGACCTCTAGGCCAGCATGCTAGCCACTGCACTACCGCAGTGCTCTGTCCTAGGGTAGTGGACCAGAATCCTAGCCTTCATCTATAAGGGTAATCAACTTTTAGCATCTGTGTGTATATGGCACATATTAAATATTCCTGGACAGCCTACGCAAGCTACCGCCCAGGCTGTATTTCAAAATGTTAAAACACCACACCCACAAGAAGAAAACTGAGAGAGTCTACATTCTAGTCTATGAGTTAAAGAAGTATAAGTTTTGATTTGTACACTGAACTAGTATGACACAAAGTGTATATGATATGAATGCATCTATAAAATGGAAACATCTATATTAATTTATTCATCACAGATAACTATTATTATTCAATGACAAAGGACAGCACGATCTGAACTTCACTCAAGGTGATACTCTTAGAAATCCTCCTGTTGCTAATCTAAGAAAGATAGAAAACAGATTGCTCATGACATTGATGATATTAGAATACAATGATGACACCACCACCTGACTGTGTGACAGCAAAGTTTATAGGAATGACAACTGGACCTAGCTCGTCTATGGTCTTTTAAATGTCATAAATAGCCCAGACAAATTTATAACATCGGGTGTATGGTCTTTGATTGCTTAATCAGTTCCCTATGAATTGCATTAGATGAAAATAAATGCTGTTTCACAGCCAGCTTCCATTCTGTGATTTCTTTTCTCTCTCATCTGAGCTAATGTGACAATCAATGAACCAACACTTATTTACACGCTGGGGAGTTTGTGCAATATACTGAGATTCCCTGTGAATGGTCTAGAGTTTGTGCACTATATTGAGATCCCCAGAGAGTGATCTAGAGTTTGTGCTATATATTGAGATTCCCTGTCAGTGATCTAGAGTTTGTGCTATATATTTAGATTCCATGTGAGTGATCTAGAGTTTGTGCTATATATTGAGATTCCGTCAGTGATCTAGAGTTTGTGCTATATATTGAGATTCCCTGCGAGTGATCTACAGATTGTGCTCTATATTGAGAATCTCTGTGAGTGATCTAGAGTTTGTGCACTATATTGAGATTCCCTGTGAGTGATCTATGAGAGAAGATTGGAATGTGCATGGAGGTATATGTGTGCAGTGAAGGTGGTTTTTATCACTTATTGATTCAGCTGTATTTGAGCTTTTCACCATCAGCCAAGTGCCACATATGATACATGCAAGAGTTCACCAGCTGTTGGGCTGTCCCACACACAGCATACGTTTCGCTTGGCTCACAAGAAAGTAACAATTTCCTGATATCTGTCAGAACTGGACACTTAAGTATGTGATGTTCGTCACTCTTGCAATTATATGTACAAAGCAGTTACTCTGAAGAAAGATCTGGTATGCTAAGGTGCATGTTAAATGACATGTGTTGTGTTCAGTCTGAAAATTGCGTTCTGATCCTTCATTGTAAATTGGTTTATGTTGACCTTCAGATCAAGACCTGGCATGCGTTCGTACACTTCCCTCCTGGTGTTTCCAGTTCTACCAGGTGTCTTTACTTACAGTTATTATTAAATGTTTGATTATTTGGAGACTTATTGCTGAACATGGCTATGCTTGTCTCAATCACTTCTTTGATAACCTGTGTGTCTTGACATTACCAGGTATGTTAGAATGACCTGAGATTCACTGCATGATTATCTTAGAGTTGTCATGTGAGGCTCTTTGGTCTGCAGTTAGAGTTATCTTTTATTGTTCTACTTACTGATTTTAGAGCTAATAGAGCAGACAGTGAATCAACAACAACAACCTAACCCTAACCAAGGGTTAAGAATTGGGCATGCAGGCCCGTCTAACATTCTGCCCTTTTATCACTCTCTTTTATACATTATACCAATCACACATCATTCAATGGCTAACTGAAAACAGCAACAATATAAAAGATATGCATTATAAAGGCATGTGGAAAATGAAAAATCAATACTACACGACCCAGTACTAGTAATAACTGGTGTGGCACTTGTTATTA
This sequence comes from Cepaea nemoralis, assembly GCA_014155875.1. NCBI lineage: Eukaryota > Metazoa > Mollusca > Gastropoda > Stylommatophora > Helicidae > Cepaea > Cepaea nemoralis. Next base: position 21,969 of record JACEFZ010014615.1, read on the forward strand.
GCTATGTGGAATATACTGGCCTACCAAAAGGGGACTGGCTGTTATACTAGGGTTTTATTATTATTATTACTTCTATTATTAAGGGGGAAGGTAATCCGTACTGAGATAGTGTTCAAATAATTTGCGATTATATGTATAGGGATTGGTGATGTCTTTTATTTCATGTGGAAGATTGTTCCACAGCTGAGCTGCAGAGTACGTTAAGCTTGTTTTGTATAAGTCTATCCTAGGCTTCGGAATGTGTAATATATTTAATCGTTTACTGTGTCTAGCATTATATTCAAACAATGGCCAAAGGTAATTTGGGGCATTCCGATGTAGGATTTTGTGAATTAGTTTGGCCTTATTGAAAAGCAGACGTTTGCGGAGTGGTAGTAACTGAAGGCGTTTATGCAGGCTAGGATTGTCAGTTAAATGTTTGCTATAAATTAAACTCATGGCCCGTTTCTGGAGTGAGTAAAGTCGCTTGGTGCTTGAATTGGAACAACCGTCCCAGATTGTAGAGCAGTAGTCAAAATGTGTCTGTATGTGAGACGTATAGAATATTTTCCTTGTGTCCTCATCAAGGAAATTTTTAATTTTGGCGAGTTGGTAGACTTTTTTCGCTGTTTGTTTAGTGAGTGCTTGAACGTGAGGATTAAAGGTTAGGTTTCTATCAATGATGAGGCCTAATGTTTTGTGCTCAATTACACTTTCTACTGGCATGTTATCGATGTGAAGTTGAAGTGATCTGTGTGAATTTAGAGTCTGAAGTTTTGTCTGGTTGTTAATAACATAGATTTTGTTTTAGTGATGTTAATTTGCATACGGTTCGCATAGTTCCACCTAACTACATTATTTAATTCTTGTTGCAAAGACGACTCCAGCAAATTACTGCTTTCAGCGTTTGTATACACTGTACAGTCGTCTGCAAATAGATCGCAGGACGACGAAAGATGCAAAGGTAGATCATTAATATATATGGCGAATAATAGAGGGCCAAGAATAGAGCCTTGTGGTACTCCAGTATTGAAGGTAGTGGTTTGGGACAGAGATTTATTGTATGATACTACTTGATTTCTGTTTGACAGAAAAGATGTTATTAGCGTCACAACATTAGGGCCAATTTTCATTGTCTCTAGTTTTTTAATTAAAATGGCATGGTCTATCATATCAAATGCTTTTCTGAAATTAATAAACACAGCTCCACATAGATTGTTGTTATTTATATTCTGGTGCCAATTTTCTATCATGTTTGTTAGGGCCGTATGGCAAGAATATTTTGGTGGAAATCCTGATTGACTGTCAACTATAAGCTTGTTGCGATCTAAATACTGTAATGTTACCTTATGGATGTGTTTTTCTAGTGGTTTAGATAGTGATGATAGTAAAGGAAATGGGTCTATAATTGATCGGGAGACCATTGTCCAATGGACCAGATTTAAGGAGAGGATACACTTTAGCGATTCTGAGAGCTGATGGAAAGTGACCTTTGGTGAGACACTGATTATATACATAGGTTAGTGATTCACAGATCTATGGCGCAGCACAGTGGAGAATCCGGCTGCTGATTCCATCTAACCCAGATGAGTTTGTGTTTTTTTTAGGTTATTGAGGTAAGTGAATACGTCAGTGACTGTCATTATCGGTATATCAGAAAGGATATCTCAGGGGCATCTGGTCTCGCAAAACGATGACAGTAAAGATAAGTTGCAAGGAGAATTTGGTATTGTAGCCTTCAACTGATCTATGTCATTTTGAAAAAAGTTACTGAATTGGTCGCATGAAATAGGATTTGATGGTAATGAATTTGAGAAGTTATACTTGTTTGTCAAGGTGTTAATTGCCTTCCATATATCCTTACTATTTGTTTTATCCATTACTAAGTTCTTAAAGTAATTTTTCTTTTCTTTTCATATGGTATATTGAACTTTTTCTAAGAGTACGGTATGTGCTGAGATCCCGCTTTTAATGTGCCTTATCTCTGTCTCTCATAATTTCAAGAATTTCCTGGGTGATCCAAGGTGGTTTGACGTGACGTTTTACTCGAACTTCCTTGATTGGCACATGTCTATCAAACACATCAATAAAGATCTTCATCCAGGATTCCAGAGCATCATCCGGGTCTGGAAGTTGATAAACATTGTTTAGAGGTGAACTGAGTAAGTCCTGTAAAAATGCGTTTTGGTTGAAATTTTTGTAGCTTCTATATTTTAAAGTTATGTGTTTATGTTTAGGAGTTTTAATTCCTTTTTTAGACCATGTGCAGCACATTGGGTAGTGATCGCTCACTGTACAATTGGGCACGGTGCATTCTATGATGTTGTCCTAGCAAGTTACATAAATGTGATCTATAAGTGTTGAAGATGAGTTTGTTACTCTAGTACAGTGTTTCCCAACCTTTTTTGTGCCATGCCCCACTTAAGCCTTTCTAAAATTCATATTGCCCCCCTCCCCCGCCCCCACGCCCCCCCCCCCCCCCCTCAACATATACATTATTTTTAATATTCAAAAATTGAAATGTTCACTAAAGAAACTTGAATGATAGGTTTTAGGAAGAAATCACTAGGTAATTATTGAGCAAACACAGTAAGTAAATTTTCAAAACATATAATGGAGAACCGAAATTCAAGTACAAAATAATTTTAATGAAAGATTTTTCTATATTATTTTAATTATTAGTAATTATTTATTATGTAAATTTAGTGAGATCCTTGCGCTTGATGCTTGCTGCAAAGAGATCTTATGTCAGGTTCCAATTTAGTTAACTTCAGTCTCAAGTCTTCCCGTTTTGTTATATTCAGCCGATTTCTTCCATTTTCGAATTGCCCCCCTTAACAGTCAAATTGCCCCCTTGTGGGGCGTGGGCCCCACGTTGGGAAACACTGCTCTAGTATCTTGTTTTACTATTTGATGGAAGTTGTATGATGCACTTATATTTCCCCAAATTATATGGGATTTGTTGGTGTCAATGTTAAAGTCTCAGAGTAGTATAATTTCCTTCCCAGAAGCGAAAACCACATCCATCATGGTAGTGAAGTTTTCGTACCAGACGTGTCCAGCCCTGGGATTTCGATAGATGTAGCCAATTATCAGGGGTGTGCGGTTTCGAAGTTTTAACTTCAACCAAATACATTCTATTTCGCAAGTTTCAAAGTCTAGCCTACGGTGAATATTTAGTAGATTAGAAACATAGGCTACAATGCCAGTCTCTTGTTTCCTACAGGGATCTCTTCTAAAAACTTTGTACCCTTTAATAGAGATGCCCTCATCTGAAATGTTTTCATTTGGTCTACTTTCACTAAGGCCGAATACATGAAAATTTTGATTAAGAATAGAAGATAACTCTGGCAGCTTGTTAAATAAGTTGCATATGTTTGTCCAAGATGTATTCCTGACTTACTGAGCCAATGCTGCCACTTCTCAGACATTTCACCCAAGAAGTAAGTGTAAATTAGTCAAAATTTGGCAAAAATACAAGATCATAAAAATACACAATTACATTAACTTACAAAATATCAGTAATATAAATCGATATGTAAATGACAATATTATAACGATATAACTAATGAGACCAACAAGTATAGTGCAAATACAGAACAAAACGAATTAAAGCGTATGAACATACAACAATTAATTACCTCGAACTACTTCACAAGCTATGTAACCAGCTGCTATCCGAAAGAATGAATAAATGACTATACAAGTCAATGTTCCTGTTTAAAGATGGGTATTCCACACGGGAGATAAAACGCTAAACAGTAAGCAATTAAAGTTCAAGGAGGAAGCTCTTTTCCCAGTATCTTGCGTATAGGGCTCAGTGTTTAATACATATCCTATCTTACAGGTCTGTATTGTAGAGACATCATAAAAGCCTGATTCAGTGCGGCCGGACTAAATTGCATCAAGTGTAGCAGTTCTAGATTCCAATGATGTGGAAAATGTGTTGTCTGCTTGGTGGCCCATGGTTGGCGTAAAGTTCTGGACTCAAATGATGTGGAACTTCCTGCTGTCTGCTAGGTTGCCCATTTGTGGTGTGAGGGGGCTGTGTTAAAGTGGTATTACTGCCGTGTGTGTGTGCCAATGTTTGCAACGCAGGTTCCTTGCAGGGGAGGGCAGGAAAACTATTATGGTAGTTGTCTCCTTCCCGTGCTAAAATGGGGGTAGGAAGGATGGGTTGGTTTATTCTTGGTAGCATGTGTGATTCTTGAGTGGCAGGAGGTCGGGGGTCAGATGTCAGCAGACGTTAACCTGGTGAAATGGGGGAGTTTCGGTTGGCCTGGGTTGGCCTTGGTTCTTCAGAAATCAATGTTTTTCACATGTTTGTGTTGGTCAGGTTTTGTGCCCTTTCTGGGTATTTAATGTTCTTTGCAAGCAGACTACTTCCTAATGTGGATGTGTGTATTTGGTCTCTGTACAATCGTTTCTTTGGTGCTCCTGTCTGTGATGTGAAGAAGGGTGTGTTGTTGATTAAGTGTACATTATACTGATTGCAAAAAGTCTCTAGGGTGTTATTGTTTATGTCGGCCAATCGACATTGAGAGCCATAACTTGGTGGTATGATGGAGGAGAAAAAAACTGTAGAATTTGGGAAAGTGTAATGCAGTAAGTCAAGTAGTGCTCTTAACTGAGAAAGTGTGATACTTTGCTTTTTCATAGTGTTGTGTATCCCTAATTGAATTGTTGTCTTTTTAATGTTTGTATTAACTCCCAGTCTATGTATACTGTCTGTAGTCTTTCTACTCCAGCACCTAGAAGCTGAATTGTTGCGGCTTTGTCAGTGTCTGATAAGGACATGCGGTCGCTGTAAATTCCCCCAAAGAGTCGCCAATTATCACATGGGTGCAGTCAGCTGTTTTCTGTGTATGTTGGGTTCTGACACATCTTGCATGCTGTTTCTGCCATTGATGACAATCCAGCTGTAGTCTGTCTTCTGGCAGATTATCAGATGTTTCCTGAATGTGGGCATATTCTCTCGGCAATGTTCTGTTGTGCTGGCTGTTGTTTGACAGGTTGCTCTAGTAATGCTTCAAATCTATTGCTGACCTTTACTTCAATAGAATATGTTGAGTGCTGTTGAGCAACATTTTCTATTTGCTGATGTGTTTTGGTTGGCTGAGTAATTGACGCGCCTACGACTGGTTCTGTTACTTCGAGACTATCTGTGTGTGCTGCCAGGTCAGTAGTGGGTGAGTGTTGTAAAGTCTCAATGGTGTGTTTTAGTTTAACATTTTCTTCTCTCAGGAGAGTCGCCTCTGACTTGAGGTTGTTATAGTCACTAATGATCGTGGCGATCTTGTTTGTGTTGTCAGAGGTGGCGTCTAAAAGTACTTTCAGGTCTGACTCTAACTTTTCAATATGCTGCTGACAGACGCACAAGTGTTGGTTTGTAGCTGAGCTCTCATCTAGTACCAATGGTGCAACCTCTAATTGATTTGAATTTATTTCACTCGGTTGTATACTGTCTTCTACACACATACTCATCGGGTACTCAATGGCTAGCATAACTGGTCGGTTAGAAGTTTCATTCGTGTTGTTGCTGTTCTGAGTCATGGTTTGTTGGACTATGTTGTTATTATGGCCTGATGCTGTGATGACTATAGCTGCAGATTGTGTTGGTTCGCCAGCCACTAGCATGCTGAGATCGGCAGGTGTGTTTAGTGAGTCACCTATCAGTTTCTGTGCTGTCTGCTGAATTTCGACGAAATGAGTCGAGAGCCACTCAGACATGATGTCAGCTGTCTCCTGGGCAAGCAAACTGTTTTTCGAGTGGTAGAGATGCAAAGTGTGTAACGAAGCTGATATTTTGATTTCGACTTGAGCGCCGTTTTGGTCCACCCTGTACTCAACTTGGTCGCCCTGATAATGTTTGATCAGACATGTTTGAAATGCCACATAATGCAGAGTATTATTGAAAGTAATAGACATGCATTTCCTGTTTTTCATACGCTTGACAGACAGTGATGGAGAGCCAAAGCAATTCTTTAACTTGCTTTTCACTGCTTTCTCTTTGTTTAGTGTGTAGTTCTCAGTTCTCGTAGATCTTAATCTTAACCCACATCGCCCACGTTCTGCCGCTACCTCCAGCACAGAAGCTTCCCCCTCGTCATGCATGGCTACATAGTATTGTATTTTCGCCCACAGGTACACATTGCAGCAGCGCCCACACTCGGGTTTAAATTCCAGTGTTGTGATTGGCTAGTTCAAGCTATCACTGACACTTCTCCGTTTCGTGAATAGTTTATCCATAGTATTGAATACAACATTATTAGCATTCTTATCCAACACTGCACATTTAGCAACCTTAAAACAGTTTCAATAGTTGAACGGCATTGTTGTGATCACAATCATATAAAATCCATTGCGCTCTAATGAAGATAGACAGAAAAAATAATCCAAAAAGGAGGAGAGCACACAAACACGTCTACTGTGTAGACGTCGGGAAACAAGTCATCAGAGATGATAAGGATGTTTTTTTCCATGAGAGAAAGCCTCATAAAAAACAGTCTTTAGGTATGTTCAGTCTCAGGGAGAGTTACTTTGAAGGGGATTAGTGTTTCAGACATCCAGTAGAATAATTGTGTTCTCCCCAGCCAAAGGTATGACACTATTGAATAGACCTTGTACATATGAAAAATAGACCAACAAAGTCTTCAGGTGTGTGAATGTTATCAACTGTGAAGTCTTAGGTATGTGACTTTAATTACAAATAGTTTTTCAGAATGGTGAATGCCAAAACCAAGACAAATCCCATATGTCTACAGCATAAACTGTCCCTGCAAGCATGTACGGGGGAAGCACCAGAACTGCCAGACAAGGCCACCCAGTGCGCAGGAAAGAAATCCTCTTTGTTCATCTCATAATCTAATTTAGAACCTGCCAAAGGGAAATCTTTATAGTACACAACATTGCCATTTGCCAGCCAGGCAGCCCACCAGCCAAATGTTCCTACAGTAATTATTGAATGGTTACACATAGAGAGAAGAAAAAAATCTGACCAGGAATCATAGGCTATTGAGAAAACTACAGGCACTTTGTCTTGCAATGTTTTAATTTTAGAACTGTTAGTAATTTTTTGTAAAGTGTCCTTGCTATCAAAGATATCACTTAGCTTTGGTGGTATAACATTTTCTTTACACCATTCAATATCATCTGACGCAACTAAAAAAACTGCATAAGGGTATTTCCGCAGCATATATTTCATAGCATTGTCTATGTACGATTTTGGAGCAGGACAGAAACCTAACTGTCTTGCACCTGGTCTTAACAGATCTCCTCGTCGCACATGAATGCCAATAACAGGCCTCCCTTCTTGAAGATATTCACCAACATACCTGGTAAAATCATTCACAGCTCTGGGCCTTATATTATGATTCAGTGTAAATTCTTTCCTAATTTGATTTTCCATAAGTCGAAAGTACTTCCATGACTGAATATATCCTTCAATAGAAATATTTCCTGGAGGAAGATTCATAAATTCAGAGTTGTATGAACATGGGCGATCATCATACACAGTTTTCAGGCATTCTGCTTCCCGAGATTGTATTTGACTTAATAAAAAGATATTGGTCAGTGGATGGGCGGAAGGCAAGTATGGGATATACCCATTGGCTCTGGCAATGCCTAGTAACGACGCATAAGTGAACATCCAATTTCCGATTCTGCCATGGTACTTTACTGTGACATACAGTGGGGATGTTTGCTCCTGGGAAGAGAGTAACAAAAGTTAATATTTATGAACCAGGCTGTTAAAAAGAGATACATTTATTTTTGATACTTATTTATCAATATTCAATCCATGGGGGTAGCAAATGTATACCTCTCCACAGCACAAAGCCTGAGCTGAATTGTAGAGACCATGTGTTGCCCATGCAGCATGATCCCTCACTCAGGTCTAGTTTATTCCAAAAGAAAGGTAACACCTATACTTCTGGAACAAGACAAGCTGCAGAAGCTGCCAGATCAGCAAAGTAATGCTCTATCTGTCCTCCTGTTGGAGCTTTGATCCTAGACCAGTTGCTGACCAAGGCTTATGGCTTGGTCTGCCCTGCCATGACAATTAATCTTTAGGTTGCATTTTCTCACACTAGGATGAGGCTTGTACCATCCCAATTGCACTCCTCCACCCAAAGCAGTTGGCACAATATTCAGTACTAACAGAAAGCTGGCAGTACCGTCTACTGTCATCCAGTAGGTCAGTCATATCTGACTAACGTTAGAAAACACAGTCCATAAAATCCCATTCACCTGGGCTCTTGAACAACAATAAAAACAACTGCACCATGACATCACTGATATATTTGTTTAATGTTAAAGCTCTTGGCTGTAGCTTGTAGAAATGAAACAAATAAATCACGTGAGTGATTCCTCATTCTGTGTCTGCAAAGTAGCCAGCACCGATTGTGGCATAGCACTAGATACAGTTTGATAGTCTGTGGTTCATGGCAGAGTCAATACGCTTCACAATTCCTTGACACACTGAGTCGAGTGTTCAAAATATATGGAAGCAATTGGAAGCAGACTACCTAGCACTAATTTCAATGCTATGAGCGTTGGTTGTTCAGTAAGTAAAGGCAAACTACTGAACGTAAAATGTTTCTAATAAATCACAATCATTCAAAAATCCTATACAGGACATACAACTTTCTCTAAGTTTCATAACAACCTGATTCATACTTTCATTGCTGAAACGATATATCTGATCTATTATCTATGCCCATATGAACGGTGGCTTGTTGTCCACATTTGCCTTTAAGAATGAAGAGAGATTGTTGTTGTTGCTGAAGTTGTCATTCCTGAGCCACATGTGTGTCATGGATTGTCTTGTGTTGTATACCCTTGACAGAATCTATTCATCTGATATTTGGTCTCCTTCTGTCTCTATAACCTGACCTTCGGAGATTAGACAGACAGCAGAGCCAACTGGCCTTCATTCTCAAATGACATCTGAACCTATATATTTATTGTCTCACTATAAACTGTACGTACAGTGTTGTACCTAGAATATGTCTGCTGTCACCATTTATATTTCTTCCTCATCTAGTGAAGCTAGCAGCTTTTCTCAAGCTATACATTTTAGATGTAATGAGTTCCCTCTAATGTGGCTTTGAATATTTGGCACTGATAGCAGAGTATTGGTAGAAATATGACATTTATCACCTACTGCTTGACCTCTGAACACATAAATGAATGCTTGAGTAATGGTGACAGTTAAGTCAATGCATTCACATTGTGTCATCTTGTTTTTCCGTCCATGTCAAGTCTTCCATTGATAATGAGGTACATAAAACATGTCGAGGTAACATTACCTGGGCCTAATCTCAGCCAATCTGTAAATGCTGTGGTGAATTGTGATCTGGTTTCTGTAAATGCTGTGGTGAATTGTGATCTGGTTTCTGTAAATGCTGTGGTGAATCGTGATCTGGTTTCTGTAAATGCTGTGGTGAATTGTGATCTGGTTTCTGTAAATGCTGTGGTGAATTGTGATCTGGTTTCTGTAAATGCTATGGTGAATTGTGATCTGGTTTCTGTAAATGCTGTGGTGAATTGTGATCTGGTTTCTGTAAATGCTGTGGTGAATCGTGATCTGGTTTTATTATAAAATGTCTCCCAGCAGATGTCAAGCTCCAGTACCATCTTGCATACCCCGCTGATTTCTGAGCTTGGGGAGAGGAAGGTGATTCCTGCAACACAGACCCAGCGAAGATGGTACTTTGGTACCAGGTCCAAAGACAAGTCTCCACAAGAACCTCACTCCAATAGATGCAAGCCATTTGCAGAACTTGGACAACCTGAACTAGCAGCGAGGATACAAATGTGTATATACCAGATCTCATGGAGCAGGTCCATTGCAGAGACAACCTGAACTACCAGCGAGGATACAAATGTGTATATACCAGATCTCATGGAGCAGGTCCATTGCAGAGACAACCTGAACTACCAGCGAGGATACAAATGTGTATATACCAGATCTCATGGAGCAGGTCCATTGCAGAGACAACCTGAACTACCAGCGAGGATACAAATGTGTATATACCAGATCTCATGGAGCAGGTCCATTGCAGAGACAACCTGAACTACCAGCGAGGATACAAATGTGTATATACCAGATCTCATGGAGCAGGTCCATTGCAGAGACAACCTGAACTACCAGCGAGGATACAAATGTGTATATACCAGATCTCATGGAGCAGGTCCATTGCAGAGACAACCTGAACTACCAGCGAGAATACAAATGTGTATATACCAGATCTCATGGAGCAGGTCCATTGCTGAACTTAAGCAACCTGAACTACCAGCGAGGATACAAATGTGTATATACCAGATCTCATGGAGCAGGTCCATTGCAGAGACAACCTGAACTACCAGCGAGGATACAAATGTGTATATACCAGATCTCATGGAGCAGGTCCATTGCAGAGACAACCTGAACTACCAGCGAGAATACAAATGTGTATATACCAGATCTCATGGAGCAGGTCCATTGCAGAACTTAGACAACCTGAACTACCAGCGAGGATACAAATGTGTATATACCAGATCTCACGGAGCAGGTCCATTGCAGAACTTAGACAACCTGAACTACCAGCGAGGATACAAATGTGTATATACCAGATCTCATGGAGCAGGTCCATTGCTGAACTTAGACAGCCTGAACTACCAGCGAGGATACAAATGTTTATATACCAGATCTCATGGAGCAGGTCCATTGCAGAGACAACCTGAACTACCAGCGAGGATACAAATGTGTATATACCAGATCTCACGGAGCAGGTCCATTGCTGAACTTAGACAGCCTGAACTACCAGCGAGGATACAAATGTGTATATACAAAATCTCATGGAGCAGGTCCATTGCAGAACGCTGCTCTCATCTCAACCTCAATGAGGTGTCATCTCCAAGATGAAAGATGGATTCAATGGAACACCAACACTGTCTTCTCTGGCCTTGATTGTAGATTCTGTCAGACTGTTGTTCGTCCATCTCTTGATGTTATCTTCCCACCTGTATTTACTTCTTGCTCATATGCCTTCAACCTGACCCTCTAGTATGGCTTTGATTCTTTTAACATGGCCAAAAGTATTTCACCTGCCTCTTTTTATTTCTTTTATCAACTCTCTTTCCATTCCCAGTTTTTCTAGAAACTCTGCATTAGATTGTTTTTCCATTAAATACAACATGTTCTTCTGTATATCCACATCTCCATGGCCTCTATTAGACTTTCTAAATGTCTGTTCATTGTCCAGGATGTTTTAGTTTAGTTTTTTGTTTTTTTTAGTCCAGGATTCTGCGCCAAATAGTAATGCTGAATAAGCACAACATTAGACAATTCTCAATATTTAATGTGCTGTTAATCTCCCTGGATGTTAAAACTGATTTCATGCTGTTGAAAACATTTCTGATCATTCCTTTTCTCTCTCATGGCCTGCCAAAAGTTAAAAATGTCTTCCAGAAGATCACAACCAACCAATCGACCAACCAACTCTGACCCATATTACACGATTAACTTCTTTTACACACAAGCAAACCAACAACAAATGTCACCTCTATCTCATACTGTCTCTGGCGGTACACACACTGCCTGTAGTCTGTTCTCCATACAAATCTAACTGTGTGCATTAATGGCCGTCGGTACGTCCATAACACCCAACACAGGACAGCGATGGTCACCAGGCAGTTACACACCAATCTGCAGTTCTGACAGAAGTGGCCAGAATGTCTGAAACATTTCCTGATACAAGAACAACAACAACACATTAGATGGATATCAGAGGCTGTTGGCAATGGTTAGTGTGCATGCTGACCAAGGTAACGGTCTGAGTTCAATCCCCAGCAATGGCCAGGTTCTTTCTTCCAGCCAGCAAGACACAGGGGTTGACTCGGCTTCATCAAATCAGCCCCAAATCATTTTCTGAAAAATGTCTGTGGAGGAAAGGTGGTGAGGAAGGGAACTGCCCACCTCATGTCGGTGTGCTGTTGACAGAAAATATGCGAAGGCCTAACACTACACTGCCAGCCTTTAGGCCCAGTGATTATGGTTTGACATTCGCATCGTGTACTTTAAAAATGAACCATCAAAATAAACATTACTTAATACACTGTATTTAATTTAATTCTACGGGAAAGTGTGTTTCGCTTTACATTGTTTCACTTTAAGTTGCTTTTCCAAGAACGTAATCCCGAAGTTAACCGGGGCCTTCCAATACACCACTGCTACTACTAAACAATATTTTAGTCGAACTTAAGTATCTATAAAGGAGATATATATGGGAAAGGGAATATGATATTTTAAAAGCTATTGGTATTCAACCTTTGCATGGATTCAGTCTACAGGAAGCGAATATGTCTACAGGAAATGAATCTGTCTACAGGAAGCGAATCTGTCTACAGGAAGTAAACCTAGCACTTCAATGCATGCTGAAGTCGAACCACTGACCTACGAGGTGTATAGTATAACTAGATGTGACACATCCCTTTGGGAAGTTACATCAAGATGAGAAAGAAGAAGGGCACTCCTCCGAACGATGGTCCCAAATTATTTAGTGTAAAATGCATCCCTTACAGGGCCTCATAAGGTCATTTCCAGGGCGATGTGTTGTAAATCTCTAATGTTTGAGTGTATCGTCGTCTGCTAGCCCGATCGATGGATATAATAAATGTTTCTGGGCCTGGAGGGCCCTCACTGTCGTCGGAGTGTATATCCATATCTTGTAGTACTGACGACAGTGAGGGCCCTCCGGGCCCAGAATCATTTATTGCATCCATCGATCGGTCTAGCAGCCCGCAACACATTGAACCGGAAGTGATCTATAACACATTCAATGCTCGTTCCCATATGTATAGTTTGTTCCCCCGCGGATATACCGATGCAAGGGTTTAGAACATGTTTTCGGACAGTATTTACAACTTTTGTGCCACAATTTCCACATATAACTGTGAAATATTATTGGACGAATTTCCATTTTCTCAGTTCTATATTTTAATTCGTAGTTTGTATTTTTTATTATATCGGCTAATGAGGCCCTGTAAAGGATGCATTTTACACTAAATAATTTGGGGCCGTCGTTTGGAGGAGTGCCAGAAGAAGTATTCATCACAGATTTAAATTATATTTATTTCATAGAAGAAAAGAGCTTCATTAATTTTAATTATAAATTAATAATACATGCTACACACATTATAAAATAATAATATTATTATTAATATAAAATATTAAAATATGTTGAAAAACGATATCTATATAAATAATATACACAACTACATAATTAAAATTATAATAAAATATGTTTCCTAATGAATACCCAGAAGGGTAGCAATGTCAAAGGTCAGCATATCCTAACAAGGTGGGAAGCGGGGGGGGGGGGGGGGGGGCAGCATGACCCTAATTAGCATAAAGTTCCTTGCGACATCCGGTTTATGCCTGGGGTTACCCATGCTTGCTTCTGATTGGATATATTTGGAAATAACCGGTTGAACTTCGCGGGAAACCACTCTAAATATTGCATTAGTGGCCTGTCTGCTAAGATTGCAAATCTTTGTCGCTCAAAGTTATTTTTTCGCGGAGTTAAATTTGATAGTTGATGCCCGGTAAGCTAATTTGTCTTATAACTCACGTTTCATAAATATAAAGACTTTTTATTGCATTTTCCGATTCTCCGTTCAATTTCTCATATATGTGAAGAGTTTCAACAATTACTGCTTCTTACTTTGTTAGGAAAAATTTGTTAGCACAACCACGAAAATGAGATATGGCAGTCATGACACAAAATTCAAGATGGCGGCGCCCATACAATAGTACTAAACTATAGCAGACCTGTATTTATTTATAATTATAACTGGCAATTTAACTACTAAAATTAAACAGAATACAAGTTTCATTTGTAGCAGTAATTTATCTGTGTACTTGTATAATTTTTCAGCATTTGACATGACTGAAAATAAATTTGAAAGCCAGTTTTCAGACTGTAAACCTGTAAGGAGTATTTTTTTTCTTAGCCGCACACCAGTACTTAATTATTTAAATTTAAATAAAATACTGTGAAATAAGTTATGGTTTGTGTTAAACAAAAATTAGAATTTAATTATTAATTGCTCACTTTTAGATACAGAACAGTGTAATTATTGAGCAGAAGTAGAAATCAATTATTAGTGAATATTTACTTATGTTTTTTATTTTTATTAATGCATGATATTTAATCAACAAAAGAAAGCTGTCGCAATGCAGTTGGTACATTAAGACAATATGAGTACATTTTCATGAATTGTTCTTTCACTAACGACGAACATTTCACATGACATTTAATTAATATAAATATTAAATGGGTAGCTATTTTAAACTGTTAATTAGGTAACAGCATATCCTGTCGAAAAGTCTTAAAAGTCAAGTGCATTTTTCTCTGAGACACGGAGGCTCTCATGCATTGTGCGATGCTTTCTGCGGGCCGCCCTATGGAAAGAGACTGAGCCATATGGGGTAAAACTTGGTGCAATGAAGTCAATCCTCTCAACATTCTATTGAAAGAGGAATGTGGCCTTTACTTTCCTGTTGCCAAAAACGCATAATAAAATATATATCTTACCAGGTTTGTTAGCAATGCGACATACTTTTAATAAATAATAAACAATTGGTGGCCATTTTTAATTGTTAATTAAGTCACAGCATATCCTATTGAGAAATAGATACGGGTAGATAATACGTCAGGTTAGGCCTCGCCACCCCGGACGCAATGATATATGGTGCTATGTTGTCCGTTTAAAAATAAACAAGCCACAGTTGAGTAATAGAAGGCAGAATTTCTCAGCTCCAAATTTACAGGCCGTGAAAAGAACTAACACACTGGAATAGATTCCTGTGCACTTCCAGATTGGAAATTAGGACACACACAAATTCATAACTCCGCTTGCCGCTTAGAATTAACGTACTCTTCGTTGAGATACCGTAGGATTCGTCTTGTCAAGCTGTATCCAACTGTGATGATGTCATAAGTAGAAACCCCATTTTAAAATATTCTCTATATAATATATAATATATGCTACAGAAGGATTTAAAGTTCAAAGATAAACCCGGATTTAAAGTTAAACCGTTTCAGTACCTCGTCTGTCACTAGACTTGTGACAAGTTATTCCCTGCTTCAGCGCCCATTTTTATATGAACACGCCTGTCTTTTCTGACAACAAACGTCTGTGTGTGCAGAAACAAGTGGGTATGACTGTATGACGAGCAACTACTGTGACAACAACTTACATTCTCTAGACGTGTTGTTGAGCAGATGTCCCATGTCTGCAGCAGCAGAAGACGGCGACCATGTCGTGTGGAAATGACAAAATCTGAATGATGGAAACGGAACAAAACAATCGCACCCTTCGAATACCATTTTATAAAGTGCAAGAGGTAGACAACGACACAAGTGGGAAGATAACATCAAGAGATGGACGAACATCAGCCTGTACAGTCAGGGCGAGAGATGGACGAACATCAGCCTGTACAGTCAGGGCGAGAGATGGACGAACATCAGCCTGTACAGTCAGGGCGAGAGATGGACGAACATCAGCCTGTACAGTCAGGGCGAGAGATGGACGAACATCAGCCTGTACAGTCAGGGCGAGAGATGGACGAACATCAGCCTGTACAGTCAGGGCGAGAGATGGACGAACATCAGCCTGTACAGTCAGGGCGAGAGATGGACGAACATCAGCCTGTACAGTCAGGGCGAGAGATGGACGAACATCAGCCTGTACAGTCAGGGCGAGAGATGGACGAACATCAGCCTGTACAGTCAGGGCGAGAGATGGACGAACATCAGCCTGTACAGTCAGGGCGAGAGATGGACGAACATCAGCCTGTACAGTCAGGGCGAGAGATGGACGAACATCAGCCTGTACAGTCAGGGCGAGAGATGGACGAACATCAGCCTGTACAGTCAGGGCGAGAGATGGACGAACATCAGCCTGTACAGTCAGGGCGAGAGATGGACGAACATCAGCCTGTACAGTCAGGGCGAGAGATGGACGAACATCAGCCTGTACAGTCAGGGCGAGAGATGGACGAACATCAGCCTGTACAGTCAGGGCGAGAGATGGACGAACATCAGCCTGTACAGTCAGGGCGAGAGATGGACGAACATCAGCCTGTACAGTCAGGGCGAGAGATGGACGAACATCAGCCTGTACAGTCAGAGCGAGAGATGGACGAACATCAGCCTGTACAGTCAGGGCGAGAGATGGACGAACATCAGCCTGTACATTCAGGGCGAGAGATGGACAGTGTTGGAGATCCATTACATACAATCTTCATTATGGAGACGGTAACTGATTGATTTATTGATTGAGAAGGTTCGATCCCAGGGTAGGGCTGGGACTTTTCCCAAGAAACTTTGGTATCTAATGGATTATCACATGACAGTATGACCCCTTGATCTCTTGGGTATTGAATTAAGATACATTACTAAGCTTTCTGGAATAAGGGCTAAAACAGGTAGCCCCGAGAGCCAGTTTTCTGTCTGTCATCTTATCATGTGCTATGCCGAAAAGCGTGAGCGGTCATGTTTCACCAACTCACTCTATCACCAGTGGATCAGCTAAGTCTCGACTTACCAAGTGGTCAAGCCATCCAGGTATTTACTTCTTTGCCTTCCCCCTGTTCTTTTCCCCTCAATATTGCCAGTTGTCATCAAGTTCTCCAATCTATTTCTTCTCATATCGTGACCAAAAAATTGTGACTGTCTACGTCTAATTTCTCTAATCAGTTTATGGGTTTCATTTCTTTCTTGTCATAATCTGGTCATTGGTTTTTCTGTCTGCCATCTACTGCCTATAGAACCTTGCTGTGTAGGACAGGAGGGGTGGAAGGTCTTGAGCCTGAGGAATTAAGGTCGCGTGGCCAGCGCAGTCGCCGCGAACTGTGCAGGTTAGGTTTTGTTTTTTTATTTTCTCTTCCCCCCACCCCCCACCGACAGAAAAAAAAAAAAAAACACCACACCTTGCCGAGTATTTTCCCGAAGGAGAACCCGTCATTCTTAGCCATTCGGCCAGCATCTCCTCATGCAAGTTGTACCCGTTAAAAATCGCACGGTACTTTAAAATCGCCAAGAGTGGATCGTAAACCGCCGTCCTGACAAAATTGTTAGGCAAAAAAGATCTACCTACGGGTAGATACTGCCCGTTACCTGTGATGGAATCTATATTTAGGAGGCAAACCTGACGATCTGAAAATCTGAGGTGCATAACCAGGCCATGACGCACTCCCCTCGAGACAGGGACAAAGAAGTAGTACACCGTTTTAGACAGATGTGGGACTCGTCATGGCCTGGATCGAAGGGGCTACAAATGCAACTCGCAGTCCCACATACCGCATACCACAGCTGCGGGCGATTTGGAAGCAGACCGCCTTGAGTTGGTTTTCATACAAATTTATGAGTGCCGGTCGTCCAGAAATGAATGGCAAACTACTGATCGTAAACTTGCCAAGAAATCACAAACAGCAAATAAAAGAAAAAAAAATTAAAAATGTTGGAATTGATTACAATGTCCTGTAAAGGAAATGCAACTAATCCTACTCTACATGTCTGTCGTGCATTTTCAATCTGATGTCGTATTAGTTAATACGAGGGGGTTTCAAATGAGAACCTGAAAAAGTGTGATAGAAATTACAATAGCAATGCCATTGTCTTGTAACTTGTCAATATTGTTGTTAAGGATGTTAAGTGGGTTAAGCTCGTGACGTCACCGTGCATACGAACGCAGTGACGTCATATAAACGTTTAAAGATGGCCGCCCCATTTTTGACATACAACAAAGAAGAGGGCCGTTCTGTTATCCGTTTTTTGATCAGTAAAGGGGTGAAACCTATAGAAACAAAGGTCCATTCTGGTGATGCGTGCTTGTCAGTCCAGCAAGTGTATGAATGGAGTAGGAGTTTCAAAACGGCGTGAATTCGGTGACAGAATGTTCAGGGCCGAATCAGACACACCGAGTAGTGACCAAGAGAATGTTTTTCTACAGGAATCCAAGCACTTTATCAGCGCTGCAGGACTACATCGAATAATGATACATTCGTGCTTAACTTTTTCAGAATATATTTACACATTGATGTCAGATATGACTAGCTACCGTATGACAGTAGATGGTACTGCCTGCTTCTGTTATTGTGGAATGTTCGGCGGCGCTTACCAAACCCGACACCCCATCATATTGTGCCAACCGCTTTGTGCGAAAAAGCGCAACTGGTAGTGTACAAGCCTTATCCTGGTGTGAGGAAATGCAACCTAAAGACTAAATGTCATGGCAGGGCGGACCCGGCCCTAAGCCGTGGTCGGTAACTAGTCTAGGATCGAAGCTCCGACAGGCGGACTGTTAGAGCATTGCTTTGCTGATCCGGCAGCTTGTGCAGCTTGTCTTGTTCCAGACGTTTTTGTGTTACCTTTCCTCTGGAGTAAACTATAAAAGCCGAGAGAGGGATAATACTGCATGGGCAACACATGGTCTCTACATTCAGCCCATGTTTTGTGTTTTGGAGAGATAACCCCATTTTACAAACTATCGTCTGTCAAGACGGCAAGGTACCAGTCAGTCATTTACACATACACAAACATTTAAGGTTTTCATTTGAAGCCCCTCGTATATAGTGTGAATAAGACGTCGGCGTGGGAGAAAGGATAAGAGCACTTGCTGTTAAACTTCAAGTGCGCAGACGACGAAGTAGTGCGTTCAGTCCCAACATCGGCATTTGTCATCATCATGTGCCATGCCGACAAGCGAGGGCAGTCATGTTTAGCCACCTCATACAATCACCAGAGTCATGGATCAGCTCTGTGTTCTTGTCTCGACCGTACCACCTGGCCAGGCCATCCAGGCATTTACTTCTCTGTCCTCGCCTTGTTCTTTCCCCTTCAATCTTTCCAGTTCTCACCAACTTCTCCAGTTTATTTCTTCTCATAACGCATTAAAATAATTGCTACTCTGCGTCTAATTTCTCTAATCAGTTTACTGTTTTCATCTGATTCTTGTGGAACTTGCTAATTGCTTTTTGTATTTTACCATGGCATTCTTTGCATTTTCATCAGAAACCACATTTCCACAGCCATTAGATGTTTTTCAGCTTGTCTGCTCGTTATCCACGTCTCACATCCATACAAAAGCGCAGGTTCTATGTAGCACTTCAACACTCTTTTTCTCGTTTCGATTGACATCATTTGGTCAGTCAGTATGCCTTAAATCTTGCAAAAGGATACTTTCGCCATAGCGATTCTTGTTCTAACCTCTTAAAGGCACCTCCGTCAGATGTTATGACTTTTCCGATATAGTTGTAGAAATTGACTTGGTTAAGAAAATCCTCATTTACCCCCATGTTTTATTGTAGTAAGTGTTTTTCCCTAGTAACGACGATAATCTGTGTCTTCTTACAACTTATTCTAACTCTAGTTGTTCACTGTACATCGGCATTAAGTTGGACTTAATTCTAACCCTAGTTGTTCACTGTACATCGGCATTAAGTTGGACGTAAATCTTGACTTCTCGTTCAAAAATCAATGGCAAACTACTGAACGTAAAATTGCCTATAAAATCAACGTTGAGTTGATCCCAGCGTCCTGCAAAGGACATATAACAGAACACAAAAATAGTTTGGGCAGTACAACATAGGCAACTTAGAAACAGTCTTTGTTATTTGAGAATTATGCTATTTATCATTTGCAGCATGACACGTTAGGTAATAGCAAACATGTAGTATGAAAAATATAACACGAGTACACATCAGATTGAGTGAATCCATTTATTATGATAGCTATATAACACACGAAAGAGTCATCATAAACATCAATGCTTGCCTGCATAAACATTACATATACATAAACACAAGAAATGACCAAGCAAATATTGCTCGGAATTGTATTTTGCCCTGTAAACGTAAAGAAACAATATAATAAAATACAAGACATCAGTTACAATAAAGAAATTGCTTGTCCGTTTATTATAGAAGGCGGAAGACAACATTTGCTGACGTAGTCTTCACTAGTGGCGTTCATTGACTTGATTCTGCAGTTCCTTGGTCAAGTTCCGTGGGATGGTTTGTCCGAGGTTCATTAGGCCGACGTCACGCCTCCGCCAGTGCCTTCCAGGCCACAGAAGCTTTTTAGGTCAATGCCTACCCCCTTGAAGCAACTGGAAAAGGCATTGGTTTTAAGACCAAGGTCACTTGCTGCTCTGTAAACACCACACGCTCCGTCTAGGATTCCGGTTGACTAAAAATTAGAGGATCAAACAATAACCATTTAGTTTACTGTAAACTACCTGATATGTCTAGGAGAGTGACTATAATACTATTCATTCATCATGTACCATACTGGTAAACGTGAGCGGTCATGTTTCGCCATCTCACTCGATCACCAGAGTCGTGAATCAGCTCTGTTCTTGTCTCGACCATACCACGTGGCCTAGCCATCCAGGTATTCACTTCTCTGCTTTCCCCTTGTTCTCTTCCCCTCGATCTTGCCAGTTGTCAACAAGTTCTCCAATTTATTTCTTCTCATAACTTGACCCCCCAAAAAATTGACTGTATGCGTTTAATTTCTCTAATCAGTAATATAACATCGTTAATTCACAAAACTTAAAACATAATTGATGCATTACTTTTATTTCATAGCAACCAATTTACACTATGTATTTAGATACACACTCATTGCCATCACAATAATTAGCAGCTTTCTTCATCACCGTTCTTCTTCTTCTTCTTTCTTTCTTTCTTTCTTTCTTTCGTTCTTTCTTTCTTTCTTTCTTTCGTTCTTTCTTTCTTTCTTTCTTTCTTTCTTTCTTTCTTTCTTTCGTTCGTTCTTTCTTTCTTTAGCTTTATTCCAATGAAACATCCTCCATCGGATGTACATAATTACTGACATTTCATCGACCTCAATAAAAATTTCACGATTTGATTGGTGTGCCATTGGAATAATGAGTTTGAAGAAGAGGAGGAGGAGGGGGGGGGAAGTAGTAGAATTAGCAGGAACAAGTAAGGAGGAGGAGGAAGAGAAAGTGGTGGAAGAACAGCAGCAGCAGTAGCAGCAGCAATATTAGTAGTAGTAGTAGTAGTAGTAGTAGTAGTAGTAATAGTAGTTGTAGTAGTAGTAGTAGTAGTAGTAGTAGTTGTAGTTGTAGTAGTAGTAGTAGTAGTAGTAGTAGTAGTAGTAGTAGTAGTAGGCCTAGTAGTAGTAGTAGTAGTAGTAGTAGTAGTAGTAGTAGTAGTAGTAGTAGTTAGTAGTAGTAGTAGTAGTAGTAGTAGTAGTAGTAGTAGTAGTAGTAGTAGTAGTATTCAGCGTTCCGAGCCGTTGAGGTTCTTTGCTGCAGATACAATTCGTCTCCATTCGTCTCTCTGTTTTACCTTCTCTTGCCAGTCGTTGATTCCAAGTGCTTGTAGGTCTGTGTATATATTATCTCTCCACCGTTTTCTTGGTCTACCTCGGGGTCTACGGTCATTTATTTCCTGAGTGTAAGCGAGTTTTGTTTCCCTATTGTCTTCCATTCTTTCTATATGCCTCAGCCATTGTAGTCTATTAGCCTTCATGATACCAGTGATTAGCGGGGACTTAAATAGATCATAAATGTCTTTGTTTCTTCTTCTTTTCCACTCTCCACTTTGTGTATCCCTAATGGGTCCAAAGATGCGTCTTAAAACTTTGTTCTCAAAGGTTTGTAACAAGGCTTCGTCTCCTTTCGTTGTACTCCAGGTATTAATTCAGAAATCCAGGTTGGTTATCAGGTCTAATATATATATTAGGCATGATCACCAACGCTACACCATCTTGTAAGAGGTTACAGGAGGTTGAACAGGACATGACCTATCTTTAAGAGAAAATAAAATAAAAGAAATGAGACAAGATACACCCCACACTTTGCATACCTCGGTCCAGTAGGCAGCGTTAGCATAGGCAAAAGTTTGAAAGGCGAGTCTGATTGGGATGTTCTTATCTGTGACCGCGCAGTAGAATGTCTTGGTGAAAATTCCTAAACCATTGTACCTGTTAGAAAAGATATATAGCAAATTAAAGTTTCTTGAAAACCACACCACACATTTTCTTCTTATTGTCCATGCCTTGATGATCATGTCTGTCCACAACCACCTGTCTCGTGTACTGACAATAATTTTAGACACCGATGTCCTTCCATACGAGTGGCGTTGGTTATAATGTCTGACCATAGTCCCTCTGTCTCAGATACTGCCCGTCTTCTTATAGACCATGCCGTGTGGCGTTGGCGATCATGTTTGTCCACATCCTTCTGTCTCTTGTAGATCCAATCTTCTTATAGTCCATGCCGTGTAGCGTTGGAGATCATGTTTGTCCACATTCTTCTGTCTCTTGTAGATCCAATCTTCTTATAGTCCATGCCGCGTGGCGTTGGTGATCATGTCTGTCCACAACCTTCTGTCTCATGTACTGCCATTTGTGATTTACTAGGTAATTTTACCTTGACTAATTTGTCAATGTTTACTGAACAGCTAACACTTATACCATCGAAATCAACAAAAGTGATCTGCTTCCAAATCGGCTGCAGCTGTTTTGGAACCCTCAACCCAGTATGTCTAGAAATCTTCACACCACGTTCACTAACGCCCAAGTCACAGTCCCGGCCTTCTATCAAAACCAAAACTATTAGCATGGGGGTCAGAGTTCAATCAAGGAAACAAGAGGAGGGAGGCGGAGAACTTACGGGAAACCCTTGCTGGTGTAGTTCTGTACATTTGTGTAGGTGACATTATCTCTGCTCGGGTCATCAAAGTAACGGAGAGCCTCGTCTGGTCTCTTCACAAAACAGTAGCCAAAGTCCCATCTGTCCACCCGCCCTACATGACACATGAGGAGGAATATTGTTAGCTGATATTTGACACACTTGAGAATTGATAAGGACTGTTTCAACACAGAAACCTCACACATTATGTTGCACGATTTATTGTCTGATATATTTCGCTGCATCTGGCCAGGTACATACTGCAGAGTTATATATCAAATGTAGTGAATAAATGGATAATACTTTGGCTGAAAGCAATTGAAACAACATAGACACAAGTATTGTTTGAAAGTGGTGCATCTGTTATCCCCAGGGTAATTTCAAATTTAACACGAATTCTTTCTGATTGCATAAACCCGACTGGAACCGCTTAATTGCTACCGCTGTTTTATTTGTTCCATATTTTGTGAAATGTTGAGATTACGACGAAGAGGGTGATTTATAGCCTTTCGCCTGCACAGGGATTCCCGAAGACTTATTAACTCTCTTTTCCATACTGTGGAGAAAGACAAAGCGTTTTGTGTACTATTTTCGATGAACAATAAACGATTGCTTGAATATAGTGAGGTGTTAGCAGCGCCACACGACATGGGGCATAAGAAGATTGGTAGTAGACGAGACACGGGGTTGGGGACAGACATGATCACCAACGCCACAGGGCATGGAGTATAAGAAGATTGGTGGTACATGAGACAGGGGGTAGGGGACAGACATGATCACCAACGTCACACGGCACTGGGTATAAGCAGATTGGTAGTAGACGAGACATGGGGTTGTCCACAGACATGATCACCAACTGTCACAAAATAAAACCTTGCGTTAAACCAGTTGATTATTATATAGGCTTTCTGATAAAACGGACTATCTGCCAGCGACAACTATTTTACTACCAGAAAAAAACAAATCGGATGTCGGCCATCACATGTCGGGCAAAATTAACAAGTTGCAGAGGTGTAGGGGAAGTGAATGAGCTGAATCATAAATCGCTTTGACAGATTATAAACAAGTCGGATTGGAAGCGGAAGTACTCAGCTCGGAAGAAAATAGTCCTGTCTGTCATCTATAGTTCCGGACATCAGACGGAATGGCGGTTTTGACTGTCACCACATGACAGAAAGTTGAGGGCTTGTTATTGGAAACAGTGGAACACCTGCCGGACATCAACCACGTCACGTGCATAATGTAAGGTTGTTTGGAAAACCATGATTGGCAGCTTGGTATCGAAACCCTTTGTTGGAACTCTACAGTAACTCTCTAGATTGTTTTGGATGTCAGAACCAGTGATGACAAATCTAACATTGATGGAGCCAGGGGGGGGGGGGGGGGTGGATCCCTGACAGGGGATGATCTGCCCAATGTGCCACCTGTGTGGGCATAAAGGATAACGTCACGTGGCCAACTTTGGGAGTTTGCCATATAAACCCGAGTTGGGGCCAACTAGGGGGACTTGAAAATGTGGCTCTAGGCGGGAGTGCAATGGCACTGCAGTGCTTAGTGGAAATAATGTCTACCGTGTGTTAATTAGGGACTTAATTTTACACGTGCCTATCATGGCAGATGTAGATATGATTGATAGGACTGCAGTAGTGCCATTTAAGGTATAACCTATTATAATATTAGTTCTAATTAATTTAGGCAGTAGCCGTGTTAGACTAGAGTGTGAGGATAAGCTCTGCTAGTTAAGAATAGAGTAGTGTAGTGGTGATAAGCTATGCTAGTTAAGAATAGAGTAGTGTAGTGGTGATAAGCTATGCTAGTTAAGAATAGAGTAATGATGGATAATTGGGAGACGGGGAAATTGCCGCTGGGGTTTTGCACTCTGTATTGGTCTTTCCTTGTCATAGCCTGATTCGGCCCTAGGTGGGTAGCTAATCTGCTTTATGACAGAGTTTAGTTAGCTAAAGATCACTGAGCAAGGCAATAGGCTTACACTCAGCCGGTAGGATCAGTGACTAGTACTATCACCAGATGTGTTGTTTCTATCCTAGGTTCCCTACCAGATCCGAGGAAACTCAACAAAGTTTTAGGAAAGGTGCAAATCCCATTCGGAAGAACACCAGTTCAACAGTCAATACAGTTTCGTACAGAACGTAACTAAAGCTAGAAGGAAGATGATTCACCAAAGAGGGGTGATGATTGTTGATGCACCACACAGCATCAGACAGTAGTAACTAACCGAGAACATTAATTATAATAGTTACATAGTGTGATATAATCTCGTGTAATAGAACACAAGACATGATACTTGAGGCTAGATAGACACGAGTTAGGATCAAGTACATTAACAATTAACATTAATAACTATGTACACACTACAAAGGACTTGTGCATTCTTTAGGAACGATAGGTACGTACATTGTGTAGGGTGCAACCGGTCCA
Organism: Cepaea nemoralis; assembly: GCA_014155875.1. Classification (NCBI taxonomy): domain Eukaryota; kingdom Metazoa; phylum Mollusca; class Gastropoda; order Stylommatophora; family Helicidae; genus Cepaea; species Cepaea nemoralis. Next base: position 47,100 of record JACEFZ010014615.1, read on the forward strand.
TGATTAACTGTTATTACCACCGGTGTCTATTTCGGATGATCATGAAAATGGGATTACCAGAGGTCTACAGAGGCAAGTCAGTATCCGGCAAGATGGTTTCGGCACTGGGTGAGATGTACCTGTTCTGATGTAACGTGCTGTGGTCTATCCTTGCTGGGATGAGCTAACTGGGTTGTTGTCTGAGAGTCCGATTCTACACACTTTATAGAACACGTCACACATTTTCTTCGCATACACGTCTCATATACATTACACTTTTCTTTTAATAAATTAATCTTTATTAATTTTTAGAAGCAAGAGTTCTTGAGTATGTTGCGTTGGGGAAGTATGAGAGGGGGCATAGTACGACAGTGAGAGAGTGATAGGAAATGGTGTCCACGGGCTGATGGAGTGTATTGGACGGAAGCTGGTGGATTCTCCAGGATATTGATAAGAAAAAAAAATATTATAATGTGGGTGTTGACTCTCTTCACTCCAGGGACGACACTTTAAAGGAGGACACGACATTATTGGGAGCTCGTCCGGGATCTTTGGACAGCGGGATCTCTCGATAACGGGATCTTTGGACAGCGGGATCTCTCGTAAACGGAATCCTTGGACAGCGGGATCTATCGATAACGGATTCTTTGGACAGCGGGATCTCCCGTAAACGGAATCCTTGTACAGCGAGATCTCCTGCAAGCAGGAACCTTTGACAGTGGGATCCTCTGACAACGGGGTCTTTTGACACGGGATCCTTAGTTATAAGAGGGAGATATCATATTGGAGAATCCAGCTAGAGTGAATGTGGATAGGGGTTAGGACTAATATCTTACCTGTTCACACTTCACACGTCTGCATAGGTCTGTGGTCCTGATTCTACTCTTGTCACTGAGTGAATGTGCTGTGTGTGGTAATATCTAGATTTATAGTACTTGTTCATATATCTGTATAGTAATTTGCAGTTATATTGTACTCGACCTGCTAGCTTACCTCTCTGTATAATGGCCACCCCTAAACTAACCACGTTAGAATTAAAGGCAAAGGGGGAAGAAATGGGATTGGCGGGGTCTGCTCTAACGGATTACATACAGGAAGTGGAGAGAGAGTATCGTCAAGCAGAACGGGAAGATCGAAAGGCCGAGTTGGAATTGAGAAGGGTGGAGTTGGAACAAGCAGCTAAGAAATTGGAAGCTGAGCAAGCAGCTAAGAAATTGGAAGCTCAGCAAGCAGCTAAGAAATTGGAAGCTCAGCAAGCAGCTAAGAAATTGGAAGCTCAGCAAGCAGCTAAGAAATTTGAAGCTGAGCAAGCAGCTAGGAAATTTGAAGCTGAGCAAGCAGCTAGGAAATTAGAAGCTGAACAGGAAGCACAGAAAAGGGAGCACGAGTACCGGATGAGGGAACTCGAGTTGAAGAGTCAATCTAATGGAGAAACTGAGGGAGCAGTTGGAGGTTCCTCCATCCCAGGCTCAACACCAGTAGGTGGACATGGGTACCATGCTATGAAGTTTCCTTTAGCGGTCTACGAGGAGGACAAAGAGAAGATTGACCAGTACCTTCAACGCTTCGAGGCTATGTCAGTTGCTATGGGTCTGGAGCGTAACAAATGGAATCTTAAGCTATCCCAGGGTTTACGCTGGACAGGCTACGAGGTTTATTCTCGCCTTGCCACCAGGACATGAGAACAATTATGACGAGTTAAAGACGGCTCTGCTGAAACGATTCGAGGTTACGTCACATACTTACCGGAAAAAATTTCGAGCAGCGAAACGAGAACCGGGGGAGTTGTTTGCCGCCTACAGTTTGCGTCTAAAATCTTATCTCCATAAGTGGATGGATTTGGCTGGGTTCGCACATGACTATGAGAGTCTGGAAAAGCTCATGGTGGTCGACCAGCTGAAGAAGCAAATGTCTAAACCTCTCAGGACGTTCCTGGGAGAACAAGGAGCGGGACGTATTGACCTCGTGACTAAATTAGCAGAACAGTTCGTCGAGGTACATGGGGAGGCAGGGGAAAACCTTTCCACCAACACCAAAAGTCAAGAGAAACATGACAAGAAGAAACCCAAAAAACTCAGGAACCAACAAGTGGGAACCTTATGTGCAAAAATCAGAGGATAGTCCAGAGAAGAAGAAGGAGGGAAGCAAGAGCACTTCAAGCTCTACACCAAAACGACCGTGGTCGGAGAAGTGGTGTTCAATTTGTAAGTCACCCTCTCACAATACGAGGGACTGCAAATCGAAGGCTAAGAACCCTCACTCCGCAGCATGTCAAGTGACTTCCAAGGAGGTTGTCACGGAAAATGCCAAGGTCAACAAGGAAGCTCGCCACCAGGAGAGCTCACTCAAGTCCGGCACTAGAAAATTTAGGACAGGGAAATGGTGCAACCAATGCAAGTCGAATACGCACAATGCTATTGACTGCAGGGGAAAGTCAGGAGACACTCATATCGTCGTGTGCCCCGGGAAACCTAAGGTGGAGCCCACCGAACAGGTCGAGGCCGAGGAAGAGACTCCAGACCAGGAAAAACCACCTGTAGTGGAATTGGTAGAGGTTAACGGTCGTCAAGTGGAGTGTTTATACGACACAGGACTGGACGGGGAGGCCGTGATTTCTGCGGATCTGGTACATCCAGAACAATTCACAGGTGAAACCATGGAGATACAGCCTGCACAGAAGAGTGCTGTAGTCATGAAGTTGCCCATTGCTAATGTGGAGATTCGGTCAAGGTACGTCACCGGCACCATCAAGGCCGCTGTATTGACCGATCCCATTTTTCCAGTCATCATAGGTTGCCGGTATGTATTTCTGGGAATTCCCAGGGAGCCAATCCATATGGGAGCAATGCAGACTCGCTCTCAGACGAAAACGGAAGAGGCAGACGCAATTGTGACTAACCCAATGCCGGGGGAGCTACGAACTGCCCAGAGTGAGGATGATACTTTACGTCCTTGCTACAGAAAGCTGCAGAAAAGTGCTGATCCACCAGGACGGGGGCAGTACTACATGAAGAATAGGATACTCTACAGGAGAGCAGGAAGGGGAGACAACCTATACGGTCAGTTGGTCGTCCCGAAAGCTCACCGGTCCCAGATTCTTCATATGGGGCATACCATCTCCTTTAGTGGACACATGGGTATTGCCGCCACCATGCAGCGAATTTCCTGCCATTACTATTGGCCAGGAATGACAGATGATGTGCGTCGGTATATGAAGTCATGCCCTGAGTGCCAGAGGGTGGCACCGAAACACTGGACAGCACCGGTGGTGTTGGGTGAGATGCCCATCATGAACTCTCCTTTCGAGAGGGTAGCCATCGATATCGTGGGTCCACTTCCCAGGACTAGGAATAGGAACATGTATATACTCACAATGGTGGATTGCTGTACAATGTGGGGTGAAGCCATACCGTTGACCACGATTGACTCGAAACGAGTGGCGGACGCACTGATGGAGGCCTTTACCAGATTAGGCTTTCCGGATCAAATTCTGACGGATAATGGATCTCAGTTTTGTGGAAAACTCATGGAGGAGGTATTTAGGGTGTTTCACTCTAACCACATACATACCAGCCCTTACCACCCTCAAGCCAATGGACAAGTAGAGCGTTTCAACGGCACGTTGATGACAATGCTCAGGAAACTAGCGCAGGAATAACCTGATGGGTGGGATGAATATATCCCAGCAGCATTCTTTGCCTATCGGGAAGTTCCTCATGGCTCAACATGACTACCACCCGCTACGTTGCTGTTTGGTCGTCCAATCAAAGGACCGTTGGAAGCCATGTTGAGGAGTTGGACTGAAGAGGGGACGTCAGAAGAAGTGATCTCATCCTATAAATACGTGGAGGAACTGAAAGAAAAACTCCACAAGGGATGGACTCTGGCAAATCAAAACTTGAAAAAGGCCAGGAAAAGACATGCGGCTTACTACAATCGTAGGTCTAAAGACAGATCTCTAGAGGTGGGAGATAAAGTCTTGTTGCTACTCCCAACGGGAAACAACAAACTGGAGATAGGTTGGCAAGGACCATTTCCCGTGGAAAGGGTGATATCCAGAACCAACTATCAGATCTGGATTCGGGGAAAGTCGAAGATTTTCCATATCAATCTCTTGCGGAAATACGAAGAGAGACCCGGAGACAAGGCAGCTCACCTCATGGCAATGGCAGTTGCAGTGGAGACTGAAGTGGGAACCAGCGAGGGCAAGGAATATCCCTTGGTACACCAGGAAACCTATAGGGATGTGCAAGTGAACCCTGATCTGACCTCCCATGAGAGGGAAAGGATAACCCAGGTTCTCAAGTCTCGTAAGGAGATACTGACTGATAAACCAGGACGAACGAGGTTGGTGGAGTTCGAGATGACTTTGACCACACAGGAGCCTGTTCGCCAAAAGGTTTACCCAGTGCCATTCTCTAAAGAAAAGGCCCTGGAGGAAGAAATACAGAAACTGCTGGAGGATGACGTGATTGCACCATCCACATCCCCATACAATGCGGGGGTAGTTTTGTTACGCAAACCAAGTGGAGAACACAGGTTGTGTATAGATTACCGACTTCTGAACAGTCATACACAGTTTCAGGTGGAACCTTTGCCGAATCCAACTCAGTTATTCGCTAGGCTCCATAAGGCTCGGTACTTTTCAAAGGTGGATCTGAGTCGGGGTTACTATCAGATACCAGTCAAACCGGATATTCGACCACTGTTGGCTTTCAGGACACTACGACTTCAAGGTCATGCCCTTTGGACTCAGCAATGCACCTAGTGTGTTTACACGCATGATGAGGACTTTACTAGATCCGTTACAGGATCCATCCATCATCTCATTCATGGATGATATTCTGATTTCCAGTGACAGCTTGGATGACCACTTACGATCCTTGAAGAGAGTGTTTAATAGACTCAAGGAAGCGGGGCTTACCGCTCGTCCAACCAAGTGCATGATTGGTTACCAGACTCTGGAATTTCTAGGTCACACCATCACTCCAGGACACATTGTCCCAGAAGAGAAGAATCTGGAGAAAATCAGAAATGCACCAAGGCCTAAAACGAAGAAGAATGTGCGATCTTTTCTCTCGTTGTGTGGGTTCTACCACAAATTTATCCCACATTTCACTGAACTGGGAGCTCCGTTGACGGAAACCTTGAAAAAGGGATTCCCGGACCAAATCTTTTGGACACCAGAATGTGAGAATGCCTATAGTCAGTTAAAGGAGGCCTTGGTCAGCAAACCTGTGTTACAGCTCCCTGACCTTTCCAAACCCTTTGTGTTGAGAACAGATGCGAGTGGGATTGGGATTGGGGCAGCTCTGTTACAGGAAGGAAAAGACGATGCTTCGGTTTTGAAACCTGTAGCACACGCAAGTAAGAAACTTCTACAGGCGGAGAGGAATTATTCAAGCGTCGAGAGAGAGAGAGTGCTTGTCTCTCGTATGGGCAATGCAACAATTCCAGCCATATTTGTATGGAGTTAAGTTTCGAGTCCAGTCGGATCATCAGCCCCTGATGTTCCTAGCTACTTCTCAGAAGCTCAACGCCCGTTTGATGCGGTGGTCGTTGTTACTTCAACCGTATAATTTCACAGTGGAGTACATTCCTGGGTAGTAAAATGTTGGAGCGGATTTCTTGTCAAGGCACCCAGCTCCTGAAGAAGAAGAATGAATCATCTGGATTAAACTCACGGTGGGGAAGAGTGAGATGGACTACTCTCTTAAGAGGGGGCCTATGTCACAAAATAAAACCTTGCGTTAAACCAGTTGATTATTATAGAGGCTTTCTGATAAAACGGACTATCTGCCAGCGACAACTATTTTACTAACAGAAAAAAACAAATCGGATGTCGGCCATCATATGTCGGGCAAAATTAACAAGTTGCAGAGGTGTAGGGGAAGTGAATGAGCTGAATCATAAATCGCTTTGACAGATTATAAACAAGTCGGATTGGAAGCGGAAGTACTCAGCTCGGAAGAAAATAGTCCTGTCTGTCATCTATAGTTCCGGACATCAGACGGAATGGCGGTTTTGACTGTCACCACATGACAGAAAGTTGAGGGCTTGTTATTGGAAACAGTGGAACACCTGCCGGACATCAACCACGTCACGTGCATAATGTAAGGTTGTTTGGAAAACCATGATTGGCAGCTTGGTATCGAAACCCTTTGTTGGAACTCTACAGTAACTCTCTAGATTGTTTTGGATGTCAGAACCAGTGATGACAAATCTAACATTGATGGAGCCAGGGGGGGGGGGTGGATCCCTGACAGGGGATGATCTGCCCAATATGCCACCTGTGTGGGCATAAAGGATAACGTCACGTGGCCAACTTTGGGAGTTTGCCATATAAACCCGAGTTGGGGCCAACTAGGGGGACTTGAAAATGTGGCTCTAGGCGGGAGTGCAATGACACTGCAGTGCTTAGTGGAAATAATGTCTACCGTGTGTTAATTAGGGACTTAATTTTACACGTGCCTATCATGGCAGATGTAGATATGATTGATAGGACTGCAGTAGTGCCATTTAAGGTATAACCTATTATAATATTAGTTCTAATTAATTTAGGCAGTAGCCGTGTTAGACTAGAGTGTGAGGATAAGCTCTGCTAGTTAAGAATAGAGTAGTGTAGTGGTGATAAGCTATGCTAGTTAAGAATAGAGTAGTGTAGTGGTGATAAGCTATGCTAGTTAAGAATAGAGTAATGATGGATAATTGGGAGACGGGGAAATTGCCGCTGGGGTTTTGCACTCTGTATTGGTCTTTCCTTGTCATAGCCTGATTCGGCCCTAGGTGGGTAGCTAATCTGCTCTATGACAGAGTTTAGTTAGCTAAAGATCACTGAGCAAGGCAATAGGCTTACACTCAGCCGGTAGGATCAGTGACTAGTACTATCACCAGATGTGTTGTTTCTATCCTAGGTTCCCTACCAGATCCGAGGAAACTCAACAAGGTTTTAGGAAAGGTTCAAATCCCATTCGGAAGAACACCAGTTCAACAGTCAATACAGTTTCGTACAGAACGTAACTAAAGCTAGAAGGAAGATGATTCACCAAAGAGGGGTGATGATTGTTGATGCACCACACAGCATCAGACAGTAGTAACTAACCGAGAACATTAATTATAATAGTTACATAGTGTGATATAATCTCGTGTAATAGAACACAAGACATGATACTTGAGGCTAGATAGACACGAGTTAGGATCAAGTACATTAACAATTAACATTAATAACTGTGTACACACTACAAAGGACTTGTGCATTCTTTAGGAACGATAGGAACGTACATTGTGTAGGGTGCAACCGGTCCATGATTAACTGTTATTACCACCGGTGTCTATTTCGGATGATCATAGAAATGGGATTACCAGAGATCTACAGAGGCAAGTCAGTATCCGGCAAGATGGTTTCGGCACTGGGTGAGATGTACCTGTTCTGATGTAACGTGCTGTGGTCTATCCTTGCTGGGATGAGCTAACTGGGTTGTTGTCTGAGAGTCCGATTCTACACACTTTATAGAACACGTCACACATTTTCTTCGCATACACGTCTCATATACGTTACACTTTTCTTTTAATAAATTAATCTTTATTAATTTTTAGAAGCAAGAGTTGTTGAGTATGTTGCGTTGGGGAAGTATGAGAGGGGGCATAGTACGACAGTGAGAGAGTGATAGGAAAAGGTGTCCACGGGCTGATGGAGTGTGTTGGACGGAAGCTGATGGATTCTCCAGGATATTGATAAGAAAAAAAAATATTATAATGTGGGTGTTGACTCTCTTCACTCCAGGGACGACACTTTAAAGGAGGACACGACACCAACACCACAAGGCACCGGGTATAAAAACAAATAGAAGAGTGGACCCGTGTAACAAATGAATGAGACATTCAGGTAGTCGTCGACTTACGACCACGATCGGTTCCGACAGACCGGTCGTAACACGATTTGGTCGTAAGTTGAGTACGCTATGTGTAGAGTAATGTGAAATGATGTTATAACAATATTTAAGTTAAATTATGTCATACATTTCTTTTATTATTGTTATAAATCATAATTTTCTATGTTCATTTTGTGCCATTTGTATCATCTCTACACCATTTTGTTTCTTTTTTTTACATCGTCAGGTTTAAGAAAAACACTGTATTAACTGTACATGTACAACTGGTTTAATATTTGCAAAACATACAAAATATAGGTGTGGAAAATACTATAGGAAACATTATTATTACATGGTCTACCATCTCTAGTTCGGCGTCGTCAATAAAGATTGATGGTACCCCATGTGCACCTTGTGACATAATCTGTGTCTTCTTTTTGCTAATTGTTAAACCAAATTTTGAACAAGCATTGGAGAATGCAGATAGTAGACATTGTAATTCTTCCTCAGAGTGGGTCGTAACTGCAGCATCATCTGCAAAAATTAGGTTATCCATCTAAGTCTACGAAGACTGAGCATGGAGTAAACCGTCACACAACCTGATCTTTGCAGACAACGCCGTTCGACTGATAATTGAGGCAGAAATAAATCTTTAAATATTGAGCACAACCCACTACTGGCAACGCTGATCGCACTCTGGTATGAACCTAAGGCACTATACACGTCAATGTGGAAGCTCTAGACTCGAGTTAATAATATGGCTAGTGATTGTGGTCGTAAAGTAGAATGGTCGTAAGTTGCATAGGTCGTAAGTCGACGACTAGCTATATATCTTTTGGAAAATGTAATGTGAATGGGGTTACCCTTGGGGAGGTTGGGTGGAAACGTGACATTTGAGAAGGATGTTGCGAATATCGTGGACACAGAAGAACAGCAAACGTCATTGCGGTTGGGTGTGTACACGATCATTTATCAAAATAATATGGAAATATAAAACACATGAAATGTTTGCGGCATATCAGTAGCAGAATTGGAAAAGAGAAATCGTAGTAGATGAGGAATAGAGAAATCAGGAGCAGAAGTGGTATAGAAAAAGCAAACTTAGGTGGAAAAATACTAGTCACGAGTGTCAGAGAAACGTGAGTGTGGAAAGCTTAAACCGTGAATGTGGAAAGCTTAAACTGAGATTGTGGAAAGCATTAATCGTGAATGTGGACATCTTGAACAAGTGAGTAACAAATAATATTATAAACAACAGAAATTTCATCAAAATAGCAGATGAGAGAGAGAGAGAGAGAGAGAGAGAGAGAGAGAGAGAGAGAGAGAGAGAGAGAGAGAGAGAGAGAGAGAGAGAGAGAGAGAGAGAGAGAGAGAGAGAGACAGACAGACAGACAGACAGACTGACAGAAGGGGAGAGTCGTGATCGCTGATGTCTGCTTTAGACCGGGCACTTGAAGATCAATGGCATAAACAACAAACGCGTGGTGGGTTACGTGGTATATAAAGGGTTAACGCCGCACTGACTGCTTCTATCTCCATTCTCATACTGGATTTGCAGGATCAGCACTGTCCCCAAGAACTCAAGCAGGGACACACAACTCAATTAGTTACAGTGAGTTACCTTTCTTGTCCATGTATGCACCAAGAACTCAAGCAGGGACACACAACTCAGTTACAGTCAGTTACCTTTCTTTTCCATGTTTGCATCAAGAACCCAAACAGTGACAGAACAACTCAGTTATTTACAGTGAGTTATCTTTGTTGTCCATGTATGCACCAAGAACTCAAGCAGGGACACACAACTCAGTTACAGTGAGTTACCTTTCTTGTCCATGTATGCACCAAGAACTCAAGCAGGGTCACACAACTCAGTTACAGTGAGTTACCTTTCTTGTCCATGTATGCACCAAGAACTCAAGCAGGGTCACACAACTCAGTTACAGTGAGTTACCTTTCTTGTCCATGTATGCACCAAGAACTCAAGCAGGGACACACAACTCAGTTACAGTGAGTTACCTTTCTTGTCCATGTATGCACCAAGAACTCAAGCAGGGTCACACAACTCAGTTACAGTGAGTTACCTTTCTTGTCCATGTATGCACCAAGAACTCAAGCAGGGACACACAACTCAGTTACAGTGAGTTGCCTTTCTTGTCCATGTATGCACCAAGAACTCAAGCAGGGACACACACAACTCAGTTACAGTGAGTTACCTATCTTGTCTATGTATGCATCAAGAACCCAAGCAGTGACAGAACAACTCAGTTAGTTACAGTGAGTTACCTTTCTTTCCATGTATGCACCAAGAACTCAAGCAGGGACACAGAACTCAGTTAGTTACAGTGAGTTACCTTTCTTTCCATGTATGCACCAAGAACTCAAGCAGGGACACACAATTCAGTTATAGTGAGTTACCTTTCTTGTCAATATATGCAGAGAATGCAGCAGCACTGATGTCAGAGAATGCTTCAGAAACGGCATCAGATTCATCCCTGTAGTTAAAATTATTCAGTTTGTTTGAGTAGATGTGAGCAGCCTGTGGATAGGATCACATGGATCAAAGTTTCAAACCAACACATATTCAAAATGGAAAATCATCACTGTATGTTGGACAAATTCTAATCTGCTGGAATCTTCATAAGTTCGAAGACGACAGTGTAACGCCCACTAACACCTGCTCGATGTTGGCGTCCCGGGATTCTTGTGTCCCTTACAGAGGTTTCAAGTCTGGCAGCTTCCTGCTTGACCTCAATGTCTCTCATCCTGAGCAAGGCCATTGCAACAGCCATGTTATCGAGATGAGCTTGGTGTAAACCCGTGGCACTGACATGTCTGATATCAGCCTGAAACACACTACAGGCCTGCGCAAGTTTGTAACAGCTGGTTAGTTTAGCAGCTTTGCAAGTTTTTTAAAGACTTTTTAAGTTTAGCAGCTTTGCAATATCATCATAAATGATATGATGGACCAGAAGTAACCTTATAGAGAAATGATTGATTGATTGATTTAGGAATCGACATCACAGCATTCGGGGCATTCCCATAAGTGCTCCGTCCCCATCCTCAGCAGCCAGCGAAGAGTTCCAACACTAATAGTACCAGTAGCAATCTGATTATAAGTCCGTCTCGCCTTTCCTTTGAGCGTTGAGTGTCGTCCAGATCCCTTCGTCATAGAGAAATTAGAAGTGTTATAAGAATTTGAAGATATTAATAAAATTGTTGGATGATATTTACAACAATGGATACACATCAGGTGATATATCTGTATTTACAGCTTTACCCATGAGGCCAACTGTAATTTAATACGAAGAATTTCACAGTGAGCAACCTCGTAAACTGTCATCAAACTTCTATTCAGAATTATAAGGAGAAAATCCCAGGAAGGTTAACCCGGTCAACAAATGCCCGCAGAAGTCGGATGTGTCGGCCTAACGGCGCAAGAACGCAGCTCTGCTGTAAACAGGCACAACGCAATCACATCCGGAAAAAAAAACTCCGGATGAACGAAGAAGAAGAAGAAGGAGAAAATCAAGAAGGAAAATATAAATGGAAATTAGTGAAGAATATATAGATCAGTGGAATGGAATAGAACAAACAGTGCAGTATATACATTCCCAACACTAAGAAAGAGGTCAGCGTAGAAAGACCTAATTTGTGCATTTTAGACAACACCTATGCATTTAATATCAGCGACAGAAGAGGTAGCGAAAGGCATAAAAAGTATGCCTGCTGTCTATGAAGTGAAATGGGGGAGGGGGATGTCGGCAGGACAATCGGGCACATCACAAACCCAGATCTGTGGAGAGACATGAGCGCCCACGTCAGTTAACAGCACACGTGATGATGATTACGTCAAATCAATACTGCAGTTGCAGCAGAAGCTTGGAGAACGACTGAAACAGGTACTCATAAACTACACACATTCGTTATCTAGACACGCGTAGAACGTAGGAGCTAGAGTAGTGCAGCAGGATGACTAACGAGGAGCTTACAGAAGGAGCTAAACACATGTCAGGGAGCAGAGGGGAGAGCAGACTACACTGGCGCTGGATAGGGAACACAATGAGAAATCTTGTTAACATTACGACTAGGAAGTTCTCTCTAATCCACAAAACAAGAGAAATACAGGGAAGTCTAACAGCACGTGGGAAGAGAATTAGAGACCGGAGATAAATAAATGTGGGGGGGGGGGGGGGGCACAGGAGGGCTTGGCATGGGCTGTTTGATGACCCTTGCTTCAATGGTGGATAAAAGGAAGGAGGAGGAGGAAGTGGAGGAGAGAAGAAGGAGGAGGAGGAGGAGGACGAGGAGGAGGCGGAGGAAGAGAAGAAGAAGAAGAAGAAGAAGAAGAAGAAGAAGAAGAAGAAGAAGAAGAAGAAGGAGGAGGAGGAGGAGGAGGAGAAGGAGATGGTGGTGGTGGAAGAAAAGAAGAAGAAGGAGGAGGTGGAGGAAGAGGAGAACAAGGAAGAGGCGGTGGAGGAAGAGAAGAAGAAGGAGGAGGTGGAGGAAGAGAAGAAGAAGGAGGAGGAAGAGGAGAAGAAGAAGAAGAAGAAGAAGAAGAAGAAGAAGAAGAAGAAGAGGAGGAGAGAGAGAAGGAGAAGAGGAGAAGAAGAAGAAGAAGAAGAAGAAGAAGAAGAAGAAGAAGAAGAAGAAGAAGAAGGAAGAGAGAGGAGGAAGAGAGAAGAGAAGAAGAGAAGAAGAAGAAGAAGAAGAAGAAGAAGAAGAAGAAGAGGAGAAGAAGAAACTGTCACTCACTTCATGAGCAATGGCGTCCGCAACAGTCAACGGGTGGAACACTATTTTGCCTTGGGAGGAGGGGTCTTTGAAATTGCCGTCGCCAAACATGACGTCATGACCATCGAAGAATGAGTTGGCGAACCCCTTGCCTGCGTGAACGTAAGCCTTGATTGGCTTGTTTAAAGTTAAGTTTCCCCATTCCTGATGACGTAGTAAACAAACACAAATGAGAAATACACAGAAGATGTCAGAGAAGTACTTTAGGAAATTTTAACACAGATGCCATAAAAAAATAACTTGAATTCCATAAAGAAGTTTTGAATTTTGTAGTTTGTTAGCTAATAATATACATTGTTTTGAATTTTTTGGTTTCGTGACTTTGGTTATATTGTTCTGAAATTATTATTAAATTGATAATGTCTCCTCGTATAACTCATTAAAATCTCAACGTCAAGTACACACCATATTATTATTTATTATTATTATTATTATTATTATTATTATTATTATTATTATTATTATTATTATGTGTGCGTAAAACACTGCGTGTGTATGTGTGTGCGTGTGTTTGTGAGAGTGTGTATGTGTGTGTGCAAAAATTAATTATCATTGCCGAAAGAGATAAAGAATAAAAAGTAAACAAAAGAAAGGTTAAATGCTAACATAAATATATCTGGAGCTACGGTGTTCGTGCTTTGTGATAAATCTCGGGGCAATGAAATCGATCCTCTCGGCTTTTAATGCAGTAATGAAGTAATGTGTGGCTGCTGGTTTTCTAGGGACTGCCGCTTCCATTGACGATGAACTGTGTTTTCTGTGGAGGACTTTTGTGTCGGCATTCTGACGGCGGCATTATGCACACTGTACCTGTGCAGGCTGTTGGCTTGTCGAGACTCCTGTCTATTCCACTGTTTACATATGGTAGTGGGGAGCATTTTGATTGATATTCACGGGCACAGGAACAGAGCATAATGGGAATGACCCGTTACCGTGAAGTTGGAACCGCGACTAACTAACTAACTAACTAACTAACTAACTAACTAACTAACTAACTAACTAACTAACTAACTAAGCAAGCAATTAAGCAAACAAGCAACTAACTAACTAACTAACTAACTAACCAACCAACCAACCAACCAACTAACTAACTAACTAAGCAAACAATCAAGCAAACAAACAACTAACTAACTAACTAACTAACTAACAAATAAACTAACTAACTAACTAAATAACTAACTAACAAACTAACTAACTAACTAACTAACTAACTAATATATCTTCTTCCAAAAGTCACAATGTCCCTATATAGAGTGCGCTAGAGTAATTGATAGCCAACTGTTTTTTATTTTCGCATATCCTATTTACAGGACATCGCTGTCAAAACCAGCATTTTACTGCTGTCGTTGATTTCTTGGCAAGATTACGCTCAGTAGTTTGCCATTGATTTCTTTGCAACCGGCTCACATACCCCGTAAGTAACCAACGCGGCGCGATCCGCTACCCTACGTGGATATAAGGGATTACTGAGAAAGACGTAAACTCCTTAATCAGGGAGACGATGCCAACTACGCGCTGGAAATATCATGAGCAATGTCGGACGCGGGTTTGACGCTTATTCCACTCATCTGCGAAAGAGGATAAGGACCCGTTCCGTCGTACATTCAGTCCTATAAAATGTTTATTTTTATATGCTTTCGTGATCATGATGCCTGTATATACATTTAATCACGCTCAGACGGCGGCCTCTGCAATGCTTCAGAGATTGTAGGCCAAGAAGGTACTGATCAGAGTTGCTTTTTGCAGATGACGCTGCAATTACCACCCACTCTAAGGAAGAATTACAACGTCTACTATCTGCATTCTCCAATGTTTGTTCTGAATTTGGTTTAACAATTAGCAAAAAAGTAGACACAGATTATGACACAAGATTCAAACTGGGTACCCTCAATCTTTATTGACGATGCAGAACTGGACATAATAGATAATTTCACATCTAGGATCGGAGGTAAACAATAAATTATCTCAAGATCCGGAAATCAACATAAAGGTCGGTAAGGCAGCAACAGCAATGAACAGGTTAACAAAGAGAGTCTGGGAGAACAGAAAGCTTACTGCCAACACTTCTTTATGCTAGTGAAACATGGTCAACTTACTGACACCAAGAGAAACGTTTAAACAGCTTTCATATGCGGTGTCTGCGAAGAATACTTGGTGTTAAGTGGCAAGATAAGATCACAAATACCGAAGTATTGAAAAGATCAGGCTGTGTGATGGTTTGTTCCATGCTCATTCTTCGTAGACTTAGATAAATAGGACAATTAGGAGGAATGGATGATGATACAATACCAAAGGACATTTTCTTTGGGTGAATTACAGATGGGTAAAAGATCTCGGGGTCGGCCTCTACTATGATAGAAGTATGATTGTGTAAGTGGAATATTATTGATACAGGCATTGATACTGCACCTTGAGAGTAAGTAGCCGCTGATCGCGTTGTATGGAGGGCACAGATCAAAATTAGAATTAAGATAACAGAGAAAATGGTTGTAGATATGCCACACACCGAGCCTGTGAGACGTCAGATGGTGCGTGATGGTGGAAATGACCTTATGTTTATATACATCCATTGTGGACGAACATTTACCATGCGAATCGGTCTAATCAGTCACATTCGCTACCGTTGTAGTTATTATGCCTTTTTTCCAGCACGATGTAACAAACTGTCGTCTGTCAATACATAAGCTACGGTTGATGCCTTTCACTATTTCACCCACAAGGTGAGATCCCCACAAGGTGACATTTTTTGGTATGGTAACTACAAGTCGAGATACCCACAAGTTGACACCGTTCGGTATGACACTTATAAAATCAGATCCCACAAGTTGACACCTTTCACGGTCTCCCCCACAAGACGAGATACTCACAAGTTGACACCTTTTTGTGCGACACCTGTAATATGAGATCACACAAGTTGACACCTTTTGGTATAATACCCAGAAATCGAGATACCAACTTGTGACACCTATTGTATGACACCTACATGGACGAGATCCCACAAGACAACACTCACAGAAAGAAACATCACAGTTATGACAGCTCACATGGGATGATACTTACTCGCATGAAATCTACAAACTTTGATAGGTAGAAGAACGTATCAATTGCAGGAGATGAAGCGCCATTGATAGCATCTTCCGGTCCTTTTTCCGGCTTGAATTTCACAATCTGAAAATCACAAGCAGTGCATACACATTTCAGTAATATTGCAGAATTCATGATGATCAATACCTTCCCGTTAATATCCCACATTATATAGATTGTAAAGCACTCCTTTTCTTCACTTCCATTGAAAAAGATGTAATGCAGAGAGTATTCTGCTACTTGTGAATTGTTGATTTTACTTAATATAGGACCAATATCCAACTACAGGGGAACATGGTAAAGACATTTGATTAGCCAAATGCGGACAAGGAACAAGATGAGATGAGACACCGCAAGATACAAGAGGAACACGATGAGACGAGACACTGCAAGGTACAAGAGGAATAAGATGAGATGAGACACTGCAAGGTACAAGAGGAATAAGATGAGACGAGACACTGCAAGGTACAAGAGAATAAGATGAGATGAGACACTGCAGGGTACAAGAGAATAAGATGAGATGAGACACTGCAGGGTACAAGAGAAATAAGATGAGATGAGACACTGCAAGGTACAAGAGGGATAAGATGAGATGAGACACTGCAAGGGTACAAGAGGGATAAGATGAGATGAGACACTGCAGGGTACAAGAGAAATAAGATGAGATGAGACACTGCAGGGTACAAGAGAATAAGATGAGATGAGACACTGCAAGGTACAAGAGAAATAAGATGAGATGAGACACTGCAGGGTACAAGAGAAATAAGATGAGATGAGACACTGCAGGGTACAAGAGAAATAAGATGAGATGAGACACTGCAAGGTACAAGAGAAATAAGATGAGATGAGACACTGCAGGGTACAAGAGAAATAAGATGAGATGAGACACTGCAGGGTACAAGAGAAATAAGATGAGATGAGACACTGCAGGGTACAAGAGAAATAAGATGAGATGAGACACTGCAGGGTACAAGAGGGATAAGATGAGATGAGACACTGCAAGGTACAAGAGAAATAAGATGAGATGAGACACTGCAAGGTACAAGAGAAATAAGATGAGATGAGACACTGCAGGTACAAGAGAATAAGATGAGATGAGACACTGCAAGGTACAAGAGAAATAAGATGAGATGAGACACTGCAAGGGTACAAGAGAAATAAGATGAGATGAGACACTGCAGGGTACAAGAGAAATAAGATGAGATGAGACACTGCAGGGTACAAGAGGGATAAGATGAGATGAGACACTGCAAGGTACAAGAGAAATAAGATGAGATGAGACACTGCAAGGTACAAGAGAAATAAGATGAGATGAGACACTGCAGGGTACAAGAGAAATAAGATGAGATGAGACACTGCAGGGTACAAGAGGGATAAGATGAGATGAGACACTGCAGGGTACAAGAGGAATAAGATGAGATGAGACACTGCAGGGTACAAGAGAATAAGATGAGATGAGACACTGCAAGGTACAAGAGAAATAAGATGAGATGAGACACTGCAAGGTACAAGAGAAATAGATGAGATGAGACACTGCAGGTACAAGAGGGATAAGATGAGATGAGACACTGCAAGGTACAAGAGAAATAAGATGAGATGAGACACTGCAAGGTACAAGAGAAATAAGATGAGATGAGACACTGCAAGGGTACAAGAGAAATAAGATGAGATGAGACACTGCAAGGGTACAAGAGGGATAAGATGAGATGAGACACTGCAAGGTACAAGAGAAATAAGATGAGATGAGACACTGCAGGGTACAAGAGAATAAGATGAGATGAGACACTGCAAGGGTACAAGAGAAATAAGATGAGATGAGACACTGCAGGGTACAAGAGAAATAAGATGAGATGAGACACTGCAGGGTACAAGAGGAATAAGATGAGATGAGACACTGCAAGGGTACAAGAGGGATAAGATGAGATGAGACACTGCAAGGTACAAGAGGGATAAGATGAGATGAGACACTGCAGGGTACAAGAGAAATAAGATGAGATGAGACACTGCAGGGTACAAGAGAAATAAGATGAGATGAGACACTGCAAGGTACAAGAGAAATAAGATGAGATGAGACACTGCAGGGTACAAGAGGGATAAGATGAGATGAGACACTGCAAGGGTACAAGAGGGATAAGATGAGATGAGACACTGCAGGGTACAAGAGAAATAAGATGAGATGAGACACTGCAGGGTACAAGAGGGATAAGATGAGATGAGACACTGCAGGGTACAAGAGAAATAAGATGAGATGAGACACTGCAGGGTACAAGAGAAATAAGATGAGATGAGACACTGCAGGGTACAAGAGAAATAAGATGAGATGAGACACTGCAAGGTACAAGAGAAATAAGATGAGATGAGACACTGCAAGGTACAAGAGAAATAAGATGAGATGAGACACTGCAGGGTACAAGAGAAATAAGATGAGATGAGACACTGCAGGGTACAAGAGAAATAAGATGAGATGAGACACTGCAAGGGTACAAGAGAAATAAGATGAGATGAGACACTGCAAGGTACAAGAGGAATAAGATGAGATGAGACACTGCAAGGTACAAGAGGAATAAGATGAGATGAGACACTGCAGGGTACAAGAGGAATAAGATGAGATGAGACACTGCAAGGTACAAGAGAAATAAGATGAGATGAGACACTGCAAGGTACAAGAGAAATAAGATGAGATGAGACACTGCAAGGTACAAGAGAAATAAGATGAGATGAGACACTGCAAGGTACAAGAGAAATAAGATGAGATGAGACACTGCAAGGTACAAGAGAAATAAGATGAGATGAGACACTGCAAGGTACAAGAGAAATAAGATGAGATGAGACACTGCAAGGTACAAGAGAATAAGATGAGATGAGACACTGCAGGGTACAAGAGGGATAAGATGAGATGAGACACTGCAAGGTACAAGAGGAATAAGATGAGATGAGACACTGCAAGGTACAAGAGAACACGATGAGATGAGACACCACAAGGTACACGAGGGTGATGTGGTTAGTATCTCGTCGGCCGCCTTTATTTCACAAGTGGGTGATGTGGTCAGCATCTCGTCGGCCGCCTTTATTTCACAAGTGAATGGTGTTCTTCTTCTTCTTCTTTCGTTCGCTTGAAATATGTCTATAACTGCAATGCTGTCTCTTGTATGAATTGAACTGTCTTTTTCAGTTCACACAGCGGTCCATAGAGTTTATCTTCCACCGTCATCTCTCTAGGCCAGAAGGTTTGCCTAGATATGTTATATTTTGGGCAGTCTTGGAGTATGTGCTCTGCTGTCTGCGACGCCAAACCACATGTGCACATGGCTGTTTCACCAATCTTGAATTTTGTATACATGTGGTTGCGTAATCTATTGTGCCCTGTTCTGAGGCGCAGAATAATGACTTGTTCTGGTCTGTCCATAACGTGGTAGTCATCTTGAGCAGGTTTTGGTGGCTTTCTGACTGATTTGATCATTCTTTTCTTTTGGTGGTATGTAAAGGGCACATCAGGCTGTTCTTCTTTGGCTCCTTCCTTAGCCAATTGATCAGCTCTGTCGTTTCCGGGTACTCCACAGTGGGATGGTATCCACTGTATGGTGACCTTATGCTGACTGCTAAGTTCAGAAAGTAGTGTCCTTAGTACTGGCAATTTCCCAGACAGGGGCGCCTCGAGTACTGATTTTGCATCTGTCAATAGCACCACAGGTTGTGTACCATTGCTGGTATTTAGTAATTTCTCTGTTGCTATCTTGATTGCCTCAATTTCAGCATCGTAGTTATGGCAGTACTTTCCTGTCGGTACTCTAGCTGTGTCCCTAGTATTATTTGGGTATTCTATGTACACTCCTGCTCCTCCATTTCGAACAGCATTTTGTGCTGACCCATCTGTGTAGACTCGGATCCAGAGGTCCTGTGGGTATTCTTCATCAAGGAAGCTGAGAGTGGCTGTTCTGCGCTGCACACTGTTCTGTTCTTCCTTGTCAAATATTCCTCTCACTTTTGTCTGGATTTGAAATGATAGTCTATGCTCATCTTTCCATGGAGTTCGCTCTGGAATAGTTGTTAGGGGGATACCAACTGTGGGCAGATCCGTGGTTTCTCTGCAGAGTCGTTTGGCCTGGTGGATAAAACTTCTTTTCAACCGCCCCATAGCTAGGTTTTCAAATCTGTTCTTCATAGGGTGGCCTGGCAAGCTGAGGAACTTTTCTGCTTGTATTAGCGTTTTCGTATCTCTGCGTTCACTCAGTGCTTGTGTCCTCCCCATCTTCTCCATTTCCACTATAGAAGTTGATCTCATCCCTCCTGTGGTGACTCTAAGTGCTTGATTTTGCACTTTGTCCAGCTCTTGTAGTGCGGTTTTTGATGCAGAACACCACGCAGTTGACCCGTATTCCAGGTGTGGTCGTATGCTCTGTTGATAAACTTTGCTAAGTATTTTCCCACTGGCTCCCCATGTGGTTCCACTTAGCTTTCTCAGTATGGCTATTTTCCTTCTGGCTTTTGCTACTGCTTTGTTGATGTGCTTTCTCCATGTCAGCCTGCCATCAAATGTTACTCCAAGGTATGTTGGTTCTTTATCTTCTCTTAAGGGTGTTCCATTTATCTGGATGGTCCCTGCCTTTTGTTTTGGAGAGAGGGTAAATAAGGTGGTGCTGCACTTGTCAGTGTTTATGCTGACACACCATCTATTTGCCCATGCAGCAAATGTATCTACCGCTCTTTATAGCAATTTGGTGGCCACTAATGCATATTCATTTGTGCTCCATAAAACCAGGTCATCGGCGTACATTGCCGCAGTGGATGATGTGATCACCATCTCGTGAGCCGCCTTGATTTCACAAGACATTTTAGGCGTGTCATACCCGGGTGCGCAGGCGAGTTTGTAAAAACCTCCTGGATGCGCGAGGGACACCGTCGATCCATTCCTGAAATGCATACCGGAACTTTCTTGGGAAGTAGAGAAGGCCACGTTACCTTTCGACTACCGCTGGGTCTAAAATTGAGACCTTAGCACAAAATAGCTAGTTCACCTCGTGGTTTGAAACGGGTTTAATGTTTTTAAATTTGGGTTTAATTCACAATAAGACAACATGGCACTTACCTTGGCCAGTTTTTTGTCCGATCCGCCTTTCATGTTGTAGACCTTGACTTTGTCGTTGGCTAGAAGAGTATAACCATCGCTTAATGTTGCATTGATGCAGATCTGAACAAGACAGACAACATAAACATAAACATATTGGTGCTGGAGTGGAAACTAGACAGACAACATAAACATGAACATATTGGTGCTGGAGTGGAAACTAGACAGACAACATAAACATGAACATATTGGTGCTGGAGTGGAGACAAGACAGACAACATAAACATTAACATATTGGTGCTGGAGTGGAAACAATATGACAACATAAACACGAACATATTGGTGCTGGAGTGGAAACTAGACAGACAAACATAAACATGAACATATTGGTGCTGGAGTGGAAACTAGACAGACAAAATAAACATGAACATATTGGTGCTGGAGTGGAGACAATGTAGACAAAATAAACATGAACATATTGGTGCTGGAGTGGAGACAAGACAGACAACATAAACATGAACATATTGGTGCTGGAGTGGAAACAATATGACGACATAAACATGAACATATTGGTGCTGGAGTGGAGACAATGTAGACAAAATAAACATGAACATATTGGTGCTGGAGTGGAGACAATGTAGACAAAATAAACATGAACATATTGGTGCTGGAGTGGAGACAATGTAGACAAAATAAACATGAACATATTGGTGCTGGAGTGGAGACAATGTAGACAAAATAAACATGAACATATTGGTGCTGGAGTGGAAACTAGACAGACAAACATAAACATGAACATATTGGTGCTGGAGTGGAAACTAGACAGACAAACATAAACATGAACATATTGGTGCTGGAGTGGAGACAATGTAGACAAAATAAACATGAACATATTGGTGCTGGAGTGGAGACAATGTAGACAAAATAAACATGAACATATTGGTGCTGGAGTGGAGACAATGTAGACAAAATAAACATGAACATATTGGTGCTGGAGTGGAGACAATGTAGACAAAATAAACATGAACATATTGGTGCTGGAGTGGAAACTAGACAGACAAACATAAACATGAACATATTGGTGCTGGAGTGGAAACTAGACAGACAAACATGAACATATTGGTGCTGGAGTGGAAACTAGACAGACAAAATAAACATGAACATATTGGCGCTGGAGTGGAGACAATGTAGACAAAATAAACATGAACATATTGGTGCTGGAGTAGAGACAATGTAGACAAAATAAACATGAACATATTGGTGCTGGAGTGGAGACAAGACAGACAACATAAACATGAACATATTGGTGCTGGAGTGGAAACAATATGACGACATAAACATGAACATATTGGTGCTGGAGTGGAGACAATGTAGACAAAATAAACATGAACATATTGGTGCTGGAGTGGAGACAATGTAGACAAAATAAACATGAACATATTGGTGCTGGAGTGGAGACAATGTAGACAAAATAAACTATGAACATATTGGTGCTGGAGTGGAAACAAGACAGACAACATAAACATATTGGTGCTGGAGTGGAAACAAGACAGACAACATACAACATATTGGTTGCTGGAGTGGAAACAAGACAGACAACATAAACATATTGGTGCTGGAGTAGAAACAAGACAGACAACATAAACATATTGGTGCTGGAGTGGAAACTAGACAGACAACATAAACATATTGGTGCTGGAGTGGAAACAAGACAGACAACATAAACATATTGGTGATGGAGTGGAAACAAGACAGACAACATTAACATATTGGTGCTGGAGTGGAGACAAGACAGACAACATAAACATATTGGTGCTGGAGTGGAAACTAGACAGACAACATAAACATGAACATATTGGTGCTGGAGTGGAAACTAGACAGACAACATAAACATATTGGTGCTGGAGTGGAAACAAGACAGACAACATAAACATATTGGTGCTGGAGTGGAAACAAGACAGAAAACATGAACATATTGGTGCTGGAGTGGAAACTAGACAGACAACATAAACATATTGGTGCTGGAGTGGAAACTAGACAGACAACATAAACATGAACATATTGGTGCTGGAGTGGAAACTAGACAGACAACATAAACATGAACATATTGGTGCTGGAGTGGAAACTAGACAGACAACATAAACATATTGGTGCTGGAGTGGAAACTAGACAGACAACATAAACATGAACATATTGGTGCTGGAGTGGAAACTAGACAGACAACATAAACATGAACATATTGGTGCTGGAGTGGAAACAAGACAGACAATATAAACATTAACATATTGGTGCTATAAAGTGGAACAGGACAGACAACATAAACATATTGGTGCTGGAGTGGAAACAAGACAGAAAACATGAACATATTGGTGCTGGAGTGGAGACAAGACAGACAACATAAACATATTGGTGCTGGAGTGGAGACAAGATAGATAACATAAACATATTGGTGCTGGAGTGGAGACAAGATAGATAACATAAACATGAACATATTGGTGTTGGGGGTGGAGAAAAAAACAGAAAAATATAAACAAAAAAACATATTGGTGCTGGAGTGGGAAAACAAAAAAAAGACAACATAAAAAATAGGGGGCTGGACGGGAGACAAGATAGATAACATAAAACATGAAAATATTGGTGTTGGAGTGGAGAAAAGACCCGCCAATATAAAATGAACATATTGGTTTCGGAGTGGGAGACAAACCGACAAAATAAAAAATTGGTGCTGGAGTGGAGACAAGATAGAAACAAATAACATATTGGTGCTGGAGTGGAGACCCAAATAGATAAAATAAAATTATTGGTGCTGGGTGGAGACAAGATTTGATAACTTTAAAAATGAACATATTTGGGTTTTTTGGAGTGGAGAAAAGACCCGACAATAAAACCCTGAACATATTGGTGCTGAGGGGGAGACAAGACAGCAAAATAAACAATTGGGTTTCTGGAGTGGAGGGCAAGATAGTTAAAAATAAACATGAAA
>JACEFZ010014616.1:0-69917 GCA_014155875.1 Cepaea nemoralis
TTCTATTGGCACTATCTTTGCCCGTTAGTCTTTTTTGATTAAAGTGTCAACAATCTATGTTGCTGTTAACCAGGTCTTAAGTAATCTGACTCATGGCAGCAGCTAAACACAAATCTAGCCCCAGGATTAATATTATTAACACTCACGATCCTGAAAAGTGCTTTGAGTTTCAACAGCAACTTGCAGACGCTTTCACTGATGCACCAGAAAATTGTAATTGAAAAGTGGGATCAACTTAAGGAAACTCTTTATAAAACTGCCGTAGGGGTTTACGGCACTGTGGATCATAAGAGACAGGACTGGTTTGCGGCAAACAGCGAGACTCTGCAGCCCTTGATTGATACGAAGAAGATAGCTCTCTTAAGAAACAAGGAAAGACCAACGCGTAACTCTCTGAGTGAGCTAAAGCAAGCTAGGAAGGATGTGCAAAAGGCTGCCAGGCAGTGTGCAAATGATTACTGGATCAGGTTATGTGAGTCCATTCAAATCGCAAGTGATAAGGGAAACATAAGAAGCATGTATGAAGGAATAAAGAAAGCCTGTGGTCCAGTGATCAAAAGAAGTGCACCATTGAAAACCTTGACTGGAGAAATCATTACTGATAAGACACAGCAGATGGACAGATGAGCATTATTTGGATAGAGCACTATTTGGAGCTTCACTCAAGTGATACCAAACTAGCGGATGATTCTCTCAACAGGTAGAGATGGGATTCCAATAGAGGTTATCAGGAGTGGCATGACACACCCACTTTACAGATCCACCAGCTAATAGAGCTATGCTGGCGAGAAGGACAAGTCCCACAGGATTTCAAAGAATCAAGCATAATAACACTGTACAAGAACAAGGGCGATCGGAGCGACTGCAGAACTATAGGGGTATCTCACTTCTGTGTGTTGTTGGAAAAGTATTTGCAAGAATTGTTCTGCGCAGACTTCAAATCCTAGGAGATCAAGTCTACCCCGAATCACAGTGTGTCTTTCGACAGAACCGGTCTACCATTGATATGATATTCTCTTAGCAACAAATGCAAGAAAAATGCCGTGAACAGAATCAACCACTGTTTATTGCCTTCATCGACCTCACAAAGGCATTTGATTTGGTCAGTCGTGAGGGTCTGTTCAAGGCCCTAAATACGATTGGCTGCCCACCAACTCTTCTGTCCATTGTGGAATCGTTCCACACAGGCATGAAGGGTATAATTAAGTTTGATGGTGAAACTTCTGAAGAGTTTGAAATCAAGAGTGGAGTTAAGCAAGGTTGTGTACTAGCTCCCACCCTCTTTGGAATATACTTTTCACTTCTACTGAAATATGCCTTTCGTGATCAGTATGGTGGTATATACATTCACTCACGATCAAATGGCAGCCTTTACAATGCTCAGAGATTGAAGGACAAGACCAAAATTAGGAGGGTACTGTTCAGAGAGTTGCTTTTTGCAGCTGATGCTGCAGTTACGACCCACTCTGAGGAAGAATTGCAATGTCTACTATCTGCATTCTCCAATGCTTGTTCTGAATTTGGTTTAACAATTAGCAAAAAGAAGACACAGATTATGTCACAAGGTGCACATGGGGTACCATCAATCTTTATTGACGACGCCGAACTAGAGATGGTAGACCATTTTCCATATCTAGGATCAGTGGTAAATAGCAAATTATCCCTAGATCAGGAAATCAACATCCGGATTGGTAAGGCGACAACAACAATGAACAGGTTAAGAAAAAGAGTATGGGGGAACAGGAAGCTTACTGCCAAAACAAAAGTCCTTGTGTATCAAGCCTGTTTCCTTAGTACTCTTCTTTATGGCAGTGAAACCTGGACAACTTACTCACGCCAAGAGAAACGTTTAAACAGTTGTCATATGCGGTGTCTGCGAAGAATTCTTGGTATTATGTGGCAAGACAAAATCACAAATACTGAAGTATTGGAAAGATCAGGCTTTGTGACGGTTTATTCCATGTTCAGTCTTCGTAGACTTAGATGGATAGGACATCTTAGGAGGATGGATGATGGTAGAATACCAAAGGACATCTTTTTTGGTGAATTACAGATGGGTAAGAGATCTCAGGGTCGGCCTCTACTACGATACAAAGATGTGTGTAAGCGGGACATGATTGATACAGGCATTGATAATGCACATTAGGAGCAAGTCGCCGCTGAACGTGTTGCATGGAGGGCAAACATCAGAAATGGAATAAAGACAAAGGAGAAAATTATTGTAGATAACTCACACACCGAGCTTATGAGACGTAAGATGGTGCATGATGGTGGAAATGACCACGTGTTCACATGCACCCACTGTGAACGGACATTTACAGCGCAATTTGGCCTTATCAGTCACACTCGCTACCGCCATTGGTAAAAGTTATTATGTCTTTTTAAAGCACAAACTATCGTCTGTCAAGACAGCAAGGTGCCAATGGACATGGTGTTATGTTGGATTCGGTTGTGACGTGCCTCGCATGTCTGCCATGTCCCTTGATGGAGTGTTATTATTAAATGTGATGTCTAGAGGATATTTTGTGACAGGTGCTGTAACTGTGACTAATCTACCCCTCTCTCTCTCTCTCGCTCTCTCTCTCGCTCTCTCTCTCTCTCGCTCTCTCTCTTTCTCTCTCTCCGTCTCTCTCTCTTTCTCTCTCTCTCCATCTCTCCATCTCTCTCTCTCCGTCTCTCTCTCCGTCTATTTCTCTCTTCGTCTATCTCTCTCTCCGTCTCTCTCTCCCTCTCTCTCTCTGGCTATCTCTCTCTACGTCTCTCTCTCTCCGTCTATCTCTCTCTCTCTCCGTCTATCTCTCTCTCTCTCCGTCTATCTCTCTCTCCGTCTCTCTCTCCGTCTATCTCTCTCTCCGTCTCTCTCTCCGTCTCTCCGTCTCTCTCTCTCTGTCTCTCTCTCTCTCTCTCTCTCTCTCTCTCTCTCTCTCTCGTTCATGTGGCTTTCTCACAACACCTACTTTCAGACGCTTAGATGTATTCGAAGAAACACGCTGCAGCTCTCTTCCAACGGAAAGTAGTTTTTAGATGTGCTGTGTGGACTTCTGACCCAACAAATATATATCCAGGCCTGCCACAGGGATCACCATAATCTCCGGTGCTATTCAATGCCTACACTGTGAGAATCACCGGTGAGCAGATCACAGGACCGGGTAGGACATAGTCGTATACCAACGATGTGTTAGTGTATCGTCATGGCAAGGATGAAGATCGGGTTGATGTGAAACTATAAACAGAACACAATCGCATTATAGTCTGTCCAGAAATGAATGCCGTCATTCACGATCAATTATTTTGAAAATTGTATGTTGCATCGTTATGAAATTTTTTCCTGCCATCTTATATTTACCCCAACCCAAGGAATATGTCTTTGATAGGTCCAAAAGCAACTTACATCTTGGAAAGCGGCGACATTTCTTTGATGTTTTGGTGAAGAACTGGTGATTTCTCGCTAACAAACTTGTTTTACGGTAATGCAAATCCCCCCGCCATTTCGGAAGACACATACAAGGCGTATCCAGATTCGTATGGGAGTGGGTGCATTGTCTGCTCTGCTGAGACGGAACATGATTACATGTTTTGCACGACGAATATAGCTGTGAATATCTCTGTAGTGGGCTTCCTTCTTAACGGTCAAGATGTTGGTCCTCTTTTCATTGAAGTTTATAGAATGATTCTTATGTTCGTGTGTTGTCCTCTCATTTGACAACGTGTTTCTTCTCAAGTTTCTTGTTATGCCACAATATGTCAATTACCACCGCAAAATTACTCTTCGGTTTGTAGTCAACGCGTCTAGAGCTTTTTGTTTTTTTTTCAATGTCAGTTGTTTGTCACCGTTGAGGGCTTACGGAATTGGAAATTCATCACTGTGGAATACAAACCGTTGCCAATAACAAGTTGTATTGTTTATGCCGAGGCTGTAATGTTTAGGGCCTGCAATTCTTCTGAATATTTGTAGCAAAATATCCCAGTTGGTGTGCACGTGGATTAAGGTCTGCGATTTGCCAAGACCTTAATCTGTGCCGCACGATTCCAGTAGGTTGATGACTGCTATCGGTTGCATAAAATTCAATCCATCCTTTCTCCGATAGTCATCTTCCTCTTTCAACACATGGTCCTCACATTGTTTCCAGCAACTTTTATAAAGTTTTAATAGCGCGGTCTGGGTTAATATCTTGACGTCAGACAATTTGAATAGATTGATTGATTGACTGATTTAGGAACCGACATCACAGTATTCGGGACATTCCCATAAACGCTCCGTTCCCATCCTCAGCAACCAGCGAAGAGTTCCAACACCAATAGTTCCAGTAGCAGTCTGATTATATGTCCGTCTCGCCTTTCCTCTGAGCGTCGAGCGCCGGCCAGATCCCCTCGTCACTCCTCGCTGTCTCATTCTTGCCAGACTATGGTTATCCATTTGCTCTTCCGATGTGTACACGTGCTCCCACAAGGCCGCAACCACGTCTGCTTGTCATGCATCAATACTCCACCAAGTTTTGCCTAGCCAGCCAATCTATCTGCCTGTTCATCAGTGGCGTGCAGAGGTTCTTTGATGCCCTGGGCCAACACCTTGTTTCGATGCCCCTGAATTGTTCTTTCCCTATTTCATTCCTCCTCCCCTCCCACTGCACTGTGCTGTCCCTCTCGCTAATTGGATGCCTCCCTCCCGGCTGGATGCCCGGGGCCGTCGCACCCCTCAACCCCCTTAGCACGTCACTGCTGTTCATTCCCCAGCACACCGGCATGCCCCGGAGAAAAGATCCAGGTGATGCTTGCTACCCGTGACCTCCGAAGTGAAGCAAGCCACTCTGCACGAAGCTTACCTGTCCTCACCCTCCTCAGCATGCTTTCTGAGTCAGTTACAATCACGATGTGTGTGTGTATCGTGTTCTCCACCCAGCGAAAAGCTGCACTGAATATAGTACTGTCAGCTGCAACCTGTCCTTTAATTTTAACCACCACAAGCTCTATAGGGTTTAAATGAGAATGGTACGGAGGAAGTCTCAAGCACCTATGGCCATGCTCTTCTATCAACTTGTCGATTTGATATTTCTTGCTTTTTTGCGCCTGTTTTACAAGGGACAACAGTTATTGCTTAAAAATCTTTTCTAGAAATGGTATGCTTTCCCTTCGTAGCCATATCTTTATCGCTTCCTTTGTGCTCGATGCCGTAGGTATTTTGTCTTCTTGGGCAACTACATTGTGATATGATGCATTGTCCATAATTAGACAAGACGTTCTGTCTAGAGATGGAAGCACTGTATTCTCGAGCCAATCGCTAAATACATTGCCATTTATCTCATTATGATAATCCCTATTGTTTGTGTGCTTTGATACGAATACGAGCCCAGCATTCTGTTGTAAGCCATTATGAGTACTATCAGCATGGGCTATGACCAAACGCTGTCTTTTACTACTGGGCACATATCGCGTTATCTTTCCGTCCACTGATTGCCATTCTTTTTACTTGTGTGGTGCGCGTTGATCCAGATTTCATCCAAATAAACTATGTCATAATTTTATTTGCGCATTTCCCTTATTTCACGTAGGTATCTGCTTCTCATAGCTTCTAAATGCGGGTGCTCGAAAATGATATTTATACCTCCCTTGTACTTTCTAAACGTGAAGCCTAATGTCCTTATATGAAAGGACCCACATTAATGACGACACCTCTGAAGATACTTACGACACCTTTGAACACTCCCTGTTTTACTTCTCAATGCTCTTTTCATAAAACCAATCCCGTGAACAACGTGAAAATTTACTATTGAACGCTGATGTTTCTTCGTGAAGACGTTGTAACAAGCTACGTGGAGGGTCCCAAATAGCCCTATTACAATATTTCAAAATTATTCTCTTTATAGCCCTGGCTGGGATAGGTCTTTACCTGCCAACCCTCCTCCGTTTTCCCCGGACTCACTGTCACTCTTTCTTTCGACCTAAGGACCTATTTCCTGCCGTGTTCTTCTGGCTGATCCATATATATAACACAGTGATCGTTGGAATAAACTAAAACTTGATTTATTAAATCAAGACAGGACAGCACAGAAAAACATCAAGGCAGTTAACACAGAAAGTTCTAAACAGACACAACACAGATAAAGTTCAGGCACAGAGCATCAAGGCTTTACATCATAGACCAAGCTGTAGTCAAGGTCCGTTCTGTCCACATATCGCTCACCAAATGATAAGTCCTCCTTGCTTTCCCTCCCGGTTCGTCTGGCCAACAACGGTTCTCCGTGGAACTAGATTAATGTTTGTGGGAAATTGTCCTGTGATCCCTGGTCACAATGCTAAGGGAAAGTTCTTACAAAAAGGAAATAATTCCTGAGCGGGAATTGAGTAGGTATCCTTCACTGTCTCAGACAAGGATGGGTGGGTCTGCTATTTAGGAGGGGTTCAGTCCAGAATACAAAAGGACTCGATCCCAGCGTATCGAGATGACTGGTGATATGTCAGTACAGCTGATGGTCATTCTTTCAAGGTCAGCAGTGGCTCTATCTCGTAGAGATCATACTCGTAGACCTGGCATGGCCCAAAACTTGACATGGCATCGTCCTAAACATACTTTCTGCGTAGAGCCCTGTCGAGACCTTCAGCTCTGTTCATACCTCCAAAAGAAGGACCCTGGAAAGGGCAAACATTGGTGAGAGTCTCCAGCCTAAACTTCTGGTACAGCCGACATGGAGACTCCTAATGGTCTCAGCACATCAGTTGCCATAACAAAATATATACATAATAATACTAATCAAGAGCCCTGATTGAATTTGCCCCGACCTGACAAGAGGTCCTGGATTGGCAGCGTCTTTCCTAGACTAGGCCTTCAGCTTGACGAGGTCTTGTCGTTTGACCCTAGGAACCTTTTGCATATAAGACTCACTCTCCACACTCATACCAAGCCTTTATTATTATTGGGCACATTCATGTCCATGCTTCCCTCTCACTTGCAAACCCGGCCTTTCTCACGACAAAGCTCTTGTGGTGTTGTGTGGGTACATTTCTGTATGTAAAGAAGTGTCGTTCCCCATTCCCAACAAGAATAAGAAAGAAGATACCACCCCCTCCGGCCGCCGCTCTCGACTGAGCTGTCGCCCCAATGCATCGGCAGTGCCCTGCACAAGCCATACGTGTAGATGAGTTCAGGTTCTCTCAGTGAGATAGAGAAGTCCATTATCTTCCCGACCTCATCCTATCGAGTAAAAGACGAAAGAGATAGCCCTGTGGATAGCCTCTTCCGGCTCAAGAAAATAGATCATAGATTGGTGGACCCCATCCCCAAGGAGCTATCTAATGTGCTTATATTTAAAAGAGAGATGCTACTAAGTAACGGTAAGCCGTAGGAAGAAAGATAGCACTCGTCTATCGGCTGTCAAGAACAAGCGATATCATTTGGGAAATATTTCTTCTTCAGATTTGTTCCCTTGCCATGCCAAGACTAAGACGCGCAGCCAGATCGGCTAACGGTCACCCCCTCCCAACATGGCAAGACTGCTGTTTCGCCATATCCTCTCAGTCGTTAAGACAATAGATATTTATAGGCCAAGTTTTGCCTGGACCAAAAGAAAACCCAAGTTTACCTTTTCCTTCCACCAGTAGTAGACCTTTTAAATGTCTCAAACTTTAACTTGAACTCTTGACATTCGGCAGTCGTCAGCCATCAGTAGAAACGGACATCAATCCACCAGAAGCCGCACCAGTGCGCATTTGGCGCAAAGCGCTCCATCGGGTCTACCCGAAAGAAAAGACAAATATATACTCGCTCCATGTAAAGATTGTGGTATGAAGATAACCCTAAGAACCATCTTTCATGGAGATTGAGCGAACAAGAGAACTGAGAGCTTCCGAAAGCCGTTTCCCCCTGTTTACCCAAAATAAAAGAATGCATAAGGACATGGGCCACTGGCGTTTCGCTACATAGGCCCCCTCTTAAGAATGTCGAACCCTACGAACTTTCTACTGTCAGTGGTTCTGTTCGAATGACCCCACCCTCACATTCAACCATAGGATGTCGTGATAGGAAATCCGCTCCCACATTCTCCTTTCCGGGGATGTATTCTACCATGAATTGGTAGGGTTGTAGGAGTAATGACCATCTCATTAACCTCGCGTTCAGTTTCTTAGAAGTTACCAAAAAGGTCAGAGGTTGATGGTCGGACTGCACTTTGCACGGTACTCCCACTGGGCTTCCTCAACAAGACAACCCCGGCATTATAAGGAGAAGTCGAAGGAGTTATGATGTCATCCTCCAGAAGCTTCTGGATTTCGGCTTCCAGGGCCTTCTCTTTCGAAAAGGGCACTGGATATATTTTTTGACGAACGGGGTCTTGGGTAGTCAGAGTCATATCAAACTCGACCAACCCTGTCCGCCCTGGCCGATCGGTAAGGATCTGCTGATGGGACTCCAACAAACGGATGACCAGATCTGTTTCTTCAGCCGACAGATCAGGATTTATATGTACCTCCCTATAGGTTTCTCCAGGGTGTAAAGGATACTCCCTATCCGCGTCTTCGCCCGATTCAGTTTCCATCGCGACCGCCATAGTCATGAGTGGGAGAGAAGTACCATCGGATCGTTCCTCATATCTTTTGAGGAGGTTAATGTGGAAGATTTTAGATTTCCCCCTGATCCGGATCGCATAATTGGTACGGGACACAACCCTTTCCACCGGGAAAGGCCCCTGCCAACCAATCTCGAGTTTATTGGAACCTACTGGAAGTAACAACAGAACCCGATCCCCCACCTTAAGAGACCTATCTTTCGTCCTTCTATTGTAGTAGGCCGCGTGTCTCTTTCTGGCCGCCCTCAGATTCTGAGCTGCCAAAGCCCAACCCGTCTGGAGTTTCTTCTTTAACTCTTCGACGTATTTATATGAGGATACAACTTCTTCGGAAGTTTCTTCCTCTGTCCAACATCTCAATAGGGCTTCTAAGGGACCCTTAATAGGTCTCCCGAATAGTAGAGTGGCTGGTGGCAACCCGGTCGACCCATGGGGAACCTCCCGATAGGCGAACAAGGCGGCTGAGAAATACTCATCCCATCTGTCTGGTTTCTCTTGAGCCAGCTTCCGAAGCATGGTCATCAAGGTACCATTAAACCTCTCTACTTGCCCATTAGACTGAGGGTGGTACGGGCTTGTGTGAATGTGGTTAGTCTGGAAGATACGAAAGACTACTTCCATCAGCTTACCACAGAACTGAGACCCATTGTCCGTTAGGATCTGGTTGGGAAATCCCAACCGAGTGAAGGTCTCCATCAGTGCATCAGCCACTCGCTTAGAGTCGATTGTGGCCAAAGGTATCGCCTCACCCCACATGGAACAGCAATCCACCATCGTGAGAATGTACTTATTCCTCTTCCTAGTCCGAGGAAGAGGACCAACAAGATCGATGGCAACTCTCTCGAAAGGGGAGTTCATAATGGGCATGTCACCCAAGACTACCGGAGCCGTCCAGTGTTTTGGTGCCACACGCTGGCACTCTGGGCACGACTTGACGTATCTACGCACGTCTCCAGTCATCCCTGGCCAGTAGTAATGGCAGGAAATGCGCTGAAGAGTTGCCCCGACACCCATATGTCCACTGAAAGAAATGGTGTGTCCCATATGAAGAAGCTGTTCCCGATAAGCCTTAGGAACTACCAGCTGTCCATGCTGGCGATCCTCCACTCCGGCTCTCCGGTACAGTAACCGATTCTTCATATATTACTGACCCCGTCTTGGTGGGTCAGAACTTTTTGGCAACTGGTTGAAGCAAGGTTGCAAAGTAGCATCCTGGCTTTGAGCAGCTCGTAACTCCCCAGGCAAGGGATTCACGATCAAGGCCGGCGTCTGCTCATCTCCCGATTGAGATCTGGTTTGCATTGCCCCTACGTACATGGGTTCGGTTGGAATCCCTAGAAAGACGTAGCGACAACCCAAGATCATTGGGAAAATCGGATCTAGCAGAACGGCTGCCTGTATAGTGCCGGTAACATATTTCGATTTGATGTCTACCTTCGCAATCGGAAGAGACATCGCTACCGCACTCTTGGTCGCCGTTTGAATCTCAATAGACTCCCCGGTTAGCTGCTCTGGGCTCACTAAGTGTGAGGAAATTACGGCCTCAAACTGCAGACCGGTGTCATAGAGACACTCGACTGGTTGTCCGTTCACAAGTATCGTCTCTACTACTGGTGGTTTCTCTGAATCTTTGTTCTCTAGACCCCTCCCTTCTACCTCCTTGTTAGACCCTTCCCCGGTTTCTACAAGACAGGCAGCATAGTGAGAGTCTTTCTGTTTGCGCCGGCAATCAGCCGCATTGTGTGTAGGAGATTTGCAGTAGGCGCACCACTTTTCACTCCACTTTCTTTTAGGAGATCCAGGTGGACTCTTACCAGAGGGCTTCTTATTTGGAACTTTATCGAAAGGATCCTCCTTCTTAGTGTGAGCTGTTTTAGGGTTCTTCTTCTTTCCAGACCATGTATCTGGTGATCGGGGATTGGGTTGTGACAGTTCCCCATTATCTCCATGAGCCAGCACATACCTTTCCGCTAATGTATTTACAAAGTCTAATTTCTCTGCCCCATTTTCTAGCAAGAAAGTTTGCAATGGCTTCGGCATCATCCTTTTCATTTGGTCCACGACCACTAATTCTTCTAAACTTTCATAGTCGTTAGCAAATCCAGCTAATGACATCCACTTCAAAAGGTAAGACTTCAGTCTAACACTGTAGGCTGCGAACATCTCTCCTGGCTCTCTCTTGGACTTTCTGAACTGCTGACGGTATGTATGGGCTGTCATCTGGAACCTTTTCAATAATGCTTTTTCCAGAGCCTCATAGTCATTCTCCATACCAGGTGGCAACCTTGAGTAGACCTCGTACGCGGTCCCCCTCAGGCCCTGCGAGATTTTCAAGTTCCATTTCCCACGTTCCAGTCCCATAGCCAAAGCCATCGACTGGAATTTTTGAAGATACTGGTCGATCTTCTCTTTGTGTTCATCGAACGGGAGCAAAGGGAACTTCATTGCCTGGTATGGACCGCCACTAGAAGATGTTGAGTCAGGGAGAACAGCGCCTCCCACTGCACCCTCGGTTTCCTTGGCAATTTGAGCTGTTAGCTCCAACTCCCTCATACGGAGCTCATGGTCTCTGACTGCCTGCTCGGCCTCCCTTTTCTTGGCTTCGCGCACAGCCTGTCTGAAGTCTCTTTCCACTTCCTGCACATATTTCTGTAACTCCGCTCCATCATAACCCATCTCACGCCCTGTAGCCTGTACGTCAGCGACATTAAACCCAGCTGATGCCATCCTAAACTCAGAGGGTAAGGGAAGAGGTAATTGTCTATTAAATTGCACTCACAAGTACACAACAAGTTACATTACACGACCACAACACGTCGTATGTCGGTCAGTCTGTGTCAGGAAGAGTATAGACAATAGCCAGGCACGGTAGGCAGAACCTATTGATAGTAGACAAGGATATCTGTCCCCTATCACTAAATCAGCCAGAACTCCACCAGGATTTCAAATATCCCGCGACGTGCCCCCAGAAATTGTAACAAGCTACGTGGAGGGTCCCAAATAGCCCTATTACAATATTTCAAAATTATTCTCTTTATAGCCCTGGCTGGGATAGGTCTTTACCTGCCAACCCTCCTCCGTTTTCCCCGGACTCACTGTCACTCTTTCTTTCGACCTAAGGACCTATTTCCTGCCGTGTTCTTCTGGCTGATCCATATATATAACACAGTGATCGTTGGAATAAACTAAAACTTGATTTATTAAATCAAGACAGGACAGCACAGAAAAACATCAAGGCAGTTAACACAGAAAGTTCTAAACAGACACAACACAGATAAAGTTCAGGCACAGAGCATCAAGGCTTTACATCATAGACCAAGCTGTAGTCAAGGTCCGTTCTGTCCACATATCGCTCACCAAATGATAAGTCCTCCTTGCTTTCCCTCCCGGTTCGTCTGGCCAACAACGGTTCTCCGTGGAACTAGATTAATGTTTGTGGGAAATTGTCCTGTGATCCCTGGTCACAATGCTAAGGGAAAGTTCTTACAAAAAGGAAATAATTCCTGAGCGGGAATTGAGTAGGTATCCTTCACTGTCTCAGACAAGGATGGGTGGGTCTGCTATTTAGGAGGGGTTCAGTCCAGAATACAAAAGGACTCGATCCCAGCGTATCGAGATGACTGGTGATATGTCAGTACAGCTGATGGTCATTCTTTCAAGGTCAGCAGTGGCTCTATCTCGTAGAGATCATACTCGTAGACCTGGCATGGCCCAAAACTTGACATGGCATCGTCCTAAACATACTTTCTGCGTAGAGCCCTGTCGAGACCTTCAGCTCTGTTCATACCTCCAAAAGAAGGACCATGGAAAGGACAAACATTGGTGAGAGTCTCCAGCCTAAACTTCTGGTACAGCCGACATGGAGACTCCTAATGTCTCAGCACATCAGTTGCCATAACAAAATATATACATAATAATACTAATCAAGAGCCCTGATTGAATTTGCCCCGACCTGACAAGAGGTCCTGGATTGGCAGCGTCTTTCCTAGACTAGGCCTTCAGCTTGACGAGGTCTTGTCGTTTGACCCTAGGAACCTTTTGCATATAAGACTCACTCTCCACACTCATACCAAGCCTTTATTATTATTGGGCACATTCATGTCCATGCTTCCCTCTCACTTGCAAACCCGGCCTTTCTCACGACAAAGCTCTTGTGGTGTTGTGTGGGTACATTTCTGTATGTAAAGAGGTGTCGTTCCCCATTCCCAACAAGAATAAGAAAGAAGATACCACCCCCTCAGGCCGCCGCTCTCGACTGAGCTGTCGCCCCAATGCATCGGCAGTGCCCTGCACAAGCCATACGTGTAGATGAGTTCAGGTTCTCTCAGTGAGATAGAGAAGTCCATTATCTTCCCGACCTCATCCTATCGAGTAAAAGACGAAAGAGATAGCCCTGTGGATAGCCTCTTCCGGCTCAAGAAAATAGATCATAGATTGGTGGACCCCATCCCCAAGGAGCTATCTAATGTGCTTATATTTAAAAGAGAGATGCTACTAAGTAACGGTAAGCCGTAGGAAGAAAGATAGCACTCGTCTATCGGCTGTCAAGAACAAGCGATATCATTTGGGAAATATTTCTTCTTCAGATTTGTTCCCTTGCCATGCCAAGACTAAGACGCGCAGCCAGATCGGCTAACGGTCACCCCCTCCCAACATGGCAAGACTGCTGTTTCGCCATATCCTCTCAGTCGTTAAGACAATAGATATTTATAGGCCAAGTTTTGCCAGGACCAAAGAAAACCCAAGTTTACCTTTTCCTTCCACCAGTAGTAGACCTTTTAAATGTCTCAATCTTTAACTTGAACTCTTGACATTCGGCAGTCGTCAGCCATCAGTAGAAACGGACATCAATCCACCAGAAGCCGCACCAGTGCGCATTTGGCGCAAGGCGCTCCATCGGGTCTACCCGAAAGAAAAGACAAATATATACTCGCTCCATGTAAAGATTGTGGTATGAAGATAACCCTAAGAACCATCTTTCATGGAGATTTGAACAAGAGAACTGAGAGCTTCCGAAAGCCGTTTCCCCCTGTTTACCCAAAATAAAAGAATGCATAAGGACATGGGCCACTGGCGTTTCGCTACAGACGTAATACTTCTAATATTGTGCATTTCATCTCTGTCCCGTAAATTATATACCGCATATAAACAAACTTTGAAATCTGCTGTACAATCTCCAGAATAAAATTTGTTTTGTTGGGTGGACATCGTGATAATGTTATATGCTAAATTTCATCACTTTACCTCAGGTGGTTACTGAGATATGGAATTTTATATTAGGGCAGACAAAAGTACGTGGTGTGTTGAAACTGGTGCATTGGTCAACCAAACGAGGGCAGCAGTGACACGGTTGATTTTGAACAAACATATTGTCAACACTCCAACACCAAGTCATCTGTGCTCAGAGACAGTGGAAAGAACGCAGGCAATGAAATCCACGGGGATACGATCTGTCAAGACCTTGCTTATACATGGCACATTGAACATATGATAATAAAGGTCAAGCGGAGTTTGATGCGATGTGGGTGATGGCGGCGGCAAACTGTGAGCAGCGACATATATGTCTTCTATACGAGGGTCTGGTACTTTTTGTTTTTGAGTATGCGTTGATGATCCTGACTCCCAGCCATAAGCAGATGGAAAGGATGGAGAGGAAACACAATGAAGCTATGCGTACTATTTTTATTTTGTTTTTATTGTTGCGGATCCCTTACGGGATGTCGCAGTCAACACCAGCATTTTTCAGCTGCTGTTGATGTACTAGGCAAGTGTTACGTTCAGTAGTTTGCCATTGCTTTCTGAACGACCGGCTCCCATACCAGAACGTTATAATACAACGCGACACGATCTGCTGCACAAATCGATCGCAGCTGAGCTTCGAACTCCTGGTACCCGGCTCACGAACCGCGTTCGCAAGCCTTTAGCCACGAAGCCTGAATGCGTATTATACACTCATGACATTTAGGACGAAGCGATACATTCTCCATTTTCCAACAATGGGGGAAGATTACAGATCTGACCAGCACATCACATCTCAGAGTAAATGCAAACATACAACATCCACTACATCGTGAAATTAAGAAGGTAAAAGGCAGAAGGTTAAAGAGGGAAAAGTCATGGATGTGTCGAGCCGAAGACATTCTTCAGCAGGTGTGTCCACTTGAAGATTTAGAACCTGGCGAGGAGTGGGTACAAATGCCAGCAGAACTCTATACGTCCTTTTCAGTTTGCATCCAACTAGACAGAAAATGTAGACAAGAAAATCCGGCTGCTGTGGGGGAGGAAGTACGGGCTTTGATCTTCGAGACTTCTTTAGAGGGTGATGCTATCCTTTACACAGATGGGTCAGTCGTTCGAAGCATAAGACGTTTATGGACCTTAACGGCTCAGGCTGAAGGGAGAATTGTGAAGTAAGATTGTTGCCTTGACCACAAATAGTTCATGGCAGTAAGTAAAGCAATTACATGGCTCGAGACAAACACCTTCTCTCGGGCATATTTCCTTACTGACTCAATGAGTAAGCTCAGGAAGTTAGCGATGGGGTGGGTCCGAAGAAAGTGTCTCTGAGGTGGTCACGGCTGGCAAAGATTAGTTTCATGCTAGGGCATGCGGGTGTCCAGGAAAATTAGAGGGCTGACAGGTTTGCAGGTAAGGCTACAGTGGAGGGTGGACGTGCCATGGACCAGAATGATATACTGAATGCTCTGCGACAGGGGTGTCAAACTCAATCGCTCAGCGAGAGAAAACTCAAATCACAGGTAAGGTTGCGGGCCGAACAGGATAAATATTCAATAAGCCGAAAACTAAACCTTTATTAAACATTAATATAAATTAAAACAGAAAAAGGTTTAATTATAAAACATCATTTGTATACACATTTTCACTCGTATGTAAATTTGTCAGGGCACGATGTTTGGTATCTTTTCTTGGCTACAAGTTCGTTTATGTTGGCAGTAATGTTCTGTGTCATTGAGATTAAATTGATGGCCTGCAAGTGTTCATCCGTGAGACGACTCATGTGTGGTGTTTTGTTAATCTTCATCACAGAAAACAGCTGCTCACACAGACCTCGAAGAAAGCACAAGAAAGATATTCTATACTTCCCACATACAAACACATATTGACTATTGCTCCACAATCTGGGATAGATGCTCCAAAATCAATAAGAAAACGCTTTTATTCACTCCAGAAAAGGGACAGTGCGTTCAATCAATGGTGATAAGCTTACAGACAATTCTAACCTACATGAACGTCTTCGGTTACTGCCAGTAAACAAACGCCTACTTTTTAATAATGCTAAACTAATTCAAAAAATCCTATTTCAAAATGTTCAAAATTACCTTTGGACATTGTTCAAATATAACGCAAGACATAGCGAACGACTAAATATACTTCATGTCCCTAAATCTAATATCGACTTATATAAAACTAGCTTAGCATACTCTGCCACTCAGTTGTGGAACAATCTTCCACAAGAAATCAAAGACATCACCAACCATTATACATACAGTCGCAACCTGTTTGCACACTACCTCAGTACAGACGACATGCCCCTCTAAAAATAATAATGGTAAATTATCTCAAACGGCAACTAGTTAATAAACATTCCCATATGTATGGCACATTATACTTTCCTTAGGTATTTATCATGTCCATGGTAAACATTGCCTCAGTGAGTCATGTACTATTGATTATTTTTCATGCGTATTAATGCTTATTGCTTTTTTTTTATTTTTGGTTCTAAGATTAGCTTCATACGTGATATTGAATGAAATAATGTATGAGAGGAATTTAGAGAAGAAGGGCAGAATGTCAAACGGGCCTGCATGCCCAAATCTTCACTCTTTGAAAATAAAGATTGTTTGTTTGTTCGATATGTGCTACCAAACAAGCCCAAGGTTCGGGCCCCGTGTAGACGAAGCCAGGGCATCTCTTCAGGAATGAAACGAGTGAACTGTGCAGGCCCCACATTGTAGTACTTTGCCATTAGTGTCCCATTACACTTCAGCTCTATCAACTCCATCTGCAAATTTACAGGTGCAGTTTCCACATCTATGGCAAATGGATTACGAAACAGCTCGGAATAACGTTTCTGTCCTTCAAAGTCACTAAAGTGCAGTGCGAATTCGGCGCGAAGTAAGCTAAGTTTTTCAGCAAAGTGTGCATAGGGAAACACCATTGCGTTGACTTGGTGTAACATTGCTTGGCAACAAGAAAAGTGAGACAGGTTGCATTGGTGCATTTGTGTCTCCCATTCGCAACTTTACTTGAAATGCCTTCACGGCATCATGCATATCAGTGATAATGTGATCCCGTCCCTGGAGCTGCAGGTTCAAGTCGTTGATATGAGTGGGTATATCAGACAGAAACGCCAACTCACATTTCCACTTTTTATCCCGAAAAACTGTGGAATCTTTTCCGTTACTGTCCACGAATTGACATATTTCTTTGATCAGCTTGAAAAATCTACTGAGAACTTTCCCCCCACTTAGCCACTGCACCTTTGTATGATAAGGCATGTCGCCGAACGCCGACACTATTTCCTGCAAAATTGGCTCTGATAAAGTTGACGGTTTGTGTTACAGTGATCATTACATCGTCCATGTTGAGGACTTCACGCAGTGATCGTTGGTGTATGATGCAGTGAGATGCTATTAATTCACCAGTACAGTTCTCCTGCATCTTTAACCGCATCCTTTTAACTAGTCCACTTTTTTCGCCACACATCGTCAGTCCAACGAGTTTGTCTTCAAGGCAGGTTCATGTTGGTTAAACTTTGACATATGTTGTCAAAAATGTCTTTTCCTGTCGTTGTCAAATGCATGGATTTCATATCCAATATTTCTTCTGCAGCATTCAAATTGGAGTCCACTCTACGGATGAAGATGGCGAGTGTCTAGTTGGTCATGCGTCGAAGTACACTTGTTCCTGCAGCGAGGCGCTGTCGTAATTTGGAGGTGACAGATTCGAATCCCGGTCGGTAAATATCGCTTTCAAATTGTATGTTGTCTAGTGCGTCGTCTAGTCTCTACTACTTTCTTCTCCTTCTGTGAGCCCAAACCATACTATGTGTGTTTATTTATGTAACTGATGAATGATAATACGATGGCCCACTTCAGATTCTCCAGCAAAGGAAGCGACACATTTCCCTTGATAGTTTCTTGGTGCAGAAATTGTCCCAGTCGGCTGCCAAGAAACAGCGACAAGGTACTCCTGAAACTAATGATTCAGGATAACAAAGAAAGTGACAAATTTCCCAATGATAGTTTTCTTGGTAATAAAGATAGACTAAATCTTTTTTTTTACATTTAATTCATTTGGTTGTTTTCTTTCTCTTTATGTAATACGTGAAGTACACATATCCTTTGCGTTTTGTCAGGTAAACGACCGGATGTTAATAAAAAAGATCGATTCTTTCATCTTGAAACGGATTGCTGTTATTTCAGTTATCAGTTATCAGTTATCAGTTGGGGTATCTTCATTGCACTCCGGACATGTCCATA
Source organism: Cepaea nemoralis (assembly GCA_014155875.1). NCBI lineage: Eukaryota > Metazoa > Mollusca > Gastropoda > Stylommatophora > Helicidae > Cepaea > Cepaea nemoralis. The sequence continues at coordinate 18,062 of JACEFZ010014616.1, forward strand.
GAAGCTCAGATCCTCCCCCCAGCGTATGCATCAGCATCCGGTGGCTAATAGTGCCAGTTCTGTGTTGGTTGACGAGTCGCTTTGTTTTTACCGATGTACCTCTCGCGTCTGGCTGTGCCGATTCTTACTCCCAAGTCTTTCATCCTTGACAGCGATGTGGAATCACTGACGTCAAAGTCCTCTGTTCTCGCCATATCTTTCAGGACGTTAATAACATCGGCACGATCCATGGGTTGGCCATCTACAGGGGTGCAGAGCCAGCCTAGTTTGTCAGCTCGTTCATTTCCCTCGACTCCCGCATGTCCCGGGACGAAGATGAAGGTGACTTTACGGACAACAGACTTCCGCAGCAACTCAGTCAAACACTGTCTACTTACAGATCCAGCTTCGAACTTCTGAATCATGCTCATTGAATCACTTAGTACACACACGTTGGTATAATGCTGTGATTCCAGCAATATGAAAGCCTGTGTAACTGCCATCACCTCCATTGTCATGCTGCTCGTGGTCATAGAGTGGGCACCAATGGATTCTTGAACGATTCGGCCCGCTGAACGGGCTGTAAATGCCCACGCACTTCTCTTCTACTTGACAACAGATCCATCTGTATAGATGAGCACTTCGGGGCTATCTGAGTGTTCATAGATGAGCGCGTTAACCTCTGCATTGACAGCGGCAGGGTTCTGCTCTCTGCACCGTCTGTCGAGTGTGATAATGCAGGAGAAAGTGCACTTAAAATCTGGAGGCACCGGCACCCATTCCTTGCCGGGGTTGATACTGGGAAGACTGCAGCACCTGTCTGACGACATCTTCCGCCCGACCCACCCATGATTTGCCCCTCTTTAGCCTGTCACCCTTTTCTATGAATATAGCGTCATGCAGAGGGTGCTGCTCATCTGCACTTATTTTTAAGTATGCACGAGCTCTCCAGATCTTGATCCTGTGTTACATTGTCGGAAAGTCAAGGAGATATCTCATTGCTACACAGCTGGTGTCTCTCGTGCAGCCCAAAATGATGCGCATGGCTTCGTTTTGTACCTTTTCAAGTCTTCCAAGCTGTGTAGGGCTGACAGTGAGGATGGCCAGGGCATACTCAATGCGCGAAAGCACAAGTCCTTGGAACAGAAGTAGTAGCAGTCTTTGCTCGATATTGGCAGTCGCCATGACTCTCATTGCTGACAAACCTTTTCGAGCCTTCGTTATGACATAATCGACATGATCTCTGAAGGACAGGCTACGATCAAGCCTCAAGCCAAGATATGTCATTGACTGGGTTCAACTCAAAATGCTCCCATCTATTCTTACTGCCGACAGGTCTGTTTTCACAATATGGTTGTTTAGGGAGAACCATGTAACCGATGCCTTTGCAGGGTTGACAAGGGCATCGGCATCAGCACACCATGAGGAAATTCGATCTAGTTCGCCCTGCATGTCATTGGTAACCGCCTGTCTATCTCGACCCTGTCGAAACACGAGGATGTCCTACCCCTCCCGTCCAACTGTTGTTCAGTGATCGGCAACGTATACACGTTGAATAGTACTGGTGACGGTGGTGAACCCTTCGGCAATCCTAGACATATCGTTATCGGCTCAGAAGACCAACTCCAGCATCTTAGCACCGCCTTCCTTGGAGCAGAACTGCAGCTATCCATCGCACAAGGTGAGGGTGCACTTTCAGTCTGAGGAGGGTTTGCATCAAATGCTCGAAAGATACCCTGTTAAATGCGTCCTCTAAGTCTATGGCGGCCGCATATGTCTCTACTCTGACCTGAAATCCTTCGTAAACATCTTGAGCAAAGACCGCCGCATTCAGCCATGACTCTTTGTTGTGTCTGTATCCTCCAAGTGTGGGAGGGAAGCAGCCGAGCTGTTCCAAGTCACAAGCAAGTCTGTGTGCTACAATTTTCTCCAGTAACTTGCCAGCAGTGATCTGCATCGTAATGATTCTGTAGCCGCTTATCTTGGAATGGTCTTTGTTCGGTTTTGGCAGCGGCAGCAAGTAGCTGTGTAGCCATTCTTCTTTGATCTGACCCCTCTGGATACTGGTGTTGAATTCTCTGACATCATCTGATATCACCAGTAGGTCACCATATTGGATGCTGTCTGGGCCTGGGGCGGTGTTAGGTGATTTTTTTTAGCATCGCACGCATTATCTCATCTGTGATTATCCATTCTTCGTCTGTCCCGACCCCCTCGCACAACTGAGAGAGTGTCGTTGTGGCCCTCTGTCTGGCGGGCTCGTCATTCTGGTTAGTCTGTTCTATGTAGCGTGCAAGAAGGACCTTACCTTTATCCGCATCCGACTTTTTCCATGTGAGGTCTGTGCCTTGAAAGTCTGGAATACCCCTACGTTGTGCAGCACGGTTCATGCTCTTATGGAGGTGCAAGAATGTCGTAAGAGATCGCTCGGAGCACACCTTCCTGCAGAACTCGTCCCATTTCTCGGCCTTGGCCTGTTTGGCGCAGGATTTGAATAATGTCATTGTCCTATCGACCTTATTCTTCAGGTTCGCCAACTCAACCTGTGGCATGTTAGCCTTTCTGGCCGTTTGCCAGTCTTTGACAGCCTGCCTCTTTCCCAGCCATGCCTTCTCGACCTCTCCATTCCACCATGGTGGCTGCAACCATCTTTCTTGTCTCCTGCGGGAGGAAGCTAGTTTTCTGCTTCTGATCTTGCATATGGCGTCTTGACCAGTGTTGTTGTACGGGAAGGCATTTGTATTGTTGCTTTGACTCATGGCCCTGTCTTTCTTGATCAGGATGCCACAAGGGTAGTGGTCACTATCGTGGTATCCCAGTGTGCCCCACCGGCACCTTGGTGCGATGGTGGGTGACACCAGAGCCAAGTCAATGACGCTGTCAGAGTCACCTGGTCGAGTGGCTTTTCTAGTGACCTTCCCATCATTCAGACAGATTAGGGCAGCAGATGCCAGGGAGTCCTCCAGATCTTCTCCTGTCTATTGCTGTTATATCATTTATTTCAATGTTTCGGGTTACGAACGTTTCAGGTTACGAACGTTTCGGGTTACGAACCGAGTTCTGGAACGAATTAAGTTCGAAACCCGAGGTACCACTGTACTTATATAGATGACACCGCTTTCTCCCCTACAATATACACATCCATAGTAAACATAATCCACAACTACACACAGTTTGGTGAAGCCGCAAAACGTCGCTTAAAAGTCGACAGGGTCGACTTCATTGCATAGGGATTTTAGCCCATATGGCTCCGTTCTTTCCGCAGTGCGGAAAGCGTCGCACGAACTCCGTGGCTGCGGCGAATAGCCCCAAGAGTCTCCGAAAAAATGTACTCGTGAAATGAAGGACGCGGCCCGGAATCGAACCCACAACCTTCGGAGCCCGAGTCACACGGCTTGGCCACTTCGTCACGGAGACTTCCCTTGGTGAAGTAATTGGCGCCAAAATACACATACAGAAATCTCAAATAATGGGTCTGGGGAAGTGGAAGAATAAAGCGGAATTCCCCAGGATTTAACAGACCCAGACAACACGAAAGTATATGGGATGAGATTTCCATCGATGTCAGAAAAGCACACACAGAAACATGGCATTCACTGACAAAACAAATTTCAGGAATACTATATTTGAGCAAATACAAGACATCAATAATTTTGGGGAGAAGTGCAGTTGTAAAGACCTTCATCATTCCTAAGATAATATGTTTAGTTACAGTGTTAGATAACCCCAAAACACACAATCACAGACATAAACAAACACATCAAATATTTCATCTTCAGCAACACAATTCACAGGATACAAGACAAAACACTAATACAAGATAAGAAACAAGGAGAACTGGCACTACAAAACTAATATACAAAAATATAAGCACTAAGAATCAACCAAACTAGTACACGGCATCAATCATTCAGTCCGACACACACACTAGCAATATACTACATTGTAATTAGAATACACAGGCTTGGGGAAATAGACAAAACAACACCGCACTAATACAGCACTCTATCACCATTTTACAGAACATGAATGCAAGCAACACAAGGCAATGAACATTTAACACAGCAGACAACCACGCAGATATACTTATACTTAGTTAAACAACAAGCACCAACATCACACACGATAATAAAGATGATACAAATACTACATTAAAGACTATACTTGTACTTTCACTAACTTACGCAACAAACACATCACATGCAAAGCCAAAGAAATAATATACAGACTACTTGTCATCATTTAGGCTTATAGAACCTTTATTTACATATTTACAATACCCATCATAGGAGAAAATATATCAGCACATTTTCCTTCTTTGTCACCTGGGACGGTAATATTACCACTGTCAGGAACTGAAGTTCATTGAGCTACCCATCACAAAGGGAGCCTGTATCTCATAGGTCAGTTCTTTGTCAGCCGGGAAGTGGCAAGTACGACCATAACCAAGACAACAGTTCCTTTAACTTCCACCGCAACACCGCCCACCACAAATAATCCAGCCTTTAGTTTAGTTCGCTCTCTCCCTCTCTCTCTCTCTCTCTCTCTCTCTCTCTCTCTCTCTCTCTCTCTCTCTCTCTCTCTCTCTCTCTCTCTCTCTCTCTCTCTCTCTCTCTCTCTCTCATGTGCCTGCGAGGAAACGACAAGCATATCAGTTTGCAATTTACTATGTAAAATGGGACGCTTGTTGCAATGTTTAACGTATGATCAATTCGTTGATATCATGAAACTTGTTTAAATAAAACTAAGTGTGAATGTGAATACTCGGAGTATGAAATAATTTCTATTGAGAGAAAGGGACATAACAACATAACACTTATTTCAAGGGACATGAGGTCAGATTGGCTGAATGGGTAAGAACGCACGTTCTTAAACATCTGGTGTGCTGATGTCGAGGTAAGGCCTTCAACCCTTACAACCAGACAGTTGGACTAAGATGTTGATCTCTCGTCCTTGACTTTCGGACGTAAATTACAAGTACCTCTGAAGTCGGAGTGGGTTTGCCTGATGGCGAGGGACACTGGTAATAGGGAAAGCTAGTCCACACGCACAATTCAGTCCATCACTACTAGAAGTAGTGTGTGTGGACTACGCTTGGGTTCAAAAACGAGAAAAGGGAAAACAATTTTCAAGGGACATTACTTGAAGTAAGATAAATGTGCTTTTTGATTTAAACAACTGTAGTTTTGTCTTTATCTTTGGTAAAGTTGTTTATAGAAATTATCAACCGTTGAATGCAGCATAATAGATTTGATAACAATTTAAAGTCACCTTCTAAGATTATGTAAAAGTAATGGCATTATTTTACAAGTGTGAACCTGTTAAAAGCCATCTTTCTATTTCTCCTTGATATTACATTAAACATTAAATAACCTTTTAATGGCAGAGTGAAGCTCTTCAATCTGCAACATCTTATATTTGATTATGGCATTTAAAAGGTGTGATTTAAATGGCATTTATATTTGATTATGGCATTTAAAAGGCCACAACCACCCTCAAATTAATAGCTTGTGTGAGTACAGGCTTATCCTGATAAAGGAGAACCGCTTTTGGACAACAATCACCTTCACATAAGCGCGCAAATCCCATGTGCACTGTCACAACCAGCAGGCTCAGTGGCGAAGGGTTCAAGGACTGCAGTTCGTATCCCGCAAATCCGAGTTCGACATACAGCTGCGGGCGATTTGGCAGCAGACCGCCTTGCGTTTGTTTTTTTACGAAAATGGTATGGGTGCCGGGCCGTTATCCCTGGTCTAGTGGTTAGTGACGTTCTACGTAATCCCGTATATCCACGTGAGGAACGTAACTTGCGCGAGAATCAGTAGCGGTTCTCACCGCGTTGGTAACTTAGGGGTATGTGAGCTGGCCGCTCAGAAAGCAATGGCAAACTACTGAGCGTATTCTTGCTTAGTACATCAAAAGCAGTTAGTACATCAAAAGCAGTTGAAAAATGCTGGTGTTGACTGCAACGTCCTGTAACCAATATGCAACATTAACAAAAATGGTGGCCGGTCGTTCAGAAAGCAGTGGCATAAAAATGTTGCTGGTGTTGACAGCGATGTCCTGTAAAGGATATGCAACTGACTAACTGTCACAACCACGGGCTCAGAGTTCATATACTCTCGATACAGTGTTGAAAAACTCTTTGGTAACATTTTGAATTCGCATTGTTGGAAGCATATTGTCTGGCGTGACAATTTACGCTATTTAAACACCGGAGTATTCATTATTTTTCAACTAAACTTTCAAGGACAGACTGCTGCGTTTTTCTTTGGAATTGATTTTTATTATTATTATTATTATTATTTTAGCTCGCTCGCTGTAAACTCAAGCGTAGTCCATACACACTATTTATAGTATAGATGTACTGAATTCTGCGTGTGAATTAGCTTTCCCTATTAGCAATGTCCCTCGCCATCAGGCTCCGACTTCAGAGGTACTTGTAATTTGCGTCCCTGAGTCAAGGACGACTGGTCAACATTTTAGTCCAGCTGTCCGGTGTTGGGGTTGAACCACTTACCTCGGCATCAGCACAACGGATGTTTAAGAACACGCAATCTTACTCATTTGCCCACGCTGACTTGCGAACTGATATTCTAAAAGATACTGTGATTTTTTGTTTTCAATTATTATTACTGAAAACATCAAGTTATCGATATGAATTCAAATATCACTAAATTTGCCATTCCAAGGGACAACTACGAAGTTACGCAGCTTCACCAGCCTGGTACTGTAATTTCTTCTATTACAGGTCCTAGGGCTGAGGCGAAATCGACGCCAGCTTTTATTGTTAGTGCCTTAACTGGTCAAGGAAGTGTGCCTTCTGGGGAATTTCATCGACCTGTACAGGTTCGAGGCCAAGATTAGATGGTACTTTCACCTGTCAACAGAAGGGCAGAAAGCCGTGTATGACAAGTTACACGGGAAAATGTTCTTTTTACCAAGTCAAAGGATAGACATATCACTAAGAGCATCTAGAGAAAGAAAGAGACCGTCTGACCATTCACTAATTGTCTGTAGCGATTACTCCTGAAGGAGTTTAAAATACTATTGCACAGTGTTACAGGGGGTGACAAGGCTGAAGTCTTCAGGTTGAACAATGGGGCTGACAAGTGATGGGCACTTTGCAAAAAAAAAAAAAAAAAAGAGGAAGTGCCCCATTACATACTGATCTACACATCTGAGGTTACTAACAATAATCACAGAGTGTTGATTACGATGCCGGGAGAAAGGCCAATTGCCCTACGTGTGGTCCAGATAACCAATGGGCATATACATGTCCCAGCACATGACCACAGATAACACCAGCAGTGTGACAAAACAGAATTGAACCTCAGGATGGGGCAACCGAATCCACACTCTGCAGTACCCCATTTTCATGGGTGTACAGTATGATAGTGGGTGTGTGTCTATTATTTGGTATCCAGGACCAGTTTCGACCATCTTTGGGTTCACGCAACGCTTGTAGTCCAGCTTTGGTGAAATTCACTGTCCTGAGGAAGATATCGGGAGATACTCTCTAACCCTTGTTGCGTAGTATCCATTCTAGTCTATCCAGAATATCGCGTCATTCAATTTGACGACACTTCCGGAGAACGCTGGCAACGGCATTCACCGTGGTTATCTAATGGACTAACGGTCATGTCTTGTGTTGGCGGATTATTGTCCTCATCCTGAAGACCCAAGGCCAGTCTATTGAAGGGCAGGGAGCTACCCTGAAGATCCCGTGAATCATATTCTAGTGTCAAAATGAAGTTGTGTCTACTGTCAAGTGTTTCAACGTCTGGGGATCCAGATAAAGACGGACAGTGGTGGCTCTCTAGATGCTAGGATAGCACATTCTGTGGCTGATTTATTCCTACAGAAAAGGTAATTGTTCTCTCCCGCTGTACTGATCTATTTGAGTGTCTTGTGAGATCTGTCAACTAGTGGCCAAGCCAGTTTAGTGATGAGCCTGCTGTGTCTTCCTTTTGCATAGAGCTTTAATTTAACTACCCTAAAGGGGTAGGGGCACTAGCGACACAGATTATTATCATCATCAGGTGGCTCACCAGAGCCATGACGGGTATTTCACCACTGAGGAGGATAGAGGAATTGTAAGCTATGAAGGGATATCAACCTTGGTCGAGCTGTATCTAACTTGGGTTGTGGAAGAGGGGTACCGATATCTTCATACCTATTAGGGTAAACTCGCCCTGACACCTGTACATAAACACGAGGCACACACATACAATGTTTGCTTTCTAACTTCTAGTTTGATTAATATATTACCTCTTTTGCTCAGAGGATAATAATATTATGATGCGTGTCTAATGAATATACTACCTGTTGTATAATGGGAACAGGATGTTCTGCACATGATTTTACACTTGGTGGGGCTGCCAAGAGAAGCCAAACCAATGGGGTTCAGTGCATATAATTTCCAAACTTTCCATATGCCTGAGGAGAGGAGGAGAAAAAGCGACAGACCCAAGATGACACCCTTCTTTCTTTGTCTGTCTGTAATCAATATTTCAGGAAAGGTTTACCAGCGCAGCTGGAACGTAGACCAACACCCTTGGCCAGTATAGGGGAAATATTTCTACCTGAAGTCTTGAACCTTATATCCTCTCTCTCTCTCTCTCTCTCTCTCTCTCTCTCTCTCTCTCTCTCTCTCTCTCTCTCTCTCTCTCTCTCTCTCTCTCTCTCTCTCTCTCTCTCTCTCGAATGGTAATGGATCGTATTTCCAGAGAGGCTATCCTTGCCATGAGTGAGGTTAATCAGGGACATTGAAGTCTAGTACCTGGCTGCTCTACACAGATCTAGTGGCGAGATGTCTGAAGTCAGACCTATGGAATTGGTCTGAGGGTGGAAACTGACCACATAACTAGTATCAGTCTGAATCTGGTTGTGATGTATTAATAACAGGTGAAATGGATATGTACACCGGGCATCTTCTTCTTGCTTACAGGAACCCTCATTATCTTCATTATCCTCGTGATTATTATTGACGCTGGTGTCTACGGACGTGCTTGAAGTGCCGTGGAGGAGAAGAGTCGTTTTCAGGCAGCTGATCTCAACTCCAGTCTGGTGGAAGAAGCGGTCTTGTACAAAGAACTTTAACTGCCTATAATCAGGTGAAGAGGAGTTCCAGGCAGCCTAAGGAGAGATCAGGTGAACAATATTCTACCACCGGTATCTACATCACTCACCTACTGATGACTGACAAATTACTGGTGGAATGATGATCTGCTCCTCCAGAATCCTCGCACAAATACTCCGCGTTGTTTCTTTTGTCTTGAACTTGAACTTCGTTTGTTTTTGTGGAGTCTGAATCTTGATTAAAGACTCGGGTTCTACCTATCTGAAAAGTGTTCTCTTATCATCAGGTGGTGATCTGTTTGTCTATAGTCATAGGAAAATAAGTCAGCGTCCGGACACCGTCCCGGGGTCAATAAGGTAATAGTAGACAGAAGTAAGAACCCAAATGTCTTGACAACCACTGAGATCCGGGCCAGTGTTGTCACACGACAAGCAGCAGCAGCAATTGGTGTACAAAGACTTTGATGTTTATGAGGGGTTCCAGAGTAGACAGGAAACAATGGCGGCAGCGCTTGATCTCGAGGATGCGAACAATAGTGTTCGCTAAGATATTTTGATGACCGCATTGATGGAGAAGGGGCTCAATTCCTAGTTGGTGAACTGGAAAGCAGCCGTCCTGCATTCTCGTCGGGTTGCTATCCGTCTGGGTGCATGAACCTCAGAGCCACATATTTTAACCCCGGGACTGCCACAGGGATCTGCAGTCTCACCGGTGGTCTTTAACGTGTATACGAGCAAGATTGCAAACCTAGAAGGACCAGGGGTTGGAAGGATACTAACATTTGCAGATGATATTCTTGCATATAGGCAGGGGAGAGATAGGGAAAAACAGCCCAGGAGCTGCAGGCGACAGTAGACAAAGTGATTGATTGGTGCACTGAAATGATTGTTGTCATCCACCCGGAAAAGGCGGCTGTTTTGTGGTGCTCTCTGGACAACAGGATTGTGAGATATGATGTCCCAAGCCTCACGATAGAGGGTAGAAGCGTCAAAAGAGAGAACAAACTGAAGTATCTGGGAATTACATTTGACAGGAGTCTGTCCTTCAAGGACCATGTGGAGACGATTGTGACAAGATCACAAAAGGGACTCATGCACTTAAAACTATGGCTGCAATGGACACAGAGCAGGGAATGCTCTTCACACTATACCAGAACTTGATCCTCTCAGTGATAGATTATGGACTAGGACTGCTCACTGTCTCAAAGAATCAGCTGGTGAAGTTAGAGCGGAAAAGGCGGCTGTTTTGTGGTGCTCTCTGGACAACAGGATTGTGAGATATGATGTCCCAAGCCTCACGATAGAGGGTAGAAGCGTCAAAAGAGAGAACAAACTGAAGTATCTGGGAATCACATTTGACAGGAGTCTGTCCTTCAAGGACCATGTGGAGACGATTGTGACAAGATCACAAAAGGGACTCATGCACTTAAAACTATGGCTGCAATGGACACAGAGCAGAGAATGCTCTTCACACTATACCAGAACTTGATCCTCTCAGTGATAGATTATGGACTAGGACTGCTCACTGTCTCAAAGAATCAGCTGGTGAAGTTAGAGCGCATACAGGACGAAGCTACCAGTAGTGTGTATGCGTTACATACTTGGTCTGCCGACTGTTGCTGGTAGGCACAAGGTGATGCAGACGAAGGCATACCTCAGAGTAGCTGCAGACACAGATCACCCGTTGCATGAGGCACTGGACGCAGTTTAGGGTCAGAGACTGATAAGAGGGAAATCATGGATGGCTCAGGCGGAGGATACGATCAGACAGGTGTGCATCTTGGAGAACATTAGGCGAGGAGAGGAGTGGGTCAGAATGCCAGCGGAGCAGTCAGACTTGTGCAGAGTTATAATCACATTAAGCCGGGAGTGCAGGGAGTCACCAGCAGGGGCCACGGAAGTGGAAACCCAGCAACTAATTCCGTATAATGCTTGCCCGGGTGATGTGATTATCTACACAGATGGTTTGGTGGTGAGAGGTAGGAGACGTGCCTGGGGATTCTTAACAAAAGCTAATGGTTGACGTTTGGTGCAGGAGAGCCTGGCGTATGATACCACAACATCTAGCTTAAGAATGGAGGTGGAGGCGGTCAGTGCAGCTTTCCGCTGGATGGAGAACACGATACATACACACATCGTGATTGTAGCTGACTCAGAAAGCATTCTGGGGAGGGTGAGGACAGGCAGGCTTCGTGCAGAGTGTCTTGCTTCGCTTCGGAGGTCACGGATGGCACACATCACCTGGGTCTGTTCTCCGGGGCATGCCGGTGTGCTGGGGAATGAACAGGCGACAAGATTGGCTGGCTCGGCAAAATTTGGTGGAGTATTGATGCATGACAGGGCAGACGTGGTTGCGGCCTTGTGGGAGCAAGTGTACTCCTCGGAGGAGCAAATGGATCACCATCGTCTGGCAAGAATGAGGCAGCGAGGAGTGACGAGGTATTCGATTCTCAGAGGAAAGGCGAGGCGGATATATAATCAGATTGCTACAGGAACTATTGGTATTGAAACTCTTCGCTGGCTGCTGAGGATGGGGACGGAGCGCTTATGGGAATACCCCGAATGCTGTGTTGTCGGTTCCTAAATCAATCAATCAGTAAATCATGAAGATTTCTCCCCTCTCGTGCGAGAAGTTCCTGCACATAAAAATTTGCAACTGACACCAACTTTCAATAGTCAAATCAACACACAAGAAAACAATCCAAAAACATAAAGACTGACGATTTTCAAATGGTCAGCAATCCAAAGAAGAGAAAACGGGCAGACAGAAGAGTAATGCAGTCACTAGACAGTTTAGACACTGTCCCAGACGATCTTTCACCAACTAAATCCATACCGGACAAGAAAGAAAGTACCAAAGACATTACAGAAGATCACAAGACAAACGAAAACGAACAAGAAGAACAAGAGGATAAACAAGTACAAGACGAATAAGACATACTCTACACAAAATACACAGTTCTATATTTCTAATGTGTACCACTGTCTTCAATCAACCATTCTTTGTATTATTATCATCATATGTCTTTTACCATCTTTAGTTTCACTATTTCCTTACCACTCAAAAAATAAAATGTGTTTGCATATTCTTTACAGGACATCGCTGTCAACATCAGCATCTTTCAGCTGTATTGTTGATTTCTTGGCAAGATTACGCTCAGTAGTTTGCCATTGCTTTCTGAGCGGCCGGATCACATACCCCGTAAGTTACCGATGCGATTCAAACCACTGCTGATTCTCACCGTCATCACGTTACCGACGAGAGTATACGAGATTACGGAGACAAGTCATAACCTCTAAGCCACGAAGCCGGTATATTTAGACTGACAGAACCTTTATTTACATATTTACAATGCCCATGATAAATCGGCACACTTTCTTTCTTTGTCACCTGGGGCTGGGAAATATTACCACAGTCAGGGACAGAAGTACATTGAGCTACCCAGCGCAAAGGAAGGCTGTATCTCATAGCTCACTTTCTTTGTTAGCCTGGAGTGGAAAATACGACCTTGACCAACACAACAGTTCGTTTAACTTCCACCCCAGCCCCCCCACCCCCACCCCCCACCCCAAATAGATCCAGCCTGTGAAGAAGTTACTACCCAACGCAAATAACGTCAGTCTTAGTTACAGTTCTCTCTCTCTCTCTCTCTCTCTCTCTCTCTCTCTCTCTCTCTCTCTCTCTCTCTCTCTCTCTCTCTCTCTCTCTCTCGCTCCCTCTCTTGCGTGCGCACGCGATCAAACGACTCGCATATATGTCTGCAATTTACTTTGTAAAATTGGACGCTTGTGGCAATGTTTACCGTATGAATCGTTTTGTGATGCCCTTAAACTTGTTTAAATAAAACGTAGTGTGAATGAGAATACTTGGAGTATACAAGTATTTTCAAGATCATCGCCGATGCAACGGAGTTCGTGCAATGAACTGAGTTTCTCCAGACTCAGGTTTGAGTTAGGAGGCAAACGGAGCACTTATGGGTTTAACCGTGGGCCGTGATGTTGATCCAACGACTAAACTAAAACTAAACTAAACTTGGAGTATAAAATAATTTCTATTGAAAGTTTGTAGCATGCATTTGAACAAATGATTACTCCACCACCATCATCAACACGTAATATGTAGGTAATTACACCATGCCATGAATATAATATTATCTTATGTGTATATGAATGTATATGTTGTATTCGTAAATGAAAAAAAAACACACAAAGCACTTTGAAAATACAGACTGTTTTGTTCGAAATAAAACCACTTTAAAGGAAACAAATCCAATTTTAATAGTCGAAAGGAATATAATACCATAACACTTATTTCAAGAGACACGAGGTCAGCATGGCTGAATGGATACGAGCACCTGTTCATAAACATCCGGTGTGCTGATGCTGAGGTAAGGGATTCAACTCTTACACCGGACAGTTGGACTAAAATTTTGATTTCTCGTCCTTGACTTGGGGACATACATTACAAGTACCTCTAAAGTCGGAGTCGGTTTGCCTGATGGCGAGGGACACTGGTAATAGGGAAAGCTAGTCCACAGGCAAAACTCAGTCCAGCACTACTAGAAATATTGTGTATGGACTACGCTTGGGTTCAAAATCAAGCGAGCTGAAAAAGTATTTCAAGGGACATTACTCAAAGTAACATAAATGTGCTATTCGGTTTAAATAATTGTAATATTTATCTATCTTTTGTAAAGTTTTTATATAAATTAACAACGGTTGAATGTAGCATTAAAATTTTTGGATAAAAATGTTAAGTCATCTTCTAAGATTATGTAAAAGTAATGGGTTTATTTTCCATGTGGGAAAATGTTAGAAGCCATCTTTCCATTTCTCCTTGATATTACATTATATATCCTTTTTTTTTTTTTTTATAATGTTATATTTTTCACAGAAATATTTATTTTTGACTGGTCTTTAAAAGGCCACAACCACCCTCAAATTAATATCCTGTGCGAGTAAATACTTCTGATAAAGGAGAACCCGTTTTGGACAACAATCACCTTCACATAAGAGCGCAAATCTCATGTGCACTGTCACAACAAGCCCGCTCCGTGGCGAAGGTTTCAAGGACCGCAGTTCGTAAACCCTCAAACCCGCGTTCGACATAAGCTGCTCGCGATTTGGCAGCAGACCGCCTTGCGTGTCTTTTACAAAAAATGGTATGGGTGCCTGTCGTTCAGAAAGCAATGGCAAAATACTGAACGTAAACTTGCCAAGAGATCACAACAGCAAAAATAATTAAAAAAATGCTAGTGTTGACTGCGACGTCCTGTAAAGGTTATGCAACTGACTAACTGTCAAAGCCACGGTTCATATACTCTCGATACAGAATTGACAAACTCTTTGTCAACATTGTGAATTCGCATTGTTGGAAGCATATTTTCTGACGTGCACTTTTCCACTGCATGCTGGCAATTTTGGAATCTGGGTCATAATGGTGAATCCAAGTCTCATCTACCGTCACCATGGTCGTCAACATGTTTCACGACCGCCACATGTTGAGCAACTGTCCACAGCAATCAACCCGCGTTTGTTTCTGTTCACATGTCAGCAGGCGCGGGACCCAGCGGGCACACACTTTTCTCATGTTCAGTCTGTTGTGTAAAATTCTAAAAACTGTACTCTTACTCAGTTTTCCTGAACCTGATATCTCTGCAATTGTCATTTTCCTATCCTGGTCTATGATTTTCTTCAGTTTTGCAGCATCTGCATCATTGCACACTGAGGACGGTCGTCCTGATCTTTGCAGATCAGCAAATTGGGAACGGCCACATTTAAACTGCAAACACCAATTCTTTACAGAAGCATATGAAGGACAGACTTCCTCATACACTGGCTCCATCTCCCTGTGTATTTCTGTAGGTGTTTTTCCCTGTAACATCAGAATTTTATCACAGTCCTGCTGTCTGAATACTCCATTGTTCTGACAAACTGTTGGATGTGGAGATCTGGTCAATAGTGTGTGTTGTGCCATGCACCATATTTGGAAAACCATTTGAGTAGGGAAATTCATAATTCAAATGTCCATTACAAATTGAATGAGCTATACACGTGCCAAATTTCAATGTTCTCCGCCTAATCCTTCATGGTCAGGCTAAAGACTTATGAGAAGCCCCTTGCACTTGTGGTATACGTACAAAATTACAACACATACGCACACACCAAACTTTTCACAGTTACATAAATAAACACACACAGTTTGGCGCTCACATAAAGAGAAGGAAGAAGTAGAGATTAGAGGACGCACTAGACAACATACATTTTGAAAGCTATAGTTACCGACCGGGATTCGAATCTGTCAAAGTACGTAGAAGTACACCTGTTCCTGCAGCGAGTCGCTGTCGCCATTTGGAGGTGACAGGTTCGAATCCCGGTTGATAACTATAGTTTCCAAATTTTATGTTGTCTAGTGCGTCCTCTAGTCTCTACTTCTTTCTTCTCCTTATGTGAGCGCCAAACAATACTGTGTGTGTTTATTTATGTAACTGTCTCAGAGGCCCCAACTGGTTCCCCAATTGATTTTCCTGTAATACAATACCAAACTTTATACTACTACAAGAAACAAACATATATTCAAAACATTCGCTCAACAAATCACTACACAGCTGGGTCTTAGACATTCATGCTTTAGTTTAGGCATACACAAAATCAGGTCAGGTACAGCTATACTAAATAAACGGAGAACATTGCGGAGAACAATGCGGAGAACATTGAAATTTGGCACGTGTATAGAGAAAATAAACCACCTCCAAAATGTTTCAGGGCAAATTGGTCTCCAAATTAACACCACAAAAACAAAGACTATTGATCTTACCAACAGTTCAGATGACACCAAATTGAACAGCTACGTTCTTGAAAAAGTCAACATCTTCACATACCTAGGAAGCAAAATGACATCTACAGGGGACTCAACACCAGAAATATCATCTAGAATTGCACTGGCATCTAGTGCCTTCAATAAACTGTCAAACATCTGGAAGTCAAAGACACTCAGCAAACACACAAAACTTAAAATCTTCAACTCTTGTGTGATTCCAGTGTTAACGTATGGATGTGAAAGTTGGAAATCAACGGTAGCTTTAGATAAAAAACTAGACAATTTTGAGAACAAATGTCTTAGAAGACTTCTAAACATCCACTGGACAGACTTCAGAACCAATTCGCAAATAATAAAAGAGACTAAGCAAGATACAGTATCCAATTTCATAAGAAGACGCCGTTGGAACTATATCGGCCATGTACTCAGAATGGACAAGTCAAGACTCCCCTACCAAGCCCTCATATGGTCACCAGTAGGGAAAAGAAAACGGGGAAGACCAAGAGAGACCCTGCGTAGAACCATCATTAGAGAAGGCTCATTCAACGGCCAAGTAAATATCCAAGATCTACAACAGGTAGCAGCGAACCGCCAGGCATGGAGAGACAGGACTTCTGCCCTATGCGCCGCCTTAGGCTCAAGAGGAAAGACTAACTAACAGCTATACTGTCTCCGGTCTCCATGGCGAAGGCGTTGCGGACGCGGTTCGTGATCCCGCATACCAATTTTCGAAAAACAACTACGCACGATTTGGCAGCAGACCACGATACGCTGGCATTTTACGAAATGGTATGGGTGCCAGTCGTTCAGAAAGCAATGGCAAACTACTGAAGGTAAACTTACCAAGACATCAACAACAGCAAACAATTCTGCTGTTGACTGCGAACGTACTGTAAATGATATGCAAATAACCTTTTTAACAGTTATACTGCAGACATCCGACAGGTGGGATATTATTAGAACATACACGGATGACGAGAAGGAGCGGCTGGCCGAGAGGCTAGAACGCCGGACTCTCATTCGGGAGGCCCGGGTTCGATCCCTCGGTAAGGTGTCTGGATTTTTTTTTCTGTCGGGGGCAAAAAGAAACTCCTAACCTTCACAGTTCGCGGCGACTGCACTAGCCAGGCGGCCTTTATTCCTCAGGCTCAAAGACCCCTCTGTCATACACCGCAAGGTACTATATTGGCAGTAAATGACAGTTTTTATGACACGGATGACCAGGGACGAATCTCCGTAATACAGGTAGAGAATACTATACATGCATACACCATAGTGAACATACAGACACCCTGCTGACACAAACATACAGGGAGAGAATACTATACATGCATACACCATAGTGAACATACAGACACCCTGCTGACACAAACATACAGGGAGAGAATACTATACATGCATACACCATAGTGAACATACAGACACCCTGCTGACACAAACATACAGGGAGAGAATACTATACATGCATACACCATAGTGAACATACAGACACCCTGCTGACACAAACATACAGGGAGAGAATACTATACATGCATACACCATAGTGAACATACAGATACCCTGCTGACACAAACATACAGGGAGAGAATACTATACATGCATACACCATAGTGAACATACAGACACCCTGCTGACAAAAACATACAGACGACAAAATGTTATCCGCGCAGGGGACTTCAATTGTGCACTGTCAGACGTGGACATTATAGGGGGAGGAAAGTCATGAATCAAGACACAATTAAGGAGAGGTGACAGGAATAAAATGCACCCACTGGATATACTGCAGGATACCCAATTTAACACACAATTTAACAGACGCTTTCAGTCACAGACACCCTAATAACATTGCAACAACACACAAACATATGGCATACAACAAACCAGCCAGACCAGACAGAATATACATACCAGCAACACACCACATAATATACACAAGCTTAGTTTAATTGGAGAACTTAGCGACAACTGGCAAAATCGAAGGGAACAGACCAAGGGAAAGACAGAGAAGTAAATACCTGGATAGCTTGGCCACATGGCATGGTCGAGACAGGAACACTGAGCTGATCCATGACTCTGGTCATCGAGTAATATGGCGAGTCATGACCCCCCCCCCCCCCCCACGCTTTCCAGCATGGCACATGATTGATTGATTGATTGGAGAGGTGGAGAAGGCATGCCTGGGAAAGAGGCAGGCTGTCAAAGACTGGCAAAAGGCCAGAAAGGCTAACATGCCACAGGTTGAGTTGGCGAACCTGAAGACTGAGGTCGATAGGTCGACGACATTATTCAAATCTCGCGCCAAACAGGCCAAGGCCGAGAAATGGGACGAGTTCTGCAGGAAGGTGTGCTCCGAGCGATCTCTTACGACATTCTGGCGCCTCCACAAGAGCATGAACGGTGCTGCACAACGTAGGGGTATTCCAGACTTTCAAGGCACAGACCTCGCATGGAAAAAGTCGGATGCGGATAAAGGTAAGGCCCTTCTTGCACGCTACATAGAACAGACTGACCAGAAAGACGAGTCCGCCAGACAGAGGACCACAACGACACTCTCTCAGTTGTGCGAGGGGGTCAGGACAGACGAAGAATGGACAATCACAGCTGAGATATTGCGTGCGATGCTCAAGAAATCACCTAACACCGCCCCAGACCCAGACGGCATCCGATATGGTGACCTACTGGTGATATCAGATGATGACATGGAAGAACTGGCCAGATAATTCAACACCAGTATCCAGAGGGGTCAGGTCAAAGAAGAATGGCTACACAGCTACTTGCTGCCGCTGCCAAAACCGAACAAAGACCATTCCAAGATAAGCGGCTACAGAATCATTACGATGCAGAATACTGTTGGCAAGCTACTGGAGAAAATTGTAGCACGCAGACTTGCTTGGGACTTGGAACAGCTCGGCTGCTTCCCGCCCACACTTGGAGGATACAGGCGCAACAAAGAGTCATGGCTGAATGCGGCAGTCTTTGCTCAAGATGTTTACGAAGGATTTCAGGTCAGAGAAGAGACATGTGCGGCCGCCATAGACTTAGAGGACGCATATAACAGATTTTCTTTCGAGCACTTGATGCAAACCCTCCTCAGACTGAAAGTGCACCCTCACCTTGTACGATGGATAGCTGCAGTTCTGCTCCAAAGGAAGGTGGTGCTAAGATGCGGGAGCTGGTCTTCTGAGCCGATAACGATATGTCCATTATTGCCGCAGGGTTCACCACTGTCACCAGTACTATTCAACGTGTATACGGTGCCGATCAATGAACAACAGTTGGACGGGAGGGGTAGGACTCTATTATTCGTTGACGACATCCTCGTGTATCGACAGGGTCGAGATAGACAGGCGGTTGCCAATGATATGCTGGGCGAACTAGATTGAATTTCCTCATGGTGTGCTGATGCCGGCTCCCTTGTCAACCCTGCAAAGGCATCGATGACATGGTTCTCCGTAAACAACCATATTGTGAACATAGACCTGCTGGCAGTAAGAATGGATGGGAACATTTTGAATAGAACCCAGTCAATTACATATCTTGGCGTGAGACTTGATCGTAGCCTGTCCTTCAGAGATCATGTCGATTATGTCATAACGAAAGCTCGAAAAGGTTTGTCAGCAATGAGAGTCATGGCGACTGCCAATATCGAGCAAAGACTGCTAATACTTCTGTTCCCAGGACTTGTGCTTTCACGCATCGAGTATGCCCTGGCCATCCTCACTGTCAGCCCTACACAGATTGGAAGACTTGAAAAGGTACAAAACGAAGCCATGCGCATCATTTTGGGCTGCACGAGAGACACCAGCTGTGTAGCAATGAGATACCTCCTTGACTTCCCGACAATGGAACACAGGATCCAGATCTGGAGAGCTCGTGCATACTTAAAAATAAGTTCAGATGAGCAGCACCCTCTGCATGACGCTATATTCAGAGAAAAGGGTGACAGGCTAAAGATGGGGCAAATCATGGATGGGTCGGGCGGAAGATGTCGTCAGACAGGCCTGCAGTCTTACCAGTATCAACCCCGGCAAGGAATGGGTGCCGGTGCCTCCAGCTTTTAAGTGCACTTTCTCCTGCATTATCACACTCGACAGACGATGCAGAGAGCAGAACCCGGCCGCCGTCAATGCAGAGGTTAACGCGCTCATCTATGAACACTCAGATAGCCCCGAAGTGCTCATCTATACAGATGGATCTGTTGTAAAGCAGCAGAGAAGTGCGTGGGCATTTACAGCCCGTTCAGCGGGCCAAACCGTTCAAGAATCCAGTGGTGCCCACTCTATGACCACGAGCAGCATGACGATGGAGGTGATGGTAGTTACACAGGCCTTCATATGGCTGGAATCACAGCATTATACCAACGTGTGTGTACTAAGTGATTCAATGAGCATTATTCAGAAGGTCGAAGCTGGATATGTACGTAGACAGTAGACTGAATCACTGCGGAAGTCTGTTGTCCGTAAAGTCACCTTCATCTTCGTCCCTGTAGATGGTCAGCCCATGGATCGTGCCGATGTTATTAACGTCCTTAAAGATATGGCGAGAACAGAGGACTTTGACGTCAGTGATTCCACATCGCTGTCTAGGATGAAAGACTTGGGAATAAGAATCGGCACGGCCAGACGCGAGAGGTACATCGGGAAAACAAAGCGCCTCGTCAACCAACACAGAACTGGCACTATTAGCCTCCGGACGCAGATGCATATGCTGGGGGGAGGATCTGAGCACCTATGGACATGTCCGGAGTGCAATGAAGATACCCCAACTGATAACTGATAACTGATAACTGATTGATTAATTAGTTTAGTTTACTCTACGGATCAACATCACGGCACACGGGTGTAAACTATACGTGCTCCGTTCTACTCCTAACTCAAGTCTGAATCCGGAGAATTTCAGCTCAGTGCACGAACTCAGTAGCACCGGTTAGGATTCTGAAATACCTTGAGTAGATTTTTAAGTAAAAATTTACCCGGGAAGTGCCGTAAGGCTACTTTTTTCGATTTCCAACTGCCAGGGGATTTTTTACGTGCGCAACAATACTCACGGGTGTCTGATCTCACTACTCAGAGACCAGGGGACATATGTTTACTAGAAGTCGACGTGAAAACATCCGCGGGACCTCCAACACTCGAGGCGGACAACATACGTCGAGACTACTCAGCCCCCTCATAACAATACACACAAAACACCTACAAGAAACATTACAATACACAGATCACAAACCATTACTAGCAAATATCAGTACAGATACTACAGAAGTGCTGCCATCAAAACAATCACTATATTGGAAATTAGACCGCACACTAATACAACATACAGGTTATGTCCAGAGACTGATGGCATAGTATACGACGACATCAATAGGTGTACCGACAACGAGCTAGAGAAACTAGCAGACATGTACATTAACATTATAGGGAGTGCTAGCATCAAAGAGGAGTGGTTACACAGCTATCTGATTCCCTTGCCGAAGCCTGGCAAAGATCACACAAAAATTCAGGGATATCGAGTTATAGCCATGCAGAATACAATAGGCAAGCTGCTGGAGAAGTTAATTGCCAGGAAAATATCAAGCCAGCTAGAGAGGCAAGGTGTTTTCCCACCTACCCTGGGAAGGTACCGTCCAAAAAGAGAAACTTGGACGAATGCAGCAGTTTTTGCCCATGATGTCTATGAAGGTTTCCACTCAGGCATTGAAACCTTTGCTGCAGCAATTGATCTTGAGGACGCGTACAACAGAGAACCATTGGGTTTTTTAATGTTTCAGCTTATTGAACTCAAAATAAGTCCAATCCTCCTTAGTTTTATCGCTGCAGCCCTCTTCCAAAGGAAAGTAGTTTTTAGATGTGGCAGTTGGACTTCGGAACCAACAACAATATATCCTGGCCTACCACAGGGATCACCATATTCGCCGGTACTGTTCAACGCCTACACAGTGAGAATCACCAGTGAGCAGATCACTGGACTTGGTAGGACATGTCATATGCCGATGATGTTTTAGTGTATGGTCACGTTAAGGATAGAGATCAGGTTGCTCTGGAACTACAAAACGAACTCAATCGCATAAGTACTTGGCAGACACACAACGTCCACTGCATAGTGAAATTATGAAGATGAAGGGCAGCAGGATAAAAAGAGGACAGTCGTGGATTTGTCAAGCCGAAGACATTCTTCAACAGGTGTGTTCACTTGAGGACTTAGAGCCTGGCGAGGAGTGGGTACAAATGCCAGCAGATTTCTGCACATCCTTTTCAGTTTGCATCCAACTAGATAGAAAATGCAGACAAGAAAATCCGGCTGCTGTGGAAGCTGAAGTACAAGCGTTGATTTATGAGAATTCGCTAGACGGTGATGCTGTAATCTAAACAGATGGTCTGTCGTCCGACATGTGAGAAGCTCATTGGCCTTTACGGCTCGGGCCGGAGGGAGAATTGTGAAGGAGGACTCTGGTGCTTTTGTTGAGACTACAAGTAGCCTGACTATGGAAGTCATGGCAGTAAGTAAAGCAATATCATGGCTCGATACACATACATTCAATAGGGCATGTTTCCTTAGCGACTCAATTAGCATGGTCAAGAGGATAGAGGTGTGGTGGATCCGAAGAGAATGGTTGCTGTCTCTGGAGTGGTCTCGACTGGCAAAGATTAGTTTCATCTTCGTGCCAGGGCATGCGGGAGTACAAGGAAATGAGCGGACTGACAAGCTCGCAGGTAAGGCTACTGTGGAGGGCGGACGCGCCATGGGCCAGGCTGACATTCTGAATGCTCTACGAGAAGCAAGACATTTGCGAGAACCAATTGATGACTGTGAATCTACAACTATGGTCAGACTGCGAGAACAGCAAATTAAAAGAGGTGAGGCCAAACAAGAACACTACGCAGGAAGCCAAAGAAGATTGATAAACCAACACAGAACTGGTGTCGTTAGCCGCTACACGCTGCGGGATTTGCTGAGGAGGGGATCCGAGCAATTATGGACTGAATGGTTCGATGTGCAATGAGGATGATCTGTCGACTAACTAACTAACTAACTAACTAACTAACTAACTAACTAACTAACATAACACACCTTATTCTCGCATACACGCACAGTACATCCGCCGTTAACATAACATATTTTTCTATATACTAAAGAACACAATACATAATAGAACACAACTTGCATGCAGCATACACAGACTACAACAAGAACACATCATACAAACAGCAATACACCTCACAAAACAGACTAACAGGAATGCACATCACTTACACACACTAGAATCACAATTAGAACAACACCAGCAACATAAATTCTGTGGTGCACTCCTTAGAACTAAGCTCACTATCATATCACAAGAAACTCACAGAAAACAACACCTGGCAATAGAATAAAACATACAACGCAATAGACATATAGTAGTAATAATAGACATGCAAGGAAACACACAAACACAGGAAACACATATATCAAAGTCATTCCAACAGTACTACACTGACCTATATACAGCAGAACCAGCCAAAACACAAACACAAAATAGGTTCATACAATACACAAAGAAACTGTCTGACACATATACAGACATACTAGACACAGAGCTTACATTACCAGAGATAACACGTTCACTCAATCAAACGAATAAAAGACAAAACACCAGGACCAGAAGGACTCACTGTAGAAATCTACCACAATTTCTTCCCTGTCCTAGGCAGTTCCTTCTAAATGTAGCAGAATGTATTAGTTAGGTGCGCAAGGCTACAGCACGCTTGAGCATCAGGAGGAAATGAGAAGAAAGATGCTCAAGTCGTGACGTGGCTTGTTGTTGGGGCAGTCAGACAACACCTAGGACTAATAAACAGAGGTCGTCATCATGTGTGTATTCTACTATGACTTTGTATCAGCCATAACGTTCAATAAAGCTGTTTTATATTAGTCCTTGATTCGTTAGTCCTCTATGCTTCACACTGTTACAGAGGACGAAATGGCGCCGCAGACCAGCACCTCGATTTTTGCCGCGGCCACAATGCGAAGTATGAAAACCGGCTTGCCATGGCGGACTTTTGTGAGATTGTTACCATCCTACTGAGCAAAAGAATATGAACAACCAACAAGTTTTCTCTGGGTCCTTCGAAACAAAACTCTAAGGCCGGACCATTCTTTTTTGGAAGTCAAAAATTCGAAGCATTTTTTTGGACTGACCAAATTAAAATCAAGATTTTGAGATGGAACCACCTACATAATATAGTTGCCAGTGAAGGGAAGCTGTTCCACATTGTTGCCACCTGAGTCGATGTAATTTTCAATAAAAAAATTGCCATGACGTTCGAATTGTCATCTGTTCCAGCCGTTGGTTGAGGGTCAACCAGACACACGTTAAGATTGTCCAGGCTCAAGAACAAGAAACTTCAAAACAAATATAATCAAATAGAGACGTTGTTCTGAGAGAGCAGTTATCTACTTTGCATCAAGATTACCTGGAGCTAACTGAAAGCCGTTGAACCGTGACATTGAGTGTCTGAAGAAACAAGGCAGTTGCTCATTTGAAAAATAAGAAGAAATGAGAAAGTTTTCAACAAAAGCGATATCGTTAGGGAACCCTCGGAGGTGGTTCGGCGGACTGGGCTGCCGACCTGCTGAAGAGGGGACCCAAAGATAAATCGCTTTATAGAGCTATACCAGTTTCAAGACGTCGCTTTGATGTGCACTGTTATCGGGTGAAGAGAAGGCTCAAGGCTGGTAGGGGCCCAACCAGGGGATGAAGGTACTGAAACTTGAGAAGAAGAAACTCACTGAAGTTGCGTGATCGTTTGGATGATCGTTTCAACTAATACAGACTCCTAGCGTTTGAGTTCTACCTGACAAGAAAATTTTCAGCGGACATAGAGGAATCCATCTTTCTTGGATCAGGAGCAGAGATAATGGTAATTGGTTAAACTTTAAATATCATTTTAGGTACCATTGACTGGTTGAAGAATTCCTATTGCGTAAGTTAAATACGATCATATCTTTAAATTAGCTTGTTACAAATGTGAATTTGATTTTATTAGTATATACTGAAATATTTCAGCATGACAGAACAAGATTCATTGGCACAAGTTTTGACGGGGGTAGGAACGGTAATAGATAAACTCAACACAGTCATGAAACAACAAGGAATGGCAACTGAAATTGTTAAGTTTAGCGGACAGGCAAGAGATTTTAAGAAGTGGATAACTTCCATAGAGAAATATGCATATTTGGTGTCAGCATCAGATGAAGAGAAAATGAAACTTGCTTATCAGGCAGCAACAGAACCGGTTTCTGATCATATCAGAAGAAAATTAGAGGCTAGAGTAGATGAGACATGGGAGCAGTTCAAAGACGACCTGGCCCATAAGTATGCGGAAATAGCGGACCCACAACATGCGTTTTCGGTGTTAAGACAGTCCAAACAAAACACTGGAGAGACGGTACAATTGTTCAGCGATAGGTTGATTAACCTGGCTGAAGAAGCATTCTTAGGACAGAATGTACGAGGAGAAGAGGTGGAGATGATGTTGGTCGGGACTTTTGTAGATGGTATAAAATCCGATGGACTGAAATTTAAGCTGATGAGAGAAAACCCTGAGAGGTTATCACAAGCTGTAGATATTGCGGTACAAGAGGAGAATTTGAGACGTAGATTTAGATTGAGAACAGGACGAGAAATAGGAACTAGTCGAGAAGACAGGATTGAGGAGGCTATGGAGATAGGACAAACAAGGTTCGGATGGAATAGGAGAGGAAGTATACAGACATTACAGGGTAGTAATAGAAATGCTTATGATGGAAGAAGACAAATGAGAAATCCTACAAGTGAGACGGTAGGTAACACAAATAACACAAATATAGTCTGTTGGTTTTGTGGTCAACGGGGACACATTTTTCGCTTTTATGGTAACAGGCGTGTCCAGTCGAATATACAAAGTAGAAATGGCAATAGCAGAGTAAATGGGAATCTCGAAGATAGACACAGAAGATTTACAAGTACAAGAACGCAGGAAAACCGGCGCCCTACCTATTAAATAGGACCTGTAGTAGGAGGGAAAATAACAAGGTCCCAAGTTTTAAAGAATATTTTAATAACAGGTATAGTAGGACGAGTAGAGAATACTTTCAACTAGATGAAATTAAACAGTTAACAGAGAAGAAAACAGATCCTAACTCATGTATAATAGAAATAGGAACATATAGAGTTCGTACATTAATTGATTCAGGAGCTCATGTTAGTGTAATTAAAGAAAGTTTTTTATATAAAATAATGAGAAGTTGTAGAATATTTAGGAGTCATAATAATCTTCACTTTGTTACAGGACAGAATTTACAAGTAATTGGACAAACAATGATGAATTTTAAATTAGGAGGGATCAACGTAAGACATCTTTTTCATGTAGTGAAAGATTTAAATATAAATATGCTTATAGGAAGAGATTTTTTAATAAAAAACGGTGTAAGACTTTTTTTTTGATTTACACAAATTAAAATTCAAGGACGTATATGTAGATTTGGAAGAAGACATGCATATATCATCACTGGTTAGAGTTAAAATGTCTACGACGTTAAAACCACAGTCGGTTAATTTGATACAAGCAAAGGTAAAGAGAAACCCATATTATGTAGCAGGACACACAGTTAGAATCACTGAATTGCAAAAGGAAGTAATTGATGAGCCTGGTCTAGAAGTCCCGGATGGAATAATATCATTAGATAAACACTTAACTTTTCCAGTAATGATTATTAACAACACAGGTAGAGAAATTAGACTATACAGAGGATGTGTAATAGCCAAAGTAGAACATAACATTAATGACATATTAGCAACACATAGAGTAGAAATGCCGGGAACAAATTATTCAGAAACTCCTAGTGGAAGAATTAATAACAGACGCAGACGCGGAAGAAAAGGAAACGTGCAGAAAGATGAATTGATCCATCCATTCAGAAGAAATATAGCCCAAATACATTCACTAGACAAAATGACAAGAGAGCAAGACTTGTTGGCACAGTTAACAACTCCACCAGAAAATAAGAAAATATTAGAACAACTTATAAAAGAGAATCAGGATGTATTTGCAATTAATGATTTAGAATTGGGAAGGACAAAAACAGTTACAATGGAAATAGATACGGGAAATCATCCACCAATTAGTTTAAACCGTATAGAACTCCCTTAAGAAATAGAGAAAGTGTTGAAAAGGCAATAGAATATATGTTGAAAGCAGGAATAATAACAAGATCAAAGTCAGAATGGTCATCTCCGATTGTAATTGTGACCAAACTCACATCGATTCTGTTGTAACTACAGGGCGTTGAACAAGATCACTAAGAATGTAGCGTACCCATTGCCGGTGATTGATGATATTTTGGGCTTACTTAATGGCTCTACATTTTTCACAACACTAGACACAAGATCAGGATTCTGGTGTATCCCGATGTCGGAGGATGCTCAAAAGAAAAGTGCTTTCTGTACTCATATGGGTTCTTACGAATTCTTACGAATGCCATTCGGGGTTCGAACGGCTCCATCTCACTACATGCTGTTAATAAATGAAGTATTAGAGGGTATGCAAAAGTTTGCATTGGCATACATAGACGACATTCTAATCTATACAGCAGGGGATGTGGATGATCACTTAAAACATGTAAGATTAGTATTCGACAGATTAAGAATACATGATGTTAAATTGAAGCTTAGTAAATGCGAGTTTTTAAAAACAGAAACAAAATATTTGGGGTATATTATTAATAGAGACGGAATTAAAACAGACCAATACAAGATAAAGGTTATTAAAGAGTTACCTCCTCCAACTAACGTAAAAGAAGTTCGTGCTTTTATCGGAACCTGTGGGTATTATAGGCGTTTCATTCCAGGGTTCTCAAAAATAGCAGAACCTATTACTAACTTAACTGGCAAATACGCTAGATTTAAGTGGGATGATGAGTGTCAAAAAGCGTTCGAGTTTTTAAAAAATAGCTTAACAGTAGTGCCACTATTGACACATCCAGATTTGAATAAACAGCTAATACTATATACAGATGCTTCAGATAATGCTATAGGAGCGTGTTTGGTTCAACCATATGAAGGAAAATAATCTGGAATACCAGAGGTTAAAAATGAAAGGCCAATTTATTTCTTGTCTCATAAACTTATCAGGTCTCAGCGCAAATGGTCGACTATCGAGAAGGAGGCTTATGCTATTCATTATGCTCTACAGAAACTTAACTACTATCTACATAACGCAAATTTTATTATTAGAACTGACCACATGCCTTTAAAATCTTTGTTAGAAGCTCCAGTGTAGAACAGGAAAATACAGACATGGGCATTGAATCTACAGGGATACAACACAAGAATAGAATACATACCAGGTAGGATTAACACATGTGCTGATTTATTGTCTAGGATCCCGTATCCACAGTCATCAGGAAACACGGAAGATGAAGGTGAACCGGAGATAGATGACCGAAACTGGCAAGTAAATATATTAGATTCTGCCATAATAAACAGAGAAGATTTTGAGAGTTTACCATCGGATCAAGAGTCTGAATCTAGAGCAGAAGACCCACATTTAGCACATTTTAATATGAAAGAAGAACAAGAATTAGATCCAAAAGTCTTACAAATAAAACATAAATTAAAAGAAACGGATGAGAATAAGTATAAGAAGAATTATTTAGTTTTGCAAGAGGATGAACAGTTATATTACATGAGGGAAAGAAACGAACAGCTAAGGACATATATTCCAAAACATTTGTAAAGTGAAGTTTTAAAAGCATATCATGATAAGAATGGTCATCTCGGTCGTGATAAATTAGTGAAAGCACTCACGAATAAATATTATTGGCCGAATTTATTTAAAACTGCTTGTAAATATGTTGATACGTGTGAAAGATGCAGATTAAGGAATATGAAAACAATTAAGTGTCCTCTACAAGATACAGATATTCCTCAGTTTCCTATGCAAAAAGTTAGTTTAGATATATCAGGTCCTCACCCTAGAACACTATCGGGGAATGTGTATCTGATTCATATAGTGGACGTCTACAGTCTCTGGCCGAAAATCTATGCAATCCCAGATAAGAGCGCAGATACTATCATTAATATCTTTTTACAGGAATTCATCCGAAGGTTTAGTTGCCCACAAAGTGTACTTACGGATAATGGTAAAGAATGTGTGAATAAAAAATTTGAAAAGTTATTAAAAGATTTGAATATAAAACATATAAAGACCTCATACTATAGACCTTCTTCAAATGCTAGGAACGAAAGACAACATAGGACATTGTACGATGTTATAACAAAGATTGTCGATGAACATGAAAAAGATTGGGATCTACTCCTAGGACCTGCGCTTAGCGCTATACGCACAAATCAAAATGAGAGTACGGGGTTTTCACCATTTTATTTAATACACGGGAGAGAGCCAATACTACCTATAGATAATCTGTTAAAACCAAGACGTAAATACATGGGGAAGACTTTCAAGAGACCATCATACAAGAAATGCATAAAGCACACGTAAGATTAAAGAATAATATAATTAAAGCTAGAGAAAGACAGAAAAAGTACAGAAACGTTAATACAAAATTACAGGAATTTAAAGTAGGTGATAGAGTTTATTACAAAAAGCATAGAAGGAACTCTAAGTTTGATGCTCGTTGGGTTCCAGGTTATTACATTTTAGAAAAGCTAAGAAATGTATCGTACAGTATAAAGAACCAGATCACGGGACATGTGGCAAGGGCACACGTAGAGCACGTAAGAAGAGATGAGGATGAGAAGGGAAATAATAATTATAATAATAATTATTATTCAGACACCGGATACTTAGATGAACAAGTCGTCAGAAGAGCTACAATAACCCCAGGTTTTGGAAAAGATCCAGCACAAAGTCAGTTAATAACAACTCCAGTTTGCGATGATACTCAAGAACTGACAATACCGAAAACGATAAAAGAAAAAAATATGAATGAGGGTCATTATGATAGTATAGAATCTATGGAAGAAGAAATAGGTGCTCCATTTAAGAATACTAGACAAGCAACGAAAAGGAGAATAGAGAGACAAAGGGAAAGAGAAGTAAAAAGACAGAGAAGAATTAGAGATTATTCAACAAGCGGCGAGGATATGCCTCTACTGGAAATGTCGTTAAGAAATAATGATAGACAAATTAGATGGGATATAGAAAAGAAAAGATTGGCAGCTGCTAGTAATAGACAGACAGATGAAGAAGAAATGGATGAGAATTCGGAATCAAATAGTAGTATGAAAGATACGGTATACGAAGAAGAAGATATTGATGTGGAGATAGCACTTATTCAAAGAAACTTGGAGTTATTTAAGAAGTGGAAACGTAGGAGGTAAATTGATAGAAAATACTGCAGATAGCAAGATATAAGTTTCATGATTTAAAAAGGAAAGAGATACTTGATGAAGTATATGACACAGTTGAAATAGAAAAGGGTTCTATTGATACTTTTCATACATTGTCTTGAGGAGTAGACATAGTTAGGCATTAAGATAACTAATATAGAGGTAAATTCGAGTGAAACATATATTTTTTTCTCTGTGATTTAATTGCCGATTGATTTTATGTTTTGACTTCTTGAGTTTTCTTAGATAGATAAGTAAGTTATTGTTAGTCCATAAAAGAGACTAACAATATATAGGATGTATGTTATATTATTTTAAAATATGTTTTTCCTTGAATGAGTTGATATCTTTATTTAATATCGGGGGAAACATAAATGATGTACAAAAAATTGGGGGGTTATGATGTCCTGTTGTGATTTTATTTCGCTTAACTTATAATTTAAGTGAAATGTTTTGTGTGTTAAATAAGAATTACCTTGTTTATAAATGTGTTGGTTAAGTTGAGTTTAAATTACAAACAGTTATGGTTTTGTCCAGTACACGGGACTTTATATAATAACCTTCGTTCAGAAAATAGTAATAAACTACTGAGGACTAGCAGAGAGACACATTATCTTGGTGAATAATATGTTCATGGGTATTCTATTGCTGTGATAATCAGCATGAAGAGGTTGATATGGCTATGAAGTATTAGAAACATATCCCGGGGATGGCTATGAGAAAGTAAAATAGGAGCTGCATTAAAGTCAG
Source organism: Cepaea nemoralis (assembly GCA_014155875.1). Lineage (NCBI taxonomy): Eukaryota > Metazoa > Mollusca > Gastropoda > Stylommatophora > Helicidae > Cepaea > Cepaea nemoralis. The sequence continues at coordinate 49,066 of JACEFZ010014616.1, forward strand.
CATTATGTGAAGATATATGGATTGGAGACCATATTATGAGTAATGATATAAGGTTGGGTATATGGAATAGAAAAAAAAGGGGGGCTGTGAATGGCAGCATATAAGGTTGGGTATATGGAATAGAAAAAAAAGGGGGGCTGTGAATGGCAGCATATAAGCTTGGGTATATAGATGGACAAGGAAGCATATCATGGGATGTGAGGGGGCAAGATTTAGGAGCTGTGAAAAATCAGCGATAATTAATTTAAAATGTTCATGGAATATGAACATTGGCTCGTGGTTGAAGATGAGATAAGTGAAATATAGACAAGGTTGTGGATGGCAATATAAATGTTGAGTATATAAATGTTGAGAAAACTTAGAGCAACTTAATTTATAGTGAACAGATATGTATTTCATAAGATATATGTTAAAAATAAAACTTTCTACAAAAGTTTTTTCGTGGGTAAGAGAGGTAAATGTGATTGTGTTGACTATTCATTCCTTTATACTTTTCATAAACTGGGTGCGCACCCCTTCTTTACTTTTTCTAACTACATTTTTTTCTGTCTATCCTGTGTTGTGAAAGAGTGAGAGATTTCATAATGTCAAGTGTACGATAACGATTGATACGAGACGTTATTATGATATATATATATTGTAAGGAAACTTTGAAGAGCCAAGAACGAAGAAGAAGTTCATAGTGGTTTACTATGTGGCAGGGGAAAGAGTTACGAATAGAATATTTACTTAAAATAGAGTTGGTTTGGGGCAGATTAGAGGAATTGTGGGAGGTAAGGAAAGAGAAGGTATAGAATAGAGGGATTAGGGGTAAAGACTTTTGAAGGGAAAAAGTCTTTTCAAAACATAGGAAGGTGTAGCAGAATGTATTAGTTAGGTGCGCAAGGCTACAGCACGCTTGAGCATCAGGAGGAAATGGGAAGAAAGATGCTCAAGTCGTGACGTGGCTGGTTGTTGGGGCAGTCAGAAAACACCTAGGACTAGTAAACAGAGGTCGTCATCATGTGTGTATTCTACGATGACTTTGTATCAGCCATAACGTTCAAATAAAGCTGTTTTATATTAGTCCAAGATTCGTTAGTCCTCTATGCTTCACACTGTTACATCTCGCATACACCCACAGTACATCCGCCGTTAACATAACATAATTGTCTATATACTAAAGAACACAATACATAATAGAACACAACTTGCATGCAGCATACACAGACTACAACAAGAACACATCATACAAACAGCAATACACCTCACAAAACAGACTAACAGGAATGCACATCACTTACACACACTAGAATCACAATTAGATCAACACCAGCAACATAAATTCTGTGGTGCACTCCTTAGAACTAAGCTCACTATCATATCACAAGAAACTCACAGCAAACAACACCTGGCAATAGAATAAAACATACAACGCAATAGACATATACTAGTAATAATAGACATGCAAGGAAACACACAAACACAGGAAACACATATATCAAAGACATTCCAACAGTACTACACTGACCTATATACAGCAGAACCAGCCAAAACACAAACACAAAATAGGTTCATACAATACACAAAGAAACTGTCTGACACATATAAAGACATACTAGACACAGAGCTTACATTACCAGAGATAACACGTTCACTCAATCAAACGAATAAAAGACAAAACACCAGGACCAGAAGGACTCACTGTAGAAATCTACCACAATGTCTTCCCTGTCCTAGGCAGTTCCTTCTAAATGTCTACCAAGAAGCTTTTCACAAACACGAACTCCCCAAGAGTTGCAACAAGTCATATATAACACTCATACCTAAATGCAACACAGTCAAAACACAATTGAATAACTATAGACCCATATCATTTTTAAACAGACTACAAAAAAACTTTAATTTGGATGCTTGTTGCAATGTCTAATGTATGATCCACACCGTGACACCATTAAACTTATTTGCATAAATTACGTGTGAATGAGAATATATGGAGTATGAAAGAATTTCTATTGAAAGAGTTTAGTATGCATGACAGCAAATGATTACTTCACAATCATCATCAACAAGTAGTTAGTTAGTTAGTTAGTTAGTTAGTTAGTTAGTTAGTTAGTTAGTTAGTTAGTTAGTTAGTCGCAGTTCCAACTTCACAGCAACGGGTCGTCCCCATTATGCTCCGTTCCTGTGCCAGTGAATATCACACAAAACGCTCCCCACTGCCCAATGTGAAAAGTGGAAAAGAAGGAGTCTCGACAAACAACAGCCCGCACAGATACACTGTGCATAATGCCGCCACCAGAATGTCAACACACCAGTCCCCCACGAAACACCCAGTTAATCTCTGATGGAATCGGCAGTCATTTTCCTATCTGAATGTTTCCTAGATGTTCACCCACACACGAAAATACAGTTCATCGCTGATGGCAGTGGTAGTCAACCAGAAGCCCAGAAGTCACGTATTTCTGCATAAGGCAAAAATCGGTCAACTCTGGGACATTGCCAATTGCCATCGCTCCGAACATGCAGTCACGTTCCAAAAAATCTAAGGCAGATTCAAAAGCATTTCACACGAAACTCACAGCTCACAGTGTCATACGTATATATGACTATTTATGTTCTATTCACAAATGTAAAAAGAGAAACACACAACGTACCTTGAAAATACACACTGCTTTGTACAAAATAAAACCACATTAAAATGGGATTTTGTAATTGAAATTATGTTAAGGGACATAACTTAACAGTTATTTCAAGGGACATTACTAAATGTAGATTAAATCTATTATATGACACACATATTAGTAATAGTAGCATTTGTCTTAATCAGTTATTCTCTGAAAAGAAATCAGCGCAAGGAAAAGATAAGTTAAAGAGAAGTAAAAATTTAAGTTCGGTTCTAAGATTTTGTAAAATTAATCGTTTTCTCATTTCTCATCGATATTTCAATTGCTCTTTAAGCTATTGCGACATTTATGCTGATCTGGTAAAATTAAGTTTCTTGTCCTGCAAGAAACAAATGAAGATCGTAAACTGATTAGAGTCATTAAACGTAGACAGTCACAATTTTTTGGGCATGTTAGGAAAAGAAGTGACTTGGAGAACTTGGTGACAACTGGTAAGATCGAAGGGAAGAGACCAAGGGAAAGACCGAGAAGTAAATACCTGGATGGCTTGGCCACGTGACATGGTCGAGATAGGAACACTGAGCTGATCCACGACTCTGGTGATCGAGTGAGATGGCAGAACATGAGCGCACACGCTTACCGGCATGGCACATGATGGATGGATGGATGGTAAAAATAAATATTTTTGGGTTGGCCTGTTAAAGACCAAAATATCCTATGATTTTCTTTATATATATATATATATATATATATATATATATATATATATATATATATATATATATATATATATATATATATATATATATATATATAATTCAAGAAATAAGGTGGCCAGGAGAGGGTACTTTAGAGCAAAATGGAATGATTATAATAAATGGAGGAAACACCCAAAATGAACATGAATTAGGAACAGGATTTGTCATCAAAAAAGAGTTATGGGGGAACGTTTTAAACTTTAAAGCTGTTAATGACAGGATTAGTAAATTACGAATAAAAGGTAAATGGAAAAATATAACGATGATTAAAGTACATGCACCTACTGAAGAGAAAGAAGATGATATTAAAGAAGACTTTTATAATGATCTGGAAGGTGTCATAGAAGAAACAACCAAACAGGACATCCTGATTGTGCTGGGAGACTTCAATGCAAAAATAGGTAGAGAGCAAACTAATACAAAAGTAGCCGGTATGGAAAGCCTACATACAACTTCAAATGATAATGGATGGAGAATCAACAACCTGGCAGAAGCCAAAGGACTGCAGATTAGCAGTACCAGACTACAAAGAAAGGATGTATACAAACAAACTTGGAAATCATGTGACAAGAGAACCTATAATCAAATAGATCACATTTTAATTAACAACAGAAATGCATCAAACATACATCAAGTTAGAAGTTATAGAGGAGCTGAGTGCCACAGTGACCACTTCCTCGCAAAATTTAAAATAAAACTTAAGAGAGCTTTCTATACTAAATTACAAAGATTACACCCAACATATAACAGAGAAAAACTACAAGAAATTACAGTCAAAGAGAAATTTACAGATGAAATAAAATTTAAACTTGAAACTCTGCAAAACCCTTCGGAGGAAAGCGTTGACCAAACTTGGTTGAAAATCAAGAATACAATTCAATCTACCACAGAAGCATGTCTCAGTGTGTTAACCACGCATAGAAAGAACAGATGGTTCAATCAAAAATGTGAAGAAGCAGTCATTAGGAAAAAGAATGCCAGACGTGTATGGTTAAATGACATCAATAACATCCAAAAGGAGGAGCATTATAGAAATGAATGTAAAGAGGCTACAAAAATAGTCCGACAGCAGAAGCGAGAATATATGAGTAATATAATCAAAGATATGGAAACTAATCACTAGAAAAATGAATCCAGAAAGTTTTAAAAAAAACTGAAGTCAATTAAACGAGGGCACCAACAAAACACATATGGTTTAAAAGTCAAAAATGGGAATATGATAAATATCAATGAGGTAATGTGCAATACATGGAAAGAATAGTTTGTTGAATTACTAAATTGTGAAGCTCCAAGTAACACTTTCCCACAGGAAGAGGTTCTAACGTGTGAACCACAAAATGAAGAACCTAGATTTGAAGAAATCCTATATGTAATCACACGACTTAAAAACTATAAGACAACTGGGACTGATGGAATTGCTGCTGAATTTATAAAGGCAGGTGGTCATGCATTACATCTAAAGCTATACGAACTAATAATAAAAATCTGGAGGACAGAAGAATTACCCCATGACTGGAAAGAGTCATTATTGATACCTATCTTTAAGAAAGGAGACAAGTTCCAATGTGAAAATTATAGAGGAATATCCCTTCTGTCCACAAGCTATAAGATACTATCCGCAGTATTACTAAATAGACTACAACCATATTCAGAAGACATATTAGGTGACTACCAGGCAGGTTTTAGACGAATCAGATCAACAATAGATCAGATATTTATCTTACGACAAATAGCCGAGAAAAATTGGGAATATAAAAGAGATCTCCATAACATTTTTGTGGATTTTAAAAAGGCTTATGATAGTGTCCATAGGAATAGTCTATGGAATGCTATGCAGGAATTTGGAATACCAAGGAAGTTAATCAACATGACCAGACTATGCATGGAAGATACTTATAATATAGTAACATATAAAGGCAGGAAATCAGACCCTTTCCAAATAACATCTGGCTTGAAACAGGGTGATGCACTATCGCCGCTACTCTTCAATCTGGCTCTAGAGAAAGTTGTAAGGAAGGTAAAGGAGGAACTGTGATATTGGAGGAACATCCAAGCTGCTTGGTTATGCAGATGATATAGATATTATAGGAGAAAATGAACAAAAGACATTGAAAATATTGACTCACTTAAAAGAAAACAACCCACCAGATGGGGCTGGTTATCAACCAAGATAAGACAGAATATATGGTAATTTCAAGAGAAGGAATGGCTAAAAACTCTGGCCACATACAAATAGATAATATGACCATTAAAAGAACGGAAACATACAAATACCTGGGTACAATCTTCAACTGCTCCAACATCATAAGGAAGAAATACAAACTAGAATCAATTCTGGAAATAAGATATACTATGCACTACAACATCTACTAAAATCAAATGCGTTATCTCGTAACACCAAGATCACAATATACAAAACACTGATCAGACCAGTTGTGCTGTATGGCTCTGAAACCTGGAGTACAACGAAAGGAGACGAAGCCTTGCTACAAACCTTTGAGAACAAAGTCTTAAGACGCATCTTTGGACCCATTAGGGATACACAAAGTGGAGAGTGGAAAAGAAGAAGTAACAAAGACATTTATGATCTGTTTAAGTCCCCGCTAATCACTGGTATCATGAAGGCTAATAGACTACAATGGTTGGTGCATATAGAAAGAATGGACGATAATAGGGGAAACAAAACTCGCTTACATTCAGGAAATAAATGACCGTAGACCCCGATGTAGACCAAGAAGACGGTGGAGAGATTATATATATATACAGACCTACAAACACTTGAAATCAACGACTGGCAAGAGAAGGTCAAACAGAGAGACGAATGGAGACGGAGTGTATCTGCAGCAAAGAACCTCAATGGCTCGGAACGCTGAAGAAGAAATATATATATATATATATATATATATATATATATATATATATATATATATATATATATATATATATATATATATATATATATATATATATATATATATATATATATATATATATATATATAGCTAGTGCTCGACTTACGACCACGATGGGTTCCGACAGGCCGGTCGTAACACGATTTGGTCGTAAGCTGAGTACGCTATGTGTACAGTAATATGAAGTGATGTTATAAATATATTTAAGTTAAATTATATCATACATTTCTTGTATTATTGTTATAAATCATAATTTTCGATGTTCATCTTGAGCCATTTGTATCATCTATACACCATGTTGTTTCTTATTTTGACATCGTCAGGTTTAAGAAAAACACTGCATTAACTGTACATGCACAACAGGTTTAATATTTGCAAAACATACAAAATACATGTGTGGAAAATACTATAGGAAACATTTTCCCAATCGGAAAACACATCAAATTGTCAGTAACATCAAAATATATAAACATGTACTGTCAAAACTGTCATTTACTGCCAATATAGTACCTTGCGGTGTATGGCAGAGGGGTCTTTGAGCCTGAGGAATAAAGGCCGCCTGGCTAGTGCAGTCGCCGCGAACTGTGCAGGTTAGGATTTTCTTTTTGCCCCCGACAGAAAAACATCCCACACCTTACCGGGGATCGAACCCGGGTCTCCCGAATGAGAGTCCGGCGTTCTAACCACTCGGCCAGCCGCTCCTCATAAACATGTACGAAACATTTTATTGGCCACTGGTGCTTGGCTGCAGATCATTAATATCGTCATCTAAGGCAGCAGTTGGTTTTTTTCATAAACATGGTGAGCTTTGTCTGAAATGTATAAGAAGTTTAGGTACTTCAATTTTAATTCACCGCAACAGACGTCACGAGGCTATATTTAGCTTTAGCAGCTATATATAGCTTAGTTAGCAGCTATATATAGCACTGGCGGGGGATCTCCGTTCAATTAAAGTTTTTTTTTCAGTGCGTGTCATGGCGCGACATGGCGCGAAAAAGGCGCGAAAAAGGAGCGACGAATGGTAACACAGTGTGTGTAGTACATTTTTACGTTTCATCAATTATATGATCAATTGAAAGGCCAAGGAGAGAAACAAGAGGCAGAATGGAACACACAGGCATCTACTCGATTCCTACATGTGCGAATTCTGTGGCGTCGTCGCACTAAATGTGCTGGCCTAGATGTGTTCAACACCATTCTAGCTGACATTGTTCGATTCTGGCCACCCCAACAATAGTCTGCAGTCTGGCCACCGCCGCAACACTAGTCTGCAGAATATGATTGCCAACTCATGCATACAGCAGTATCATCCAGCAATGGGCCCTTGTCAGGGCCACTAGAAGAATGCCATAACGGAACGGGCCCTTTTCAGGGTCACCAATTAGCACACAATAACAGCCCCTAAGTGTGCACAAGATTATACAACCACTGAAATATTCAGGTCAACTCACACACATAACTGAACCATTTGCTGCACACCGACAACGTTATTCCGGTCAAGGTCATGCACACCGAGATACAGCGCGAATAAGGGGACTCCAGGATATGACGTGTGCCCTGGAATTCCGTGTTTGCGGTGAATTACAATTGAAGTACCGAAGTTTATCCAGTAAAGATAAACCTTCTGATAATCCCTTAGTGGTGAAATTTCTTTCTGGCTCATCCTCTTCTTTCTTGGCTTCTCTTCTTTCTTCTTCCGCCACTCTTTCTTCTTCCAGTTCGATTAACTCTTCATTTGTAAGTTCTCCGGATTCTTTGTCTAGCAACTCTTCCACATCTTCAATTTCACACTCCAAAGAAAGGTCTTTGGCGAGGTTTACTATTTTTTCCCGAATCGTTTCAAGTTCATGTTCACTGTCAAATCCATGAAAATCATTAGCATAGCGCTTAACACAATTTTTCCAGATGCCATTCATGCACTTTGTCGTCACAGCCTCCCAGGCGGTAGCTATATTCTTGATACACATTAAAATGCTGTAGTGTTTCCAAAAATCTCGCACTGTTAGTTCTGGGTCAGCATCTATTGCGGATATTGCTTGATCGAAGGTGGTTCTGAGATAGTTGGCCTTAACGGTCGCAATTTCGACTGACAGTCGCCGTTCGACTGATAATTGAGGCAGAAATAAATCTAAAATCTAATATGGCTAGTGATTGTGGTCGTAAAGTCGAATGGTCGTAAGTTGCATAGGTCGTAAGTCGAGCAGTAGCTGTATATATATATATATATATATATATATATATATATATATATATATATATATATATATATATATATATATATATATATATATATATATAAACATTTATGTGTTTGAAAGGCATCCATCCATCACGTGCCATGCCGACAAGCGTGGGCAGTCATGTTTCGCCATCTCACTCGATCACCAGAGTTGTGGATCAGCTCAGTGTTTCTGTCTCGGCCATGCCACGCGGCCAAGCCATCCAGTTATTTACTTCTCTGACCTCCCCTTTTTGTGAATTATGTTTGTTTTAAATAGTTAAATAAATGTTTGCATATCCTTTACAGGACATCGCTGTCAACATCAGCATCTTTCAGCTGATTGTTGATTTTTTTGGCAAGATTACGCTCAGTAGTTTGCCATTGCTTTCTCAGCGGCCGGCTCACATAGCCCGTAAGTTACCGACGCGATTCGAACCACTGCTGATTCTCACCGCCGTCATTTTACTTACGAAAGTATACGAGATTACGGAGAAAAGTTGCTAATCTCTAGGCCAGGAAGCCAGCTTTAAATAGTTGCATATCCTTTATAGAACGTTGCAGTCAACACCAGCATTTTACTGCCGTTGTTGGTGTCTTGACAAGTTTTACGTTCAGTAGTGTTACATTGCTTTCTGAACGACCGGCTCCCATACCAACACGTTAACACCAGCGCGACAGGGGTGTTACACCGTCTATATATGTTGCTGAACACATTAAACATGTTTTATCATTCCATCCTTTATGAGCCATGCCGATAAGCATAGGCGGTCATGTTTTGCTATCTCACTCGATCACCAGAGTCGTGGATCAGCTCCGTGTTTCTGTCTCGACAATGCCACGTGGCCAAGCCATCCAGGTATTTACCTCTCGGTCTTTCCCTTGGTCTCTTCCCTTCGATCTTGCCAGTTGTCACCAAGTTCTGCAAGTCATTTCTTCTCATAACATGCCCAAAAAATATTGACTATCTACGTCTAATGACTCTAATCAGTTTACGATCTTCATTTGTTTCTTAAAGGACTTGTTCATTTGTTTTTCTGTCTGTCCATGGTATTCTCTGCATTTTCCTCAGAAACCACATTTCCACAGTCATCAGATGTTTTTCAGCTTGACTGCTGATTGTCCATGCTTCAAATTCATACACAAGTATGGGTTCTATGTATCCCCTCAACACTCTTTGTCTCGTTTCAATTGATATCTTTTTATTGCTCAGTTTGCTTTTCATCTTGCAAAACGCTACCTTCGCAATGGCAATTCTTGTTCTAATCTCTTCAAGGCATCTCCCATCAGATGTTATTACCGTTCCGAAATAACTGTACCGATTCGCTTATTTAAGAATATGCCCATTTACTCGTTATCACATTGTGGTATTTCGTTCTCCCCAGTGACGACCATAATCTGTGCCTTCTTACTATTCAGTTCTAACCCTAGTTGTTCACTGTGTGCAACAACCGCATCTACTGAATGCTGCAGATCCTGTTCGTTGCCTGCAATCAAGACTGTATCATCTGCATATCTAATATTATTGATGTATCTTCCCCCCAATGTTGATTCCTTCCATATCTTATATATTTCTGATAATATTTTCACTGTACAGGGAAAAAAAGATCTGGAGACATTACACATCCCTGTCTCACACCTCTTTTAATAGGCTGATATTGACCTACTTCATTATCAATTATGATGGCAGCTTGTTGTTTCCAATATATGTTTTTTACAAGTCTAAGGTCTTTCCCGTCAATTTGTAGATCTTCAAGCATCCTTATCATGTCGACACGTCTCACTTTATCGAATACCTTTGTGTAGTCAATTAAGCAAAGATATAGATCTTTGTTTACTTCTACGGAACGTTCAATTACTTTTCTCAGTATATACACAGCATTTACTGTACCCTTGCCATCTGCAAACCCACATATTTTATCATTAAATATCATTAAATCAATCTTGGACTGTTTTAGATGAATCTTATACAAACCCACATGTTTTATCATTTAAAATCATTAAATCAATCTTGGACTGTACTATATGATGCACCAAATTCCCGTTGTGCATTATGTGTTACTGAACACATTAATCATATTTTATCATTAAAAACACACATTCTTAACTCCGGTCATTGATTGAGGAAACAGTTCCTGTTCGGCCTTTTACCTCTTTGGATAACAGACAATTTGGGCATCGAATGGACGTGTATGCTTTGTGAGTTCTTGGATATTCAACTACAATAATCTATACAAATGTATTCACACATGGCTCTTCCTTTTGTGGAATTAAGTGCCCAATATTGCAATGGGAAGACATTACATCTTACAGGGACAAAGATGCTAACGGTGACGGGAGTCTGTGCGGCTATGAAAACTACGTCGGCTTTCTTAACTCATTCACCGCCAAACAAAAAGTGGGTTTGGACCAAACACAAAATGATGGCACAAAATGGAAATTAGGGGGTGTGTCACAGTAATGGTCTAAACATGGTTGAAATGGTTGCAGTTATATTGTATTATATATCAAATTAAAGGAAACTGCACAAGGAACACGACAGTGTTGCTACTATTGCTAGAGGTTAGAAATATATCACTATTGTGTTAAATTTTCTTTAAACAAATTGAAGACTGTGGTGACAGTTATTGAACATTTCCACTTACCAAGGCACTACTTCTTAATCGTTGATGAGAATGCAATGAAATTTACTGAATAATTATAAATGCACCACTTTACTTCACTAATATCACAAGAACTGCTCCGTAACACCAATAAAACACAAATAAAATGCCATTTTTTAAAGCACATCATTTTCGCACAAAATAGAAAAAGTCAGGAACACGCGAGTTAGAAGTGTAATGAGAAACACTAAAACCACCATTTTTTTTTTATTTCGTTATAATTATTATTCTTTTAAATTTAATTATTTAGATACCCTCAGCTAATTTGAGTTAGGCATAGCAAACTTAGGGGGCACCAGTGTGGCCCATTAGAGTGAGCATAACTCGGCGTGATGACGAACTTCCACGGTTAGTTTTGTTTTCCTATTACGACCGCCTGCTAAATAATTTATTTTAACCGAATAACCACATTAACCAAGTGCTATCAGTTTAGAATCTTTCACAAAGTCCTTTAAATCAGAATAACTATAATCTAACATTGTTTAAAACTATTATCTAATATAAATATGCAGGGTCGAAAACCAGACGGCGTGCCATTTCTAAAATCAGAAAAGTAACCACAATTAAACTACAAATTTCTACTCAAATTGTATATACTTTCTTTCTCTCGTGGGCTGTTTTGAAATGACAAACCTTCTTCCGGTGTAAATTGTCATTTACAAGGCATTAAATTTAAGAAAGATACGCGAAATGAAACAAATAACGAACTTTCAAGAATCTGTCACTAAAGTGGTCATTGACAGTCAAGTGTCGATCCCTTCTGTCACTAAAGTAGCGCTTGGCAGTGATTCAGTTTTAAACAGCGTCCTATATGGACCGGCCGCCGTCCCAGCTGAAGGAATTTACATCTATATAGGTTCTAAATACCAACCAATGGCAAATATCGATGGAATTTTGACTGCACTCAATTTGCCATTGAAAAAGTGTACAACAATTTACGTAGGGAAAACAAAACAATTAACGAACCCGATATCGAAAAAGACTTACAACATCTGGAACGAGAGAAAGATGGGGTTACCATTCATTGGTTGCTTAGTACAACCAATATGATTTATACCTGAGGAAACAGTTCTTGCTCGGCCTTTTATCTCATTGGATAACAGACAATGCCGGTCTCTCTGTCCAAGGGGTTAACTACGTTGTTCGTAAATCTGTATATTCACGTGGGGAAAACAGCTGCGCGTGGGGAAAACAGCTGCGCTGAGATTCGGCAGCGGGTCGTGCCGCGCTGGTAACTTACGGGGTATGTAAGCCGGTCGTTCAGAAAGCAATGGCAAACTACTGAACGTAAAATAAAAACTTGCCTAGTATATCAACATCAGCTTAAAATGCTGGTGTTGACTGCAACGTCCTGTAAGAGATATGCAACATTAAGAAAAAAACATACAACCAACCACGAAGTGTGGCAGCATGTGTTTCAGCAACCATCCGTGACGGCAAAGCTGAGGTGTTTCAGCTGAAATATGGAGCCGGCAAGTGGGCCGTTTTGTGTACACCCAAGCAAGACGTCCCACGCTATGGGGAAATATCTGTGCCCAGGATAACGGAGCCAAGATATCAGATCCTGTTCACATTACCTGGCAGGAACCCAACCTGTCCCCAGTGTGGTCTTGATGACCACTGGGCAAATAAGTGGAACAACTAGCGCCTTCGCATTAATAAGCCTGTGAGGGTAAACCCGGGACTACAATTCTGAGCCCGTGATGGACCCTAACTATAACTTCTCCTTGAAGTTGAACGGGGTATGGGTAAAGGTGACATCAAATCGATTCGAACCACGCCCCGCAGTGGCTATCACAGAATGTATCACTATTGGATTGGAGATTTCCCTCCACTGTTGCCGCCGTTGCCAGTGCAACACATACATCACCCTGCATCAAAATATCATCAAAGGTAAAATTCAGGAGACAGAAGAAACAACACAACACAAACTGTCCCTTTCTGATTATGATGAGTTATTAGTGTTAGAACCATCATGAGTGATTAAATTTTTTTTCCCGCGCGTTTCCATCCTGTTTCAGGATATTGCGGTCACCATCAGCATCTTTCAGCCGTATATTGATTCTTAGGCTAGGATTACGCTCGTCAGCACGCCACGACTTTCTGAGCGACCGGCTCCATACTCTCATAAGTCACTGGCGCGACTCGAACCGCTTCCAATTCTCGTGCGCTCACGTCAATCAGGAGATTATTCAGTGTTACGGAGACAGCTGCTAACTCCTCGACCATGGAGCCCGGCGATTTAATTATAATTATTTTAAATATGTGTGGTCTTAGAACCCAATTATAGAACAACCCATGCACTAATTAGTAATACAAACGTGATTTCATACTCTCAGGAAACCAACATATAGACTGACACATATGTAGTAATACAAACCTGATTTCATACTATCAGGAAACCAACATATAGACTGACACATATGTAGTAATACAAACCTGATTTCATACTCTCAGGAAACCAACATATAGACTGACACATATGTAGTAATACAAACCTGATTTCATACTCTCAGGAAACCAACATATAGACTGACACATATGTAGTAATACAAACCTGATTTCATACTCTCAGGAAACCAACATATAGACTGACACATATGTAGTAATACAAACCTGATTTCATACTCTCAGGAAACCAACATATAGACTGACACATATGTAGTAATATAAACCTGATTTCATACTCTCACAGGAAACATACATATAGACTGACACATATGTAGTAAAACAAACCTGATTTCATACTCTCAGGAAACCAACATATAGACTGACACATATGTAGTAATACAAACCTGATTTCATACTCTCACAGGAAACCAACATATAGACTGACACATATGTAGTAATACAAACCTGATTTCATACTCTCACAGGAAACCAACATATAGACTGACACTTATGTAGTAATATAAACCTGATTTCATACTCTCAGGAAACCAACATATAGACTGACACATATGTAGTAATACAAACCTGATTTCATACACTCACAGGAAACCAACATACAGACTGACACATATGTAGTAATACAAACCTGATTTCATACTCTCAGGAAACCAGCATATAGACTGACACATATGTAGTAATACAAACCTGATTTCATACACTCACAGGAAACCAGCATATAGACTGACACATATGTAGTAATATAAATCTGATTTCATACTCTCAGGAAACCAACATATAGACTGACACATATGTAGTAATACAAACCTGATTTCATACTCTCACAGGAAACCAACATATAGACTGACACTGATGTAGTAATACAAACCTGATTTCATACACTCACAGGAAACCAGCATATAGACTGACACATATGTAGTAATATAAATCTGATTCCATACTCTCAGGAAACCAACATATAGACTGACACATATGTAGTAATACAAACCTGATTTCATACTCTCACAGGAAACCAACATATAGACTGACACTGATGTAGTAATATAAACCTGATTTCATACTCTCAGGAAACCAACATATAGACTGACACTGATGTAGTAATACAAACCTGATTTCATACTCTCAGGAAACCAACATATAGACTGACACTGATGTAGTAATATAAACCTGATTTCATACTCTCAGGAAACCAACATATAGACTGACACATATGCATCGAACATTACAACACAAGCAGACCAGAGACACTCGGATTTTAGTTTAGCAACACACAAAACTGGATCTGACAGCCATTTTGAAAACATCAGACCGATGACGGCAGAAATGGGAGATGATGATGATGATTTTTATTATTAATATACTCTCCGTTTCTTGCTTCATGTGTGCCGTGCGAGCCACAAGAAACACAAGATACAAACACACAGAAGACAATGAGTTGTGTTTGTCGTATTTATTTATTGATGAAGACTATTCACCGCAACGACCTTTGTTTTCCGTAATTGTGTTATATTAATTAGTTGCATTTCCTTTACAGGACGACGCAGTCACCACCAGCATGTATTGCTTTTGTGATCTCTTGGCAAGTTTACGTTCAGTCGTTTGCCATTGCTTTCTGAACGACCGGCACCCATACCATTTTGTTTTTAAAAAAAGCAACGCAAGACGTTCAGCTGCCAAATCACCCACAGCTGTGATTCGAACGCAGGTTTGCGGGATCAAAACCCGTAAAACCTTCGACACGGAGCCGGTTTGTGTTATATTACTCCGTGTTATTTTCTTATTTACATTTCTACAGCTTCATCTCGGCTCCACTCATTTCTGTCATCTCTTCCAGCTCGCTAGAGATCTTGCCGTCGTCTGGGTCTTGGGTTTTATTAATCGGCTTGTCTGCCTGCAAGATCTTCCCGTCGCCTGGGTCTTGGGTTTTATTAATCGGCTTGTCTGCCTGCAAGATCTTCCCGTCGCCTGGGTCTTGGGTTTTATTAATCGGCTTGTCTGCCTGCAAGATCTTCCCGTCGCCTGGGTCTTGGGTTTTATTAATCGGCTTGTCTGCCTGCAAGATCTTCCCGTCGCCTGGGTCTTGGGTTTTATTAATCGGCTTGTCTGCCTGCAAGATCTTCCCGTCGCCTGGGTCTTGGGTTTTATTAATCGGCTTGTCTGCCTGCAAGATCTTGCTCATTTCTGCCTTCATTCGTGCTATCTAGCCTTGCGGTTGTTTCTTTCCCCAACGGTTCTATTTCCGCGGCTGCTTCAACACTCCATCCCGCCTCACTATATGGTGTATTGTGTATTTGTTGACTGGAGTAGAGCAGCAGCCACAGGTTCGTGTTTTCCAAATGTTTAGATGTGTACCCGACCAAGATCGCGGCTGGCTGAGAGTGAGCACTATTTTTTTTTTTATGTTGCATATCCCTTATAGGGCGTTGCAGTCAACAATAGCATATTTCAGCTCCTGTTGATGTATTACGCAAGATTACGCTCAGTAGTTTGCCATTGCTTTCTAACCGACTGGCTCCCATACCCCCTTAAGTAACCAACACGGCGTGATCCGCTACCGAATCTCGCGCAGGTGCGTTACTCACGAGAATATACTGGATTACGGAGAAAGACGTTATCTCTACGCCAGGGAGACCGGCTCGGAGCACTATTGTCTGTGTTAAATTTAGTTGCATACATAGTATACTTTACAGGACGCCGCAGTCTACCCCAGCATTTTTGTCTGTTCGAGATTTCTTGGTAAATTTACGTTCAGTTGTTTGCCATTGCTTTCTGAACGACCAGCACTCATGTATTTGTTAAAGGAAACCAAATTAAGGCGGTAAGCTTACGTATTGTACTCAACTCTGTCCGTAACAAAAAACAAAATTAAGTATATTGTAATAGCGAATAGTTTTCATGTAAAAAAGTAAAATGTGTGTATATCCTTTACAGGAGATCGCTGTCAACATTAGCATCTTTCAGCTGGTTCACTCAGTAGTTTGCCATTGCTTTCTGAGCGGCCGGCTCACATACCCCGTAAGTTACCTACGCGATTCGAACCACTGCTGATTCTCACCGTCGTCACCTTACCTACGAGAGTATACGAGATTACGGAGAAAAGTCGCTAACCTCTAGGCCAGGAAGCCGGCAGTCTTCGTGTAGACACATTTTATTTACTTTCACCACAGAGAGAGAATGCCCATGTGACGCGCGCGCGCGTAGGTGTGTGTGTTTGTGCGTGTGTGTGTGTGTCATCATCATCAAGTGCCCTGCCAGCTGGCGTAGGCATTCATGACTCTCCATAGAGCTCGGTCTTTGGTGTTCTGGATCAATTATGCTGATGGTATTCCTCCATGCCACTGTCTCAGTCAATCCAGCATCATTTCTCTTGGTCTGCCTCTGCCTCTCTTCTCCTCGATCTTTCCAGTTTTCAGGATGTTCTCCAATGCTTCTCTTCTCATCACATGACCGAAGAAAGCTGTTTGCCTCTTTCTTTTTGTTGTACATAATGTTCTAATTTCATTAGCTTGCTTCAGGCAATTGTCGTTAGTTACTCTGACAGTCCAAGGAATTCACAACATTCGAATCGGGATTCGCATCTCTGTTGCTTCTAATTTCTTCGCAATATGTTCATTTACATTCCAAGATTCACTGCCATACAGTAAAACTGGTTCTATATAGCATTTTAGCACTATCTTTCTTACATTCATTGATACTGACTTATTGCATAAGATACTCTTCATTTTCTGAAATGCAGCTTTTGCTTGCCCTATTATGCTCTTAATCTATGTTGTACATCTTCCATCTGATTTTATAAATGACCCTAGATATTTAAAATTATCCACTTGGTTAAAAAATTTTCCCTTCTATTCCTTTGTCACATTTTGGTGTCGTCATTTTCTTTGATATTACCATTGTTACTGTTTTCATTATATTTAGGGAGCCCTTTATTTGCACTCTCTGTTACTACAATGTTCAACAATTGTTGTAGGTCTATTGCATTATCCGCTACCAATACTGTGTCATCTGCATAGCGTATATTGTTTATGTTATAACCTCCGATTAGTATCCCTGGCTTCACTTTGATCTCTTTCATTATTACTTCACTATAGAGGGAGAACAGGGATTGCACCTCTTGGTGGTATCTTGCCTATGGACAAGAGGGGGGGGGGGGGGGGGCGTGTGCTGGTGGGAAAAGGTGAGGAAGGCGGAGGAACAGACTGAGAACCCATATGTGGAAAGAATGAGATTGCGGGGGATCGGCAGGGGTTCTGGAAGAATCTCAAAACTGAGAGGGAAAACCAGGAGAACATTTAATCAGATAGCGGTGGGAACGATTAGTAGTATGACTCTTCGCTGGCTGTTGAACGAGGGGACTGAGCACGTATGGGAATGTCCTGAGTGCAGTGATGTCGGTTCTTAAGTCAACTCAACTAAACTCAACTACAGAGGGAGAAGAGACCCGTTGACAAGACACACCCCTGTCGTACTCCTAGCTTTTTTTGTTGTTCGTAACTGCCCTCTTTATTTCCCATTTTAATTGCTGCTAATTGGTTCCAGTAAATATTCTTTATTATTCTTCAATCTTTCCCATCAATGTTGATATCTTCCAATCTTTTAATCAGTTCATCATGTTTTGCTTTATCAAATGCCTTAATATAATCTATGAAGCACAAATATATGCCTTTCGGTGTCTCTATTGACCTTTCTATTAGTGTCCATAATGTATATATTGCATTGTGTGTACCTTTTCCTTCCACATAAAACCACATT
This sequence comes from Cepaea nemoralis, assembly GCA_014155875.1. NCBI lineage: Eukaryota > Metazoa > Mollusca > Gastropoda > Stylommatophora > Helicidae > Cepaea > Cepaea nemoralis. The sequence continues at coordinate 67,384 of JACEFZ010014616.1, forward strand.
AAAAGGAACAACAAGCTGCCATAAGAGTTGATAATGAAGTAAGCCAATATCAGCCTATTAAAAGGGGTGTGAGACAGGGATGTGTAATGTCTCCAGATCTGTTTTCCCTGTACAGTGAAAGTATTTTCAGAACTATTGGAGATATGGAAGGAATCAACATTGGGGGACGATGCATCAATAACATTAGATATGTAGATGATACAGTCTTGATTGCAGACAATGAACAGGACCTGCAAAATTTAGTAGATGCGATTGTTACACACAGTGAACAACAAGGGTTAGAATTAAATTGTAAAAAGACACAGATTATGGTCGTCACTAGGAAGGAAGTAATACCACAATGTAATATACAAGTAAATGGGAATATTCTTCAACAAGTGAGTAGGTACAATTATCTCGGAACAGTATTAACATCTGATGGGAGATGCCTTGAAGAGATTAGAACAAGAATCGCCATGGCAAAAGTAGCCTTTAGCAAGATGAAAAACATATTGACCAATAAAAAGATGTCAATTGAAACGAGAAAAAGAGTGTTGAGATGCTACATAGAACCTGTACTTTTATATGGATGTGAAGCGTGGACAATGAGCAGTCAGGCTGAAAAACATCTGATGGCTGTAGAGATGTGGTTTCTGAGGAAAATGCAAAGAATACCATGGACAGCCAGAAAGACCAATGAACAAGTCCTTCAAGAAACAAATGAAGATCGTAAATTGATTAGAGAAATTAGACGTAGACAGTCAAAATTCTTTGGGCATGTTATGAGAAGAAATGGATTGGAGAATTTGGTGTCAACTGGTAAGATCGAGGGGAACAGACCAAGGGGAAGACTTAGAAGCAAGTACCTGGATGGCTTGGCCTTGTGGCATGGTTGAGACAGAAACACGGAGCTGATCCATGACTCTGGTGATCGAGTGAGATGGCAGAACATGACCGCCCACGCTTACCGGCATGGCACATGATGGATGGATGGAAAAGGAACACATCCAAATGGAGTAGTGGAAAGGGACATAACAACATAATATCTAAATCAAGGGACATTACATAAAGTTACATATGTGTATTTTGTAATTTAAATAATATTAATAGTAGTGTTTGTCTTTTTTTTAAAATTAGTTTTTATAAGTAACAGGAATATGCCGCATTAAAGAGGGGATGATAATTTTCTTCTAAGTTTCTTTAAAAGTAAGCGCATTATTTTATATGCGTAAAAATATTATATCTCATTTTACTTCTTCTCCTCAATATTACATTAAATGTTTATATACTACAGTTACTTATCCCACACATTTATTATTGTTGCAATTTTTGTCCGGCCATAACCGGCCCCAATCACCGTCATGTTTGGGTAAAGGCTTCTCCTAATAAAGGATGACCGCCTTTTGACAACAATCACCTTCAAATGAGAACGCACATCTCATGTACACTACCACACTCACGGGGGCTGAGATTTATATTCACTCGATACAGAGTGGACAAACTCTTTGGGAAACATTGTGAATCCGCATTGTTAGAAGCATATTTTCTGAGCGTAGTCTATGTACGCTATTTCAAAACCGGATTACTCACTATACTTCAATTAAATTTTCAAGGACATTGCGTTTTGATTTGCATGTGACATTCTTAAGGATACTGTGATTTTTTTCTTTTTATCCCGAATATGGAGGATATGCATTGAAACGGTTATGGCCTCTGGAGTGTTTATATTCGTGGCTAAATTTGCATTTTCCTCATGTTGGACTGGAAGTGCATAGTTCCGTGGCCTTGCTACTGAGTTGAGTGCTTGGCGCGACACTGTGAGCTGTGAATTTCGTGTGAAATGCTTTTACGTCTGTCCGCGGTTATTTGTAGCGAGAACTGCATGTTTAGAGTAATGGCAGCTGGCTTTGTCGCAAAACGGACTGGTTTGCCGTATGAAGTAATGTGTGGCTGCTGGTTTTCTAGTGACTGCCGCTTCCATCGACGATGAACTGTATTTTTCGTGGAGGACTTTTGTCTTGGCATTCTGGCTCCGCCATTATGCACAGTGAACCTGTGCCGGCTGTTGGTTTGTAGAGACTTGTCTGTTCCATTTTTCACATGGGGCAGTGAGAAGCATGTTGTGTGATATTCACTGGCACAGGAAAGGAGCATAATAGGGACGACCCGTTGCTGTGAAGTTGGAACCGAGAGTAAATAAGTTATTATTGCCGAAAATAAAAAGTTATCGATATGAATTCAAACATCGCTACATTTGCGTTCCAAGGGACGACTACGAAGTTACGCAACTTCACCAGCCTAGTACTGTAGTTACTCAATTACTGGTCCAGGGTCTGCGGCGAAATCGACATCAGCTTTGATTGTAAGTGCATTAACTGGTCCAGGAGGTGTGGCTTCTGGGGGAATAATCAACCTGTATAGGTTCGAGGTTCCCACCTAAGTGGTACTTTCACCTGTCAACAGAAGGGCAGAAAGCCGTGTACGAGAAAGTTACACGGGAAAAAGTTCACTTTACCAAGCCTAGGGATAGCTTAAGAATATTTAAAAAAATAAAC